>JAMJFZ010000705.1:1415000-1617988 GCA_026225945.1 Cricetomys ansorgei
TTACAGTGATTGTTCTGCCTCAGCCTTGAAAGCGCTGGGATCAAAGGCCATGAGTCACTAAACTTGGCTATGTATTATCTCCCTTTTTTTTTCCCTTAACAATGGAGTTACAGGTCTTTGTTGGATGTACTGGTATTGAGATCTGAACTCCAGTCTTCATGATTGCACAGTAATCACTCTTAACCAGTGAGCCATCTTAATGGGCGGAGTGGGGGAGAGCACTTGCTCTTTTTTTGATGCTTTCCACTTCTGATAGATAGCTACTTAACTTTCAAAGTTGGCAAGTGACAATCAATGACTATGTATGGCATGGGAATACAACTAAATTGTCTCAGATGAAGGTTGGAGGCCCTACAGCTGCAAAATGCAAGTGGGCACCTAAAGGAAATATCTTGGAAAGGAAGTAACATTTGCTGCGCCTTACCTCCTATGATCTGCAATATGTGCTTTGTGTGCTTCTCCCTTCATTGTTCTAGCAACTGTAAACCAGCACTATACTCGCTGTGGGGATCTGGGGCCCAGCCACTTCAACACTTGTTAGTCTTTGCTGAGTGGCAGCTTGGCAGTCGGCTGCAGAACACTTTCTGGTCATAAATGAGAGAGTAGGAATAGCATCTAGTATTCTCGCAATTGTATCTATCCTTTACACAGAGGGAAAGAGCTGTGTTTGCCCTTTGAAGTCAAGCCCATGTCATGAGGCATGGAAGCAATCTTTGAAGTCAAAAGTCAGTGGAAAAACAATTCCCCTTAAAAAACAAACAACAACAACAACAAAAAACCAGTGCTATCTCATGTAACCTTGAACCGATTTCTTAACCTCTCTAAACTGTGAACTAGTAATAGTAGTGCACTTGCAGATTTGTGGTGCAGTGAGCTATGGGAGTGTGAAAAAATCCAGTATGGCTCAGCCACCTAAGGGCTCTGCCAGGGATTCACTAGCGCCAACCGGAACCTCAGCATCTACAGAAAGAACTATGGTTTAGTGAAACTCATGCCATGAGCTACTCTGTCACAAGTCAAGGGACTTTGCTCTGCCCCTGGCATCACCAAGGCTACATGACCTTTGTTGAGTCACTTTCCCTTCCTGGGCTTTGGCTTCTTCTTATATTTGTAACATTATATTGTTTGGTTTCACAGCATTTGGACATTTCTATTTTTTCTCATTATCCAGTCACTCAAAAAACAATGTGGCATAGCCCAGTTGATACTGTTTGCCTAGCATGTACAAAACCCTGAATTTGCTCTCCAGTACCACATATACCAGACTTGGTGGCACACACCTCTGATCCCAGCACTCAGGAAGTGGAGATAGGCAATCAGAAGTTCAAATTCATACTTGACTGCATAATGGGTTCAAGGCTTACTTTGCTACAGAAGACCTGGTCTCAATAAAAAAAAAATAAAGTCAAAAAAATAAAATCATCCTCAGCTACATAGACAGTTGGAGGCCAGCCTACTCTACACATGACCTTGTCTAAAAAACAAAGCAAAAAACAACAAAAAAAAACATGGAATGAGATGTAGACTACTTGTAGAGCACTTGCCTGGCATTGTGAAAAAGCAGAAGGAAGGAAGGAAGGAAGGAAGGAGGGAAGGAAGGAAGGGGAAAAGAAGACCACCTGGAAAGAACCTGGCCACCAGGTCAGAACCTGAAGGTCTGTGTTTATGGAAGTTGGACATCTCAAATATTTCCCAAAGGCACAAGTCTCTGAAGCCTGGTGGCCTGGAAGGAAAGTCAGGGCTCCTCATAAACAGATACAACTCAGGCCCCTCCCTTCTGGCCTCCAGAGAGATGCCCCCACAGGCTTGGGCCTTTCTGCCAAGGCAGGCCTGGAGCTGATTCAGGGGCCCAGCTGCCTGTTGCCATGGCAACATTCCAGCACACTTTGCATAGTGACGGGGATGCTAGGTTTTGCTAACAAAGTGCTCTGTAAAGGACTTCATGTCTTTGGCAGGGACAATTCCGCCTTCTTTTTCTCGCAAATAACTGTGGGGGCTGTGAAGAGGGATTTGGCAAGTCACTTCCTCTGTCTTGGCCTGCGCCCCTGGGCTTTCCTTGAAGGCACAAGTTGGCAGCTTTTTCTTTCTCTAGTTCCAAATATACCATCACTACCCTCCTCCTGTCCAAACCCCCGTCCAGAGGAAAGAATGGTTTTTTCCTTGCTTAGAGCCCAACATGTTTACGAAAACAGGAGGAATGCGTTGTTCTAATCGCCTGTATCCCCTCGGCTGATTGCTGGGTCAAACAGTCCTCAATTCCCTTTCCTTTGTTCAGAATGCCCAGGGATTTTCAGGATTAAAGCAGGAAGACCATGTCCTATCCTGGGGAATGAGTCCCTGGGGCAGGAAATAGGCTCTGCATTCTGAGTGGGCTTGGAAGAAAGCCAGGCAGCTGGGCAAATCCTGATTTTATTTGTCCAAGGGATGTGACCTTAGACACACATCACTGAACCTCTCTGGGCCTCAGTTTCTTCACACATGCAATGGGGATGATGAGATAGGCTTTATATGGGCATTATGGAAGGAACACTGCAAAGTGTAAATGTATCTTATGCGTGCCTGCATCTGTTTCTTTTGCTCTCATCTTGGTTGAATATAATGATGCACCAGTCTCCTGACCTCTTCATTTCTACTGCAGTCTCCCCCAGCTCAGCTACACTGGCAATCATGCCAACATTTAAATAGCACCTTGGGGCTAGGAGTATGACTCAGTAGTGGAAGGCTTGCCTAGCATGTGTGAGACTCTGGTCATCCCCAGCATATGGTGGGTGGTGGTGTGCTGTATATATCATGCTGGTCCTGGTGGCACAGGCCTATCATTCCAGCTACTCAGGATACCAAGGCAGAAGAATTGCTAGTTTAAGGCTTGCATAGTTTACTGGATGAGTTCCAGGCCAACCTGGGCAACTTAGTGAAATCTTATCTCAAAATAAAAAGATGTCCAGCAGAAGAGCACTTTTGTGCCTAACATGCACAGAAAAGAAAATGAAATAGAAAAACATCACTGGGAAGCTGAGGCAGGAAGATATCAAGTTCAAGGTCAACCTAGGCTTCATAGCAATACTGAGTCTCAATTTTCCCCACCACCACCTACTTTGTGTCGCTCCATTGCTTTCAAGCTCTAGTGACTTCTCACTGTGCTTCCCACTTTAGACATACTAGCCTTCTTTCCATTTCTCAAAGGCATTGAGGCCCTCACCTCAGGGACTCAGCACTTTCCAAACCCTTTGCTGGCTCATTCTCATCCTCAGTTCTTCCTAGCTTGAGAACTGGCCCCCCAACACATATCCATACTGATTCCCCAGAGTCATCCAGTGCAACAACCCCATGCTGCCATCCCCACCCCTGAACAACTCTGCTCACAATCTTGCTTTCTTGTTTGCACATTCAGTACACCTGCCTCAGGTATCTCTCTATCCCCAGTGTCCACACAACTGCCACATGATAGCTTCAAAACAATCTATAGAAGGAATGAACAAATGAATGAGTGAATAAAGCAGTTGGAGTGTTGGAAAGCATGAAATGCAATGGAGCACAGAGGATGCCTGTCCTTTTTCCCCTTCCTTCCTCCCTTCCTTCCTTCCTCCCTCCCTCCTCCCTCCCTTCCTTCCTCCCTCCCTTCCTTCCTTCCTTCCTTCCTTCCTTCCTTCCTTCCTTCCTTCCTTCCTTTTTTAAGCTTATTTGAGACTAGGTCTACTTTGTAGACCTGGTTGATCTGGAACTCAGAGACCTGCCTGCCTCTGCCTCCAGAGTGCTGAGATGTTACCCTTTCTTTTCGCCGCCTTTGTCATCTGGGTATACATCAGAGGGCTCTTGTGCAAGACCTGTGGCCTCCAAAGCCGAGAGTACATTTACCTACTAAAGTGTGGGAAGAAAATATTAACATTCATATTAACGCTCATTTTAGCACAGTTTAATTTCCATATTTGTCTATGTTTTATTATTTAAAAAAACCAATTAGCACAATATTACAAGTATATAGTTTATACATAAATATACATATCTTGGAACACAGGATTAAAAATACTTGGAGACCACAGCTGGTAGGAAACAAATAGGCAGATTGTTGGCAGCACGGTCTACAGATGCACTGGGCTGGGCCAGCACAGATTTCTATATCAGAGTATTAGAGATTGAATGCCTTGGGATTAAGGCATTAAGAATGGAGGCAGCATCAGGTACAAACCTCTCCCACCCCAATTCTTAGCATGTATGTTGACCCTCTTCACAAATGATCATGTTTGTCTTGTCCTTTAGAGAGACCTGGGACTTTTCCTTTCTAGGAGAGTTTCTTTTACAAGTCTTTAGAGAATCTATGACTCTAGAACTTGGTGTTTTTTCACTCCAGAGGCAAGTATGTGGGGGGAAAGACTGAGGTGCAGGGGCTCCCTTAACACAGGCTAGTGTTTCTCCCATTGGTGTGTTCTCTGTAAATAGAAGGATGCCTTGAGCAGGCTGGGTGTGTACTTGTTGATCACCATCAGTACCCAGGACACACCCCCTCCAAGTGTCTGAGCTGAGAGAACACTCAGGGAGCAAGCAGGTCCACCATTTCACTGCCAAGATAGAAAGCAAATGAGGCTTGGAGAGGCCAAGGCTGGCCCAAGGTCATGGAGTATCTAGCCATCACCCTTTTGTGCCTGTTTCTCTGCTTAGCCACTGTGATGAATGCTCATTTATAACCCTGGCCTTCTTTGGTTCCTCCTCCTTGGCCTGCTACTTATAGCACTGGCTCTCCAAACCTCTCTGGCTTTCTTACTGGGACAGGAGCCAAAACTCAAAACATTCCAAATCACAATTCCACAGCATCCTGCCTTCACCATACCCACACATTCTATATACATGCCCACTCTTTCTATGGATATTAATGATGTCACTGCCTTTCTAGTTGCTTTGGCCCCGATTACAAAGTATTCAACTTCTACTGAGTAAATGCTACTAAATGTCAAGCACTTTTAAAAAGTGTGTGTGTGTGTGTGTGTGTGTGTGTGTGTGTGTGTGTGTGTGTGAGATGGAGGAGGCATGCATGCCATGTGGAGATTAGAGGACACTTTTGTGTATGACTTCTAGGTATCAAACTCAGCTCTCTCCAGCTATGTGCCCCATAGGCCCATAATTTTGAATGCTTGTTTCCCAGATCACTGCACTAACTGAGGTTTAGGGGGTGTGGTCTTGCTGAAGAAAGTATGTCCTGGGAGTGGGCTTTGAGGTTTCAAAACCATGCAACATTCCTAGTTGGCTCTTCCTGCTCCATGTTTGGGATTCGAGATGTGAACCCTAAGCTCCTGCTCCAGTCGCCATGTGTGCCTGCTGCCACGCCTTCCCCTCATGATGGTGATGAGCTCTTTGTTTTTTCTCTTGAGACAGGCTCTCATTATGTAGCTATGGCTGACCTGGAACTCACTATAGATCAGGCTAGCCTTGAACTCAAGCTAGAATTTGAGATCCTCCTGCCTCTACCTCCTGAGTGCTGAGATTAAAGGCATGAATCACCATATTTGGCCAGCTGGTAACCTCTTATCCTTATGGTACTGTTAGCCCAAATAAACGCTTCCTTCTATAAGATGCCTTGGCCAGAGTGTTTTATCACAGCAATAGAAAAGTAACTAATATACCAGCTTGCACAGCAAACATCTTTACTTACTGAGCCATCTCACCAGACCTAAAATTTTTTTACGGATGATTAACATATACATGAAAGAATACACACACTGACTAGTAATCACAAAGTGCACACTCACCTCACTCTTGTCTCCCTAGCCTGAGAAGCTGACCAAGACCAGGACCAGGACTAGGGTTGCAGAGCTCTCTTACCTTTAGGCACTATTGCAGATCATCACTCCAATAGCTTTGTGAGTAGTTAAACACAATTTACAAACTAATTTAATTTTGTCTCAAATATCCAACAAATTAGGCTTTTTGACACACTCAATTATATACTAGCATATGTGTATAGGCTAAATTTACACATGCATGTGCTTCTAAAATCCTCCTCTGTACTGTCAGCTCATACCACTTGCGAACTGTGTATCACATTTTGTGGTGCATTGTACTGGGGAATTAGTGTGAAGGGAAGTTTGTCTCTGCCAGGAAAAAAATTTTTTAAAGGGTTTGAATCTAATAGGGTGTCATCCACACTGGACCAGAACTCTGTAGAGCAGATGTGGCTATTCAGTGGCATCTTCCATTCTGGTAGCAAGTCTCTGAGAAGATATCCTGAAAGTGTTTGGGTTGGGACTTGAGAAATGAGGATGGGTTTTCATGGGTACAGTTGAAATTGGAGGGAAAAGCATTCCTGTAGAAGGAATAGAAATGGAGGAAACTTTATTGAGACTAAGAGAAAATACTCCTTCAGGTGTGAGGACTGTGACTGTAGCCCACTGGGACAGAATCTCTCAGACCAGAGCTGAATTATGCTTGCACACTAGGCACATGCCCAGTGATGGGTAGATTGCTGGGGTCACAGTTGAGCTGTATCTTGAAATTCAGTGCCTCCAGTGAAACTTCGATCTGGAAGTCTCCACACCAAGTGAAGTGTGTGCAGGTAGGTCATTGCACATGGGACCAGCAGTGTGTTTAGAGTTGGCTAACTCAGGTCTAAGACACAACCATGCCACTTTCTAACTCAATCTCTTTATTCTATTTCTTCATCTTCTGATTGGGCCCAATGAGCCAGAGTGTTACAGGAATGAGAACATGACTAAAGTGACAGGCTGGCTCTTGTCCCAGTTGGGACTCCAGGTGGCAGTCTGGAGATGGCACCACCTCCTGCCCAGTTCTCCACCCTTCCCCTTAGCATCCTTGAAGGCATGGGGAGTCTGCTGATGAGGTGGCAAACAAAGAACCTTAATCTCTTTCACTTTGGGGCACATGATTGCTTTCAAGCCCCAGATTTCTCTGTCTCTCCTCTGTTGATAATTTTAAAGCATCAAGCATGGTGGGGCTGGTTGAGGGAGACCCTGGCCAAAGAGTTGGGCCTGCCTTTCCCTCAGATCCTTCCTCTTCAGACTGCTCCTGGTTTGATCCAGCTTGAACCTATGCTGGAAACTCCTCAAACTCCACATGAAGACACTATGGAAATGCAGCCCCATCCTAGAGCTACTCTGTCTCCCTCTAAGCATGTGGCACAGTGATCAGGGGAGAGGACCTACCTAGCCCCTCTCCATAGACAGCCACCTCGGTCCAGGAGATCAGTTAGAAGAGCCACCAGCACCCTGTGCAACCAGATGTCCTTTCTAATATGCAAGAAGGTGTGAGAAGACTTGTGTGGGCCATGAGTAGTAGCATATGATGTTTTCAGAGGAGCCATCCAGAAGGAAGAAGATCAGGGAAAGTCTGCAGGGCAGAGTGGCTGGCTCCATAGTTCTGCTAATACCTAACTATCTACTGGCAAGGTGGTCTTTTTTCATGGCAGAAGCTTGTTGAGGCATAGTCTATGCCAGGCCACCCTCAAGGCACAACCTCAAGCCACTCTGCTCCCACACAGCCCTCCAGGAAACTGTGGAGTACCAGACAGGAGCCTCGTGGACTTATGGAGGAGTTCTAACACAGCCAGTGCTAAAAGTACTCAGACTGAGAATGTGGGTAGGGAGCAAGGCTTTGGGAGCATAGTGGCATTTGAGCTACAGTTTGAGGAGGTGCCTATAGGGCTTGGGAGTCTTACAGGGAAAACAATGAGAAGGGGATGGGGAGCACTTTTAGCAAGCACTTACTATGTGCCTGGTGTCATGCCATAGAAGCCTTAGAATACAATGGTTCCCTGTATTCATGGAGAATGCATTCCAGGATCTTGAAACTACTGATAGAACTGGACCATGAGTAGACTACGCTTTTTCCCCCATAAATACACACATGCCTATGATACAGTTTAATTTATAAATTGGGCACAGTATGAGACTAATAACTATAACCATTAATAAAAACAGAATAGTAATATACTGTAATAAAGTTATGTGAAGGCAGGTTCCTTGTCTTTCCACATATCCTTTGTTATGAAGATGTGAGACATACAAAGCCCATGTGATGAGATGGAGTGAGGTAGCTATGGAGGCATCAGGCTACATATAACCTGGAAATTTGTTCAGACGGATGGGTGTGTTGGCTCACTCCTATAACCCCAGCACCTGGAGGCTGAGGCAGGAGGATGACTGTGAATAGTGAGACACCCCCACACCCTGGTTCTCATGCATGCACACACACACACCTCTCAAGGGGATAATTAAACTGTGGAGATGGGCATGTCATTCACAAGGTCCTAGGCTGGATCCCCAGCACCCGAAAAATGCTTGCTTTGGTCGGTATCCTCTCTCCTTAATTTACTTCTTCAACTCTGCTCCAAATGTGACAGCAGCTTCTTCACTGGCAAACAGACTGTCCTGAAATTTTTATAGTTTTCAACCCAAACCTATTTGTGAATCTGTGTAGCCAGACCTTGCTTGGGAAACATGGCTCGGTGTCACTCCCTTCCTAACCCTCTGCTCGAGTTTCCTTATCTGCTCCATGGTTCTGGTGCCACACCGTGCCAACAACAGTTGGAATGAGTTTTCTGTTCATGTCTTCCACCCACAAATTTAATTCCTTTTGCATGCATTTCTTCTTTCCTCACAGTTTTGCAGATAGATTTGTTCTTACCATAGCCTTAGCAACCTTGGCACACAGCTCCTCTTTCCCTCATTAACTTGAGAACTTTCACTTCTCGGAAGCACTTGTTGGGTTTTCTTTGGCACAGCCAAATATAGCTAGTTAGATATTAGTAGGATTAGAAGGATTGGGGCTAGGCCGCTATCTCTTATCAACACCTTGTAAAACCCACTACTCCAACTGCAGGTCTGATCAGTGGAATGGGACTTTATTCTTATTCCTGGCCTGGGAGGAAAGATGACATCCTGAAATGACCAGAAGATCATTAATTGAAACTATCGAAACCTGGCTCCAGGATCACTGAACCTTATAAAATGATTGTATGTAGGAGGCTTTCTGGTAAAGAGCAGAGGTGTGCCATTGCCGTCTCTTGGAAGAATCCAAACGGGCCTGTCAATCACTTAGACAACAAAGCACTCCTTAGGAAAGCTGTTCCAGAGACAAGTTTAGAAATAATATAGACCCTGCCTAAAATGTAATTCAGCAGAATAGTCTCTCGTACTGTTGTCACTCTTACTACTTGAGAGTGTGTTCTACAAAAATCCCTTTGGTTACTGTCCTCTCTTGACTCTGGAATAGACGCTATCTGCTTTCTATATTACATTTTGTGCATCTCAACCAAATTATTTTGATGGACATAACAAGGACAGAGGAAGGAGTCAAGGGGTAGAAAGAGTTGGGAACAATCTAAGTGATCATCACTCTCCTTGGGATTTGGGGTCATTTTTAAGTAAAATAAGAGTTGCCTGAACTAAGATGGCTACTAAGTAACTAAGGAGCAGGTAGAAGACACAGTGTATGGACAAAAGATTGGTGTAAGTCACCAGTGGCTCAGAGTACTGTGAAATGAGATTTCATTATCCTACTCAGAATGAGGCACAATCTAAAACATACTAATTGTGGATTTCTGGGACTTTCCATTTCGTGTTTTTGGACTTTGGTTGAGCACGGGCAGTGGAAACTTCAGAAAGCAAGACCAGATAAGGGGAGACTACTGTAGCTTACAAGTTAGGGATTTTCATTGCCTTCCCCATACACTGAGGAGAAGAATCAAGGCTGGGATTAAATGAGGAGGGCCAGGGATGCAGTGGGGTGCACAGACAGCACGTGAGCATGTGTGATGCAGGGTACAGGCGCTCCGTATGAAATGAGAATTAAGAGAATGATGATGAATACAAACAGAAAGGATAGGATCTGTCTCTGCAAATCTCTTTTGTTGTTTTCTAAACATGTCAAATTTAGTAAATGTAAAAACCCAAAGGAAGAAGAAACTACTAGGTGTTGCTAAAGATTTTAGTGTCAAAGTCTGCATCCTGGCAGCCATAACAAGGTAGGCTCAGCTACTGGTACTCAATACACCAATTAAAGAGACAAGTATTAGGGCCTGGTGGCACACACCTTTAATTCCAGCACTCAGGAAGCAGAGGCAGGAGGATCTCTGTAAGTTTCAGGCCAGCCTGGTCCATACCAGGCAGGGCTACATAGTGAGACCCAGCCTCGGAGAAGGGAGATGAGGAGGGGAGAGAGAGGAGAGAAGAGGGGGGGTGAATTAATGGTAAAAATAGGAAAAAAAGATTTCAGAATGACCTCATTGGGAAGAGGAACAAATAAAGGGATCTACTGTCCCCAAGTCCATCTTCAGGGTCCTAACGTGAGTTTTAGGTTTAAATAGAAGGCAAGAGGTATGCACAACTGTCCTAGTTAGGTTTCTGCTGCTGTGATAAAACACTGAAGAAACCAATCCTGGAGGAGGAAAGTGTTTATTTGGCTTTCACATCTCAGGTTACTGTCCATCACTAAGAAGTCAGGGCAGGAACTGAAACAAAAACAGAGGCAGGAACCACGGAGGAGTGCTATTTACTGGCATGTTCCCCACAGCTTGCTCAGCCTGCTTTCTTATGCAACCCAGGACCACCTGCCCAATGATGGCACTGCCCCCAGCTGACTGGACTCTCCCACATCCATCGTTAATTAAGAAAATGCCCCACAGATATGTCACAGACCAATCTGATGGAAGCAATTCCTCAAGTGAGGTTCCTCTTTCCAGGTGACTCTAATTTGTGTGAAGTTGACAAACTGACCGACACAATAACTAAAGAGTCCTGTTCAGGGTGCAGTCCCACCCATTACTGACTCATAACAGGCCACTCTCTGTCTATCCTGCAAGGTAGTCGGAGTAATTGTGAGAACCATGTGACATTTTCTTCCTGGGAGACAATTTCCTCCTCTGGCTGACACCAGGCCTTCATCCTTCCCCTCTTCACGATGGAATGCTTGTGGAAATTACAATTTCTTGGGGTTACTGTTTCAGTAATCTATCTGATAGCCAAGGAGATGGGCACACGTATTTCTTTTAAATATCTTCTTTCCAGCTGGGGTGGTGCGCCTGCCTTTAATCCCAGCACTCAGGAGGCAAAGGGAGGCGGATCTCTGTGAGTTCGAGGCCAGCCTGGTCTATATATATATTCTTTCTGGCTAACATGGTTATATAGAGCTCCCTCCCCTCTTTTTCCGTCTATTTGGATGTCTGTAAAGTGAATTCTAGCAATGGGTATCTGACAGGACTGTTGTGGGGAGGATCTGCAATGATGATTTGAACTGTGCTTTGAAGAGCTGAGAATGTAGCTCAGTGGCAGGATACTTATCTTGCTTGCCCGGCTCTGATTTCCACCCCTAGCACTGAAAAAATGCTTTGAGCAGGGTTTCTGTAGTCCTAGTCATATTCAACCTATTTTTTTAAATCACATTTGTTCACTTTATTTTATGTGTGGCTTGGCTGAATGTATGCATTGCACTACATGCATATTTTTACTCAAGGTGGTCTGAAGAGGAAATCAGATCCCCTGAAACTGAAGTTACAGATGGTTGTGAACCACCATGTGGGTGCTGGGAACCCAACCTGGGTTCTCTGCAATAGCAGCCAGTGCTCTTAACCACTTAGCAAACTCTCCAGCCCCATACTCAACTTCGTGACCAGGGCAATGAGTGCACAGTGTATCCAGTTGGTGATCACTCATTCATTCCTCATCCCCTCTTGCCCATCTTCTCTCTGAACACTTCCAAAACCCACCTTTTCTTGTCCATGCCCTCTCACCTCATTGAGGATATAAACTAGAGTCCCGTGTGCACAACCCAATTGAATTTTATTCTGTTTCAAGTTTCAGAATGCCCCCCACACTCTGGAATCACCTCACAATACCACGGTTGTCTTTCTAGGTTTCTCTGAGCTTTATTTTAGTCAATTTGTACAACTCTGAACCTTCCAAGACTCATACTTAGTTAGGACCTAGCAGAAAGAGATAAAAGGGAAAAAACCCCAAATGTTCCCCAAACTTCAGTTATTAACTTTACCACCTTCAAGATTTTTACCAGGTTCATGAATCTCCATAATTTACAAAGAAATCACGTTCATAAATCTATTTTCCCAAGATGTTTCACTCTGAGTACTTCCCACTTGCTCTGGGATTATTTCCCAAGCCCTGGTTTTGGTCTCATATTGGTTCCATTGGAGATTTCTTGTCACATCCCACACTAAGGTGCAAAGTCCAAGTAAGGCCCTACCATCTTGCAGTGTCTTAGCCATTTCTCCCTCCCTAGGCTGGGATGTTTGTGGATTTTCTGAGGATTGAAGATACCCTTCACAGCTGGGTTTCTGGAGCTTTCAGTCCCTGGAGTTACCAGTACACCCTTTCCTTTTCCGTGTCTAGCCAACTCTTCATCCTACATTGGGGCCAGATGGTCCACACACTTTCTCCTCTGGGAAGTAACTTCCAGCCCTTCCAGCTGAGAACAGCTTTCCTCGCCCCCCTGATTCTCTTTCAACACTGTTAATTCTTCCCTATATTGTCATCGGCTTTTGATGTGTCAGTCACCCCTTCTAGGTGACTTATGTCCCTTGCTCCTACCACTAGCACAGGGCTTGGGCAGAGCACATCCTAGGAACTGTTGACAGAACGCCTAAATGACAGCTGGATGAGGGGGGTGGGTGGGTGGATGTGTGGATGGATCTCATTTTTGACCTCTTGTCCCCAAATCAGAAAGCCCTGACCCTCACCCACCATGCTCTGTGGCTGTGATTATGACAGACAGGCCCACTGTCTCTGTGTCTGATGACATCAGCATTGAACAGTCTTACTACTTGCCTAAGAGAAGCCACGCAGGGCTGTCTGGCTCCAGCAGACTTGATTCCAAGACCAATGGCCCTAGCTTACTGCCAGGCTGTTGAGGCTAGAACTGGCTGCTGAGCCAGCACCACCTGCCCCTTGTCACTTATCCCACAGGGCTGCAGCACTCGCGACAGGCTGCTGCATATGTGTGTGAGAGCGCGCGCATGCGGCGCGCGCATGGATTTTCTGTGGGACATGAAAGGAGCCTTCTCATTGGCTGCCGAGGGTCCCAGTTCCAGTCTGTGAATCTCTGGGCTGCTGGCTCTGCCCTCCCATGGGAAGGCAAAGCAGGCAAGGGAGGGGAGACTGGAGTGAGGCTTCAGGTGTGTCTGACAAGGAAGCAGGTACGCCTGGTGGCCGCATTGGGCATTCCAGAAGCATCTGGATGTGCAAGCGCCAAGCCTGCAGCCTGGAAGCCTCGTGCTCTGCCCAAATTTCTTCAGGTTTCTCTTAGGACTGGAGCTCAGAACCCACTGGCAGCTGTCACAGAACTGGATCCGTCCCCCAGTGGAACAGGGAGCTGTATCACTTAGAATTCCTGGGTCGCACATTCCTTCACTGGTCCTTGTCACACTCATGGATGAGGCTCTGTTATTGGCCCCTCGCTCCTGCAAGCTTCTGCAGATCCAGAGAGCAAGCGGCAGCAGGAATGACAGCTCTGAAAGCAGAGGCAGCCAGGGACAGTAAGGGCAAACGAGTGGGCTCCCGGGGGTTTGCGGGGACTGGCCCCATGTGCAGACTCAGATGAGGTGGGGGTTGCACTCAGGGTTTGCTAGGGTTCTTTTTTGGAACCTGGGCTGCTAGACCTGACAGGAGCGCTGAGCAAGGGGGAGGGGAGAGAGAGAGGGAGGAAGGGAGCGAGGGAGGGAGTGGAGAGAGAGAGCCAGAGAGCCAGAGAGAGAGCCAGAGAGAGAGAGAGAGAGAGAGAGAGAGAGAGAGAGAGAGAGAGCGCCCTAGCAGGCTCTAGTCCAAGTGAGAGGTTCAGATCTGGACAATACTGTGCCAAGGGCACAAGTGGGATTTGGAAGAGCCATGTGTGTAAGAAGCAAAGCTGAGGTGATGTAAGCACCTGGGGAGGAGCACAGGTCGAGGAGGAGGAAAAGAAGGAGGAAGAGGAGAAGGGAGGAGGAGGAGGAGGAGGAGGAGGAGAAGGAGGAGGAGGAGGAGAAGGAGGAGGAGGCGGTGGCGGCGTGGCGGCCGCGGTGGCTGCCAGTCCAGTACAGAATGATGGGCAACTCTCACCACAAGCAACCGAGGAGTAAAAGCCAAAGCAGCAGGATGCATTCAGCAACAGGTACTCTCTTTCCTTCCCTCCTTTTCCCCAAGCTTCTCTAGCCAGGGCCTCCCTGGCTCACAGGGCCCCTGACCCTTGGCGTGACTTGCAGGGGCTGGCAGGGGGCGGGGAGAAAGCCTGAGGTAGATGCGGGTGAACTCCCAGCTCCCCTACTCCAGTGCCAGGCTGAATTGCATAAGTCTGAGCTCCCTAAGCAGACAGGGGCTGGCTCTTTTGCCAGCAACTCTGTGCAGCCTCTGGAGGGTGGCTGGAGCGCCAGCAACTGAAGTTTATTGCTAGCACAGTGCTTTCTCCCAGGAGCCATGCAAGGCTTACCCTTCAGGAGTCTCCTTTGTTATTCAAACCTCCGGCTCTCCCAGCCCCCAGCCCCGCCCCACACGTGTACACCTACACCTCTCAGGGCTCTACCTCAGCAGCTGCCTGCTCTGAGTGAGCCAAATGAAGCTGTTTCTTGCTGTGTAATGCCCTGCCCCCCACCTCCCGGCCCCAGCCCTGACTGAGCTCCTCTCCCTGCATGGACCGAGGGGAGCATTGGACAGCCTGGAGTCTCTTGTCCTCCTATTTCAGTGTGCTCTTCTTTGCCCTTTGTGCCTCTCCAGAGGTGGACTCAAGGGTGCTGGCATAGTTTTCAACCCCTGCAACTTCTTCCTAAATGCTCACAGTGTGGCGATTAGGGTCTGGATACAACTTTTGCTAGCTTGCCGTTGCAAGGCATGGCACAAGCACTGTGCAAGGAAACAGCCACTCTTGTCCTATTTGTATCCCTACCAACTTAACTTTTATCCCCTTCCCCCTTTTTGGAACCTGGGCCTCAGACATTTCAGAAAAGTGCACTACCACTGAGTATGCACCTCTAGCCCTCCTCTCTTGGCAGCATCCCATTTTTTTCTTCCCCCTCGCACAGAGTCCCAGAGGAGCCCAGAGTTCCCTGTGTGCCCATTTGGGAGCCTTTCATTCACTATCCAGGTCAATGGGATGGAAAGGGAAATTTCTGTCAAGTGTAACTCAAGTTTACTGTAGAAAGTAGTAGATGGGTCAGTGCCATTCTTAAAGCATGTCATGTTCAGACACAGAAGGTGCCTCTGTCTGTTTCTGGGATTCTGTTGGCCATGCATTTAAGGGTAGTTGTCCAAAGCTAGCCATAGTGGCATCTCTAGAAGAGGAGGATCTCACAAGGTGTTTGAGGGAAGCAGCTATGAGAAGGTCATTTGAGATGTGCTGATGAGCCCCACACCTGGGCCTGCTCAGCAGAGTATTGCTTTGGACTTCAGGTGAGGCTGAACTGGCTGTTAAGGTGGACCAAGTCAAGGACGAGATTCCGAGGATTGGAGTTTCTTTGTAATAGTCTGAGAACACAGTCTTTTAAGGCTACTATTAGCAGGTAAATGGCCCAGCCTCCACCTTGTAGCGTCTTTCTTCTGTGCCATGGAGCTGGAGGCTCAGGACTTGCTGGTGTTCCACAGATGCTCTGTACAGTTTTGTCCAGGAACTGAAGGATGGCTTTCCACTTAGTAGCGTTCCAAATTGGGCCACTTACAGGCCGTTGTTTCATTTCTTAGCAGGTTGTGTGTGTGTGTGTGTGTGTGTGTGTGTGTGTGTGTGTGTTTTCAATGCCTGCTCCAACCCAGAGTCATTCTGGAGGCAGTAGTTATCAGAGCAGCGTCTGGCAGCATGAAGAGGTGGCCTCATGACCACTCCTCCCTCCCTAATATCTTCCACTCCCTAACCCAGCACCAGGCCTGTTCACTTACTATCTCTAGGCAGCAGCAGAAGCCTCCAGGAAAAAGCCACTCCCACTGAGCAAACCTAAAGAGTTAGTGTTCAGTCCCCATCCCTGCCTTAGCATCAGAGTCTGGTCAGAGAGAAGGAACAAGCAATCAACCATCCTCTCAGAGAAAAGATGAGACCCTGCATATGGGAAGTTCTGCAGTGACCCAAAGATTTTGTGGGGAGAGAAAGCCTTCCTTTCTTCCTTCTCCCATCATTAAATGCAAATGTCCTGTCCTCAGAGTTCTGTCTTAGGCCTGCCTTTCTCTCCTGCATTTCAGAAATCTCTGTAGGCTTAACCTCTGCACCTCTGTCTGCTGAGAGTAACGTGACCCAGTGCTCCAGCTCCAACCTAATGTCCCATGAGCACCCCACACTCAGTTGAGCACAGCTTGCTCCCTCCTTTTCCTTCTTGTTTCCCTCTGTTTTCTCTTAACAGTATCAGCATCCTTCTAAGAAGCCAAACTAAGAACTTAGGTGTTATCCTTCACTCCACTCTCTCCTTAACCTGACACAACTCTCACTTGTTCCTCCATGCGGCCGTCTACCCACAAGTTATGTGTTGCTGAGCTTTCCTCTGAGACATAGCAGCTGCTCCTCTTGTCCACTGCCAATGTCTGAGTTCCAACCTTTGGCCACTCTTGCCTGTTCTAGAATTGATTCCAGCTCTCTGCCTCAGACCTACTCCTAACAGCCACCATAGTGTTCTTTCCTGGTACTTTCTTGCTGTGAGTCTAAACCTTGCTAACTTCAGGATGGGAGTATCTAGATTGTTCCCTACTGTGGAAGTAGATCCCAAGTGGCTTTAGAATTATTGCGGATGGTAAAGAGAAAACTTCTTACCTTCCAGTCCTGTATGTATTTAATGCATATTAGAAAAGTCTATATTGTATCAAACTTGCAGTTTCTCATAATTTTTATCAGGGTAAGGCTAAGTGCTTTTAAAGTGAGTCTCTGGATAAAATGATTAAGCAGACAGTAGTATACTTGCTACATGGAAAAAGGCAAAAGTTGAGAAACTTGGAAAATGATGTTTGAGCTTTGGTGGGAGGTTTCTGGGGTAAACTGTATGTTCCTTAGCACATTTTAATGGTCTCCATGATTGGGCCCTCCCTGCCTGCTTCACCAACCTCACCTGCTATCACTGCTCACCCTAAACTTGATGATGCAGTCATATTGAATGGCTTCTTCTTTTCCAAAATTACTCATTCACCATTTCTGTGATTTGCTGAAAGTGTTTTTCTCTGCCTAGAGCATGTCTTCTGTCACCTACTGTCTTCTGGCAATTTCCTATTCATCCTTCAAAACCCTCATCCAGAGTCATCTCTTCTCTGAAATCTTCCTCATCTAGTCCCCTTCCCTCATCGCTCCTTTCTATATACACATTTGAAACATTTTAATAATTTTACCATTGCAGATACTGTTATTTTTGTATTTACTTATTTTTTAAATAGAGTCTTACTTTGTAGTTCATGTTGACTTTGAACTCATTTTGCAGCCATGACTGGTCATGAACTCCTGCTCTTTCTGCTTCAGCCTGCCCGGTGCTGAGATTACAGGTATATGCCACTATACTTCCTATTGTATTTGCTATTCATTCACCTACTAAATACAGTGCTAGAGACTGAATACAGGGCCTTTTGCATACTAGGCAAGCAGCTTTACCACTGAGCTCCAGTCCTAATGCTGTAGTTGGTATTGCAGGCTTGAATGGATTTCTAAGACTACACATCTGGGAGGATGAGAGCGAGTCCATGACTAGGCCTCCTGGCTTTCTTGCCCATGGACCAGCAGGATGATCTTAAGCAAGTCATTTGCCTTTGTTACTTGCATACTTTGTTACATGGCTGTGAACAGTCAGGTGTTTCTGGAGGGGATTTTTAGAAGAACTTGCAGGCAGCTGTGAGAAAGTAGTGTGAGCTAGGTTGGAAAGCTTTTTCGGAAGTTGAAGTTGCTTGTCAAATGGGGGAAGAGTGGTAATTGCAGAAGGGGGAATGCTGTGGGCTGTTGCTCCCAAACTGGAGGCAGAAATGGGCCCTGCATGTTTGAGAGAACACCAGGAGCAGCCACTAAGCCCAGCAGCTGGTACAACTGGATGTGGAAAATCAGCTGCCTCATAGGAGAGGTGAGGTGGGGAGAGACAGTAGCAGCGTGTGGAATCCCAGCAGGACTTTAGAACATAGTAGGCTACTTTGAGGGGAGAAAGCTTGTCTGCCAGCTTCAAATCTGGAAATGATTTCTCACCAGCTTTCAAGCCTGTCACTTCTTGAGAAAATGTGGTTCTGCCACCCTGCTATTCTGTATGTGATAGTAGTTACTGTGTGTTTGTGGCACTGTTATGACCTAGCATATGCATAGCGTCCCGTATGGGAGCCATACATTTGAACTAGTGCCCTGCAAGGAAGGGAGAAGGACCTTGTACTCATCACACACCTATTACATGTCAACTTTACACCCACAACTTAACCCTGTGAACAACTACCAGGGATGGATTATTGATGCCATTTTACAGATGAGGAATAAGAACCAGAGGGAGGCCTGTCCCATGGTCTAATAACAAGGAAGATGTAGAAGAAAAACTTGAGCTCAAGACTGTCTGTCTTTCAAGCTGGACCTATTATGGCATGCCATGTGCTTCTCAGTATCTTTGTAGCTGTGGCAGGAGTTAGTAACCCTGGAGACTGGGTGCTGTGCAAGGAGGAGACCATGGCTCTGTTCTGGTAGGATGAGCAAATCTCTATAGCAACAAAAACTGCAATGCCCAGCTTGGTAGAAGCCCCACCATATGTCTGTTTGATAGCACGTTTGTATTGTTGGAATAATTGAACTCAGGAGGCTCTGAGTTGGGTCCAGAAGCTAGAGCAGGGCATGCCTGAGCTATCAAGATGAGACTCTTGGACTTAAGCCTAAACCAGATGTTAAGAGATGCTTCAGGTCCAGAGACAACTGGTATCATGCTGGCTTCCAGCATCCCCTTTCCACAGGTGTGGTGCTGTGAGCAAGGTGAGCCATGCTTCAGGACGAGTACACCATTCTCTTGTTCTCTTCTCTGTACAGAAACAAAATGAAAGAATAATCTGATTGCATTTTCTTTTTTCCCTAAGTTTTTTTTTTTTTTAGATAAGGTCTTTATTATATATGAGTGCTCTGTCTGCATGTACATCTATCTGCAAGCCAGGAGAAGTCATCAGATCCCATTATAGATGGTCGTGAGCCACCATGTGGTGGCTGGGAATTGAACTCAGAACCTCTGGAAGAACATTCAGTGCTCTTAACCACTGAGCCATCTCTCCAGCCTCAGTTTGCATTTTCAAGGCATTTTTATAGTTGACCCAGCCCTTTCATCTTCACAAATTTATTGAATTTACAGCATCCTTGCTATCATTATGATGGAAGCTAAATGACAGAGACTTAAGAGGTAGTCAAATTACACATCCTCCTCTTGGGTCCTTATTTATAAAGACGTATGTCCTAACCAGACTTAATGATTCCATTGGAATGTATGGAATGGGTTAAAAGTCTAGACCAGTGAACAAAAACATTTCTCAGTGTGCCTTGCCTCCTATAACTGACAGATATCCTTACAGCAGAAGTGTGGACCGTAGAGGTCAGGGCCCATCATGGTACTCACATTGTATTAGTTACTTTTGCATATCTGTGACCAAATTACCCAAGAAAACAACTTAAGAGGGGAAAGACTTCCTTTAGTTCTAGTTTCAGGGGGCTCAGTGTTTGGTTGTTATGACAATGTGATGATGGAAACTTGTGGAGAGCATGTTCTCAACCTATGGGGGCCAGGACACAGAGCATGAAGAAGGGACTGGGTGGAGACCAGGTAGAACCCTCAGAGGCACCCTCCTCTCAGTCAACCAACCTTCTAAATTTCCTACCACCTCCCTAAATACCGCTATCAGCTATGGACAGAACAAAATACATAAGCCTACAGGGCCATGTCATAGTCAAACTATGACATCCACATTTCCTGGGCCAGAACTAGAAGGAAGTAGAAAAAGATATAAAACAACAACAAAACCTAGTGGCCATCAGTGTCAAATTATAGGGAAATGACTAAATTTAGAGCATCCAGCTTCACTAAAATATGGTGGAGCTGTATGAGAGCTGATTAAGAAAATTATTGAGCAACATGGACAATACTTATAAGAAAATAAAACATAAGGGGGAAATGGAAGCAAGGAATTCTACTATAGTCTCAAGAACAAAAAGATTACAAATATGGAGCGTAAAAATACACAATACAAAACCATCTCCACATGTGATCAGGACTGGTGGAAAAGCAGGGCCGTGGTGGCACACACCTTTAATCCCAGCACTTGGGAGGCAGAGGCAGGTGGGTCTCTGTGAGTTCACGGTCAGCCTTATCTACAGCGTAAGGCCCAGGACAGTGAGAGTTACAACAGAGAAACCCAGTGTCAAAAAACCGAACCAAGCCAAACAAACAAACAGAAGAGATTGATGGAGAAATGAAAACTTGATTGAATGTGGGATACAAGGTGGGTACTCTTTCTTTCACGTATTCAATATTGCTACATGGTTTGTGCAAAGAATAATATAAGCCATTAACACACAGAACAGTTACACTGGCAAGTCATTCTCACACTGAAAGACCAAACCATATTTTCCTGAGCTAGCACAAACACCTAAAAGACGTCATATAAAATCAGGTATCATTTTGGTGGGGGGTGGAGGGGATAGGGAACACAGTAGAATTAGTGAAGGTAGCCCATGTGTGAATGGAAGCTGAGATCCTTATGTTGCATCTTTGGAGGATGCTGTTTATTTCAGCCCTCATAGTCTCAGGTTTTTTTATTGGTAGTGTGAGGATAAGAGTAGCACAACCACCTTACAGGGATATGGTCGAGCACAAATGATGCAAGGTGTTTTAAAGGACCTTGCGAGGTATAAAACACTGAACAGTGAAAGCCTTGCCATGTAGATAAACATGCATTTTGAAGAAAACGTGTTAGGTAGCACTGCTATGATTTGGATATGTTTTAAATGTGTCACCTGAAGGTTCGTGTACTGGAAGCCTGGTCTTCAGTATAGCAATGCTGAGGTAATGGAAGTGACATATAGTGGCAGGACTTAGATCACTGGGAGTGTGCCCTTACAGAAGACTACTGTAGTTCTCTTCAGACCCCAGTTAGATCCCACGAGAGCAAATTGCTATAAGAGCAAGCATAACCTATGAATCCCACAGGCTTCTTGTCTCACCATGTGATCTAACCCTCTTACACCTGATACCTTTTTCCATGCTGTGATGTAGCAGTATCCACCCTTTGGTACTTTGCGGAGGCTATAGAAAACAGACGAATACAGGTACTGTTTTCCACTGTGCCCCTCTATTGACCCCAAAACCATTCTGGGCACATGCTGCTACTGGTTTCAGATGGTGGCTGCCTTGTCTTCTGTGAACACTGGTGCCACTGAAGTTTGATTAAGCAGGTGAGGTCTCCTAGTTTTAGTCTTGGAGGAGGAATACTCTGGAATATGCTGTTTTTCCCCCTTTCCTGAAATGCTTAAGTTCCATGAAGAGAAGGTTAGAATACTTGATAAAGGACATGGTGAAGGCCTCCTCAGTTGGTTGCATCCTCAGCCATACTTGTCCAGTTCTGGGTTGTGCATCTCTAGGCAAGTGGCCTGTTCTCAGAGTGTCCACAGCTTCCTCGGTCGGTACCTCCCTCATGGGATAGTAGTAAGGATGAGACAAGGTGCTGCACGAGACACACATGCTGTGTAGTAAGTAGTGTATTATTGCTTAAGACTCTCAGAGAAGGAAGGGTCTCCAGGGGTTACCTGAGCTCAATAAGGGAGTCTTGGAGGAGCATAGCGTGTGGAGGGCCATGACTATCTTATTTATTTGTTTTAAATTTTCATGCAGGTGTATATTTATATGTTGAGCACCCCCCCCCCACAAAACCCTTTTCTAGACCTTTCCCTTTTCTAGTTTGTCCCCTCATTCCCTAGAAAATTTCACTTCTGTTTTCATTCAGTGTAGATGTACATGATTTCATATGACTGTAAATAATATAGGGACCACAAATGAGAGGAAACTGGATATTTGTCTGATACTGGCTTAATTTGCTTAATGTGATTATCTCCAGTTGTATCCATTTTCCAACAAATGGCATAGCTTTGTTCTTCTTTATGGCTGAAAAAAAACCCTCCATTGTGTCTATATACCACATTCTCCTTTCCTCCTTGCTTTCGACACCTAGGGTAGTTCCATAACTCAGCTGCTGTGAACAGTGCTGCAATAGACATTGTTGTGCAAATACATATCTTTAAAAATATGTTTGGTGCTGGGGATGGAACCCAGCCCTGTGATTATCACATTTTTGCATGTCAACATTGAAGTGTCTTCCATGGAAAAAGCAGACAATTTGTCTCTTGCCATGTTGAAACCCAGACATTTTATTTTTGTTTTATTGTGTTTATTGAAGAGCTGGGAAATCCAGATATTTTAATAAAAATGAGGTGTGTGTCTGGAAACTACTCATCTTCCACAAACCTTTCATTTTAAAGATTCATAGAACTGAGGTGACATTGCCAAGGTCACTCAGCTAAGGCGATTAATATGGGCAACAGTTCAGCTGCTCCCCCATTGCAGCTGCCCACCATGCACTGTAATTGTCCTTTTGACCTCTAGAATTTTCTCAGGACCATAGTGCAGACACCTTGGGCTGCATGGCCCTGACTTGTAACCACAGTCCTCATGGGAGATACTAAGCAGGACTCTCACACTGAAAACATTACTGGTGATGACAAAGAAATCCCTGATAGGAGGTCTTGCACGCTGAGAGGTCAGCTCTTTGTCACTCTTGGGCAACATCTCCAAATGATTTGGGACGGTGCAGTCTTCTAGGTGCCATCTGTGTCCCTATGGAGTAAAAGCGCTTTGGATGCAATCTTCATTTCTCTCGACAGCAGATTTCCTATTTCAGAAGTTAGTCTCCTGCCCAATTCTCCATGAACACAGATGGAGGGATGCGGGGGTCTTAGGAGTATCTTGCTCCCTGTCACTTAGAGTCATGTGATATTGGGAGGGTGGCACAGGACCACCTCTGGGAATTCCTTATGGGGTTAGGACAGGGTGAGCAGTGCTATTCACAGCCCTTAAAGCTTGTCTCAGAAAAGATATGCTGCCATCTTGGCCACACAAAAGGTGAGAGATGCCTGCTAGCCAGCATCTAGCTCCTTTGCAGTGCTTTGACTCACCTGCAAGTGAACAAAGAGGACTTATGAGCTGCTATCGTTCCTGCTGAAGACACTTGGACTTTGGACACCCTGTTCTGCTTCTGAGCTCTGACTTAGGGGTTTCTATATTCCCAGCCATTTCCCCCTATGCTTCACTTCTCACTCCGTGGCTGGGTACTGTGGCTTCCACCCTCTCCCTGCCAGACTCTTGACTTTGGTTTTGTCACTAGTTCTTACCTCCTCTCTGGAAACTTCAAGGCCTGACCTGCTGTTGCCCAGGGCAAGGAGCAAAATTACAAACGTGGAGATCTCTTTTGGTGCCAACCCAAGAGACAGTTGTAATCCACAGAACCCAACGTCATACTGCTGGATCTGGGGATGAAGGTAACTCTCCATCTCCACAATTACCATGTCTTCAACCCCCAAAGTCAAAGTCTGTGTTGTAGAAACTTATACACATCATTTCCCTGCCCTGGGACAATAGTTTACCTTGACACCAGCCAAAAATCTAAGCAGGAGGTGTGGGTGGGGGTAAAATGCAAATACTGACTGAGACCTTAATCTGCAGAGTGTTCATCAGTGTCTCTCTGGCTACATGGGTGGGCCACTCCTGTCACACCAACAGCAGCCAGCAGCAGCCCACGAGAACCTGCAGTAAGAAGCAGCTGCAGCTGGGGTGAGGATGATTAACTGAGGCTTGTGCAAGGCAGGCCAGAGGTCATAGGCAATGGGAGCCCAGAGCCAAGAGAAAGGTCAACACCATTTTAAAAGGGAAGCCTTTCTGAACCTTGGGTGGAGGCCTAGAGTATAGATGAGGCCCTAAGAAGAACCCCAGAAATCATAGGCCAGCACTGGCAGAGTTTGTGTGGAACTAGGCAGTATTTTGCAGATATTAGCTCAGGCCCCCCCCAACACCTGCATAGTATATGTGTGTTTATTATCTCTCAAAGGGAATATATAGGTTTGAAAGTGTGTATTATGTAACTGATCTATAAGGTCTAGAGATGTTAAGTAACTTGTCCAAGAGCACACAGGAAGTAAAGAAGAGCCTGAAATTTGAGCCTGTGTGACAGGGCATCCAGGTCTGTCACCTTAGCCCCTATACAAAATTTTCCATGTGTTCAGCAAGCTTTGCCCTCTGCAGTAGCTACACTTTAACACTGGATTTCAGTATCTGTCAAGAATTCTCCTAGCTGGGCATGGGGACACAGCTTGTCATCTCTGCACTTAGAAGGAAGATCATGACCTCGAAGTCAACTTAGGCTATGTAATAAGACACTGAATGGCACAAAAAAAAGTGGTGTGATGTTTCTCAACCTGGGGAGCTTTCAAACTAACAGTGCCTAGGCTCTACCCTTCAGAAGTCTTGGTCTTATTGGTCTCATATAAATTACAGCCTGCAGGGAGCAGGGAAAGGGAAAGCACAGCAGGCTGTGCAAGAATACCTCAGTGCAGCCTGACAGCATCTGATGCCCATCTGCAGCTTTGCCTGCCTCTCCACCTGTGACTGTGGCCTTTTCCTTCCTAGCCACAGCAAGATGTCTTGAGAGGGATCCTCAACCCTTCCTTATTCAGCCTGCTGCAGTGTGGCCTCTACAAAGCTATCTTTGCCAAGTTCACTCCCTCAGTGTTACTGAAGTGAACATCACTGCTTGGGCACCAGCCAATGCCATCCTTAAATGTAGTCCCTTAGTCTTTTTTCCAACGGCTTTTCCACGATGCGATAGAGATTGGTCCTGAGGGTAGGAGCCCCACAAACTCCTGACCCCATGCTCAAGGAGTTGAAAATCGTAATACAGGTGATTCCTACCCTCCCACCCCCACCCGAACCCTCAAACTGCATTCCCATCTCTTTGTCCTTGGCAGAAACAAATTAGAGCCCATCTCGAGCTGGGTCTCCTCCCACACTCCCTCTAATCTCTTCTGATTAGAAAATGGTTACTGGGACACAGGCTCAGTCCCTGGCCCGTACTCATTTCACCAGCAGAGCCATTTAGTCCCGGGAAACAAAGGATTCCATTTGTAATTGGCTCCTGGCCCACACAATTGTATCTACGTCCTTGTCCTTCTAAACATACAGAAACAGATTCAAACAAGTTATGTTCTCAGTACTTTAAAGCCAGTGACTCTATCATGATTTGTGCCCTGGGAAACAGGCTGTGCTAGAAGCTGTGGTCCGCTGTCTGATGGAGGTAGGAGAAGCAATAGGGAAGGTTAGCAGTCTTCTCTTGGTGCCACAGAGTGTGGGGTTAGACTCCAAGTCTCCTTCCTCTGGAATGTGTTCCTTAGCAGAGTCCCCCCTTACCCCCACCCCAGTCTGGCTGAGCTTCTCTTTCCTCCCCTGTTGCATGGGACTTATCATCCAGGTCTTCTGTTTGTCGTGAGGTCGCTCTACATGCTGTGCAGTAGGGCCCTGTTAAGAGCTGGAGAAACTGAATGGGGTTACACCCAGCTATAGTTTACAGACTTCTTCCAGGCCAACAGGGAAAGTGTGCGTGCTCTAGAGACTTGCAAAAAACAGGGCCTATCTCTGTGCACGTCTCTCCTCTGGAAGGAAGGGGCCTGCACCGTGACAATAGACCAGGGGCGCTGACTCAGACGGCCAGTTCCTGTTCATTTCCCCTCTCAGCAGGACAGCCGCTGAGCAGGAGGTCAGCTCTCCGTGAGGCTGGGATTCAGCCTTTGGTTGAGAGCGGGATCTAAGATCCTTACCTAAGAGAAAGATAAGCCTAACTCACTCATAGACAATTCCCCTCACTGTCCATCAACTGTGACTGAGGCGAAGACCATTGAGGTTGTGGGTGGAGAGCCAGGGGGTGTGAAAAGAGAAAGGTGAAACTCCCATTTTGAATCCAGAATTGCTTTTCCTGGACTGGACTGCTCAGGAACTTCACTGGGCAATGTGATTGATGGGGCCAAACTAACCCAGCCAGAGTGCTGGGAACTGGCTAATCACGTGACCCTGGGTGCTCTACTGAGGAACCTAAGAACAGGTTTGGAGCAGTGTGGAGCCCCTGGGCTCTCTGCTCCCAGAGTGAGCCTGACACACACTTCTCTGTAGTGTGAGGATTGGCTAGAAGTTGGTCCCTAAGTGTCAACAGCACTACGATGGAGAGAGGCGAGTCTGTCACCGTCTTCTGGAGCCGGGGAGGTGAGTTGTTGGGGAAGGAGGGGAGGCTGGCCAACTTAAACAGGGGAGAAGGGAAGGAATTGTGGGCTCTTGGTGGAGGAGTTATGCTGTGGTGGTAAGGACTGTCTCGGAAGAGAGGGAGACTGTTAGTTCTAGAGATGTGCAGGAATGGGCAGGAGGGAGACTTGGAAGAGATGCTGCACAGCAGCTCTGAAGTTGGGTGGTTCTGGATATAGAGAGGGTGGATGTGATCACATCCCAACCCGGATACCCTGGGATCTTAAGGGATTATAAAAGTGACTGAGTAATAGTGTGTGTGTGTGTGTGTGTGTGTGTGTGTGTGTGTGTGCGTGTGTGTAGCTTTTTTTTTCTTTAAGTCAACTTAATGTAGATTCTGAGATTTTGTCTTTTTAGTTCAATCTCAGTCAATTTGAGGGCTTGCCTTTACCTCTAGGACTCCCACTAAGGTGCTAGATTTTCCTTTGCAATCCCACACTCTGGTCACTGGGAGAGGCAGGTAAGGGGTGCTCATCACTGCCCCCTCCACATGTGCTTCCTAGTGCTGTCTAGATTCAGTTCAAGCCAGATAAGTTCAGGGTCCTGGGTCAGACTGGGAGCTTTGTCTGGTTTCTGCAAGGAGGACCGGCCAGGATGGGGGATTTAACACGGCAGTTCTATGTCTAGAAGCATCTGGGAAGCTGCTGTTTTGGTAGAGGCAGCCGGCAGAACATGAGTGAGTCCATGGGGTGCCTCTTGGGCTCTAGTCAGCCCTTTGTACCTGAAGTAGGCTCACAAAGTATGAGCTAAAGTGATTGGAAAAGCAGAGCGATGCAATCAAAAAGAAGTCACGTGAGGACCATGTATTGCAGCCTGACCTGGAGAGGAATCAGAGGAAAGTGGTGTTTAGTCTTCAGGTCTTTGAGGGGTTGCCACAGGGGGAAGCGACTAGATGGGGTCCGTGTAAAGTCTCATATGGCACAGTTGGGGCCTGTAGACAAAGAGTTTCCTAATGGCCTCTGCGGAGATGCAGTGGGCAGGCCTGAGGGGAAAAGGTTCAGCACCCTTGGAGGGCTTGTCTTCTCCCCAGTCAGAGTGGGGTCTCTTGGTGGGAAGCAGGCATGGCTTTCCTCTTCTGCAGGAAGGAGGTAGAAGGAGGGGCGGTTGTCACCTAGGGTGTAGGACCGGCCCCACCCTGCACTTGCCGCCCTCACGCTCCCTCCACAGCTGCTCCTCTGACTGTAGCCCCCTCATTTCCCTCCTCACACTAGGCTCCCCGCTTCCACTCTCCATCACTTTCCGCATTCTGCAGCCAAGGGTGTCTTTTATAAGACAGACCGTGCTGCTCAAAACCCTCCAGCTGCCTCCCATCACCCCCTGGTGAAAGTCCCCATTTCTTTTTCTTCTCTATTGGCTCCTTTCTACTCTAAAAACAGAACAGAGATAAGATTATTTCTCACTCTAATGCCGCTCTGACATTTCATAAATCTATGTCCTAGACAACTGGAAAGGGCTATATTTAACCTTGCATCTTGTAGCTTTTAATGGAGGGACTTGCTGAAGGCTCTGCTTTCTAACGCCACAGGAGACCTGGGGCTTGTCTTTATTCTCTGCCAGCAACCTGGAAGGCCAGAGCAGCCTCACCTTCCAGTGAGATGGCCACCCCTCCATCCTCAAGCATCCACCATCCCCTTTGTCCCTAGGTGAAGATAGTCCCTGTCCCAGCTTCTGAAATGTGCCCCTTGGCTTTCTTATCTGTACATACTCCCATTGACCCCATAGCTAATATAAGTGGGGCAGCTAGTGAGCACAGGTTAGAACAGACAGCCTGGAACATGGGCTGGGAACTAGGCTGGGGAAGCAGAGCCAGGAGAGAAGAAGATGTGTTGGCAGGGGTCTGGTTATGCCACAAACAGGGAGGAGATGTGATGCTAAGGTACAGGCGTAAGGTAACCAGGCTTGGTACCAGAAGCATTGTGTATATTGCCTGATGAAAACCGTCACGACAGTCCTGTGAAATAGGTGTTGGCATTACCCACTCCAGTGAGTAGGCTCGTACTAAAAGGAATTAAATGACTTGTCCAAAGTCATATTTGTCAAGAAAGTGGCAGCTGGGGTCAAAACCAGGCCTGTCAAACTCCAAAGTCTAGTTACTCTTCCCAAACCCATGATATCACTGATGGAACTGGTCCTGCTCTTTGGAGCACTTCTTTTGGTTGCTCGCTGCTGGAGCCCTTGGCAGGCTGTTGCCAATACTGCCAGTCATTTAGGCCCAGGCCCACCTCAATTCCTGCTCCAAGCCAAGGAGTCCAGCCCAGTAGTCAGGTTTTCTTTCTGTTGCTTCATAGTTAGTTTTACTTGTTTGTTTTGTTTTGTTGGGAAAGATTCACACCGTGAAACCCAGACAAGTCTCGATCTCAAGGATCTCCTGCCCCAGCCTCTGAAGTACCAGGGTTACAGGTGTGTGGCATCAGGCCTGGCAGCTTCCCTGCCCTCAGGCCCTGGGACTGGCATTTCTTATACTGTTCTCATCTGCCTTACTGATAATAGCTACTTGGACCACTACTAAAGCAGTAAAGCTACTGATGCTTTCTGTGGCCTGGGACCAATTTTGTCTCCCATTTTGTACCAATTTCTCCAGCTGCAATGTGGGATGGAAGAGATTCTCGAAAATCACCTCCAGTTTTCTGAATCTAGGATGCCCAGAGTCCTGTCCCCTGGCCAACTCTACCACTGCTGCCTTCTCAGTGGCGATGGGATATAGGTCACCACAGCTGTAGATTTGGAAATCTTTGCTGAGCAAAGTGATTGCTCCAGAGCCAATCCACAAAGTGACAGCTGGGTGATAACAGCCACATGTGCAGGCCCTTTTCTTGTTTACCAACTTTTCACAGTAAGCAGTGTGTGTGTGTGTGTGTGTGTGGTGGTGGTGGTGGTGGTAGTGGGGGCTTCCAAGGCGATTTTCATGGTACACGGTGCTGCTGTAAAGAACACTGAATTACATGGTGAGAAAATGATTTCTCTCTCCCACTTTCTGATTACCTTAAGGAGAAAGTCTCAGTGTGGTACTATTCTTCAACCTCTATAATGCTTGCTAATCTTCTGCTCTTAACAAAGCTAGACCTGCCTCGGGCTCAAATACAGGGACAGGCGACAGCATCTACTCAGAATTTTAATTACTGTGCTCTGTTTCTATTGCATTTCTTTTTACAGTTGCTTTCTAATTATGGCAAGTGATACTTCTTTGCTTTCTGTTTTTATGTTGCTTGCTTCTATGTTTGTTTGGGCAATGCTGGGGATCAAACCAGGGCTTAGAATGTGCATGCAATCTGTCACTGAGATACATCTCCAGCCCTTTGTGTTGTCATTGTTTTGGGGGGAGTTGCCATTTAATTTTTTTCCATATACATTTAGTATTGCTATTTTATAATTTTTTGAGCAGAGAAATGTGTGTAGCTTTATTAAGGAAAATAGAAAGACACCTTAAGCATGGGAGGGATTCCAAGAGAGAAATATCTTATTTGTTTATTTATTTTACTGAAGACAGGGTCTCATTTTGTAGCTCTGGCTGGCCTGGAACATGCTATGTACATCAGACTGGCCTCAAACTCACAAAAATCTAGCCCCCTCTACCTCTCGAGTCAAAGGTGTGTGCCACCACACTCTGCTTACCCTTATTTATTTATGAGGTAGTTTTATGTATACCAAGCTGTCTTTAAACTTGCTATGAAGACAAGGATGACCTTGAACTCCTGATCCTCTTGCCATTACCTCCTGAGTATTGGGATTTTATTTGTGTAATGCCATACCCAGATCTATATAAATGTATTTTTAAAAAATACATATTATACATACATACAAACACACACACACACACACACACACACACACACACACACACACACACACACATATGCATATAGGACTGGAGAGATTGCCCATTGTCTAAGTGTTTGGCATGCAAGAATGAGGGCTACAGTTCAGATCCCCAAATCCATGTAAATGTTGGGCGTGTGGTGGCCTACCTCTAATTCCAGCCTCAGAAGGCAGAGACAGGGTTCCCCAGAAGAAGCTAGTTGGCAAGACTATCCATATTGGTCAGCTCTGGGTTTGATTGAGAGACCCTGCCTCAACAAATAAGGTAGAAAATTGATCAAAGATGATTCCTAACATCGACCTCAAGTCTCCATGTGTGCACGCACACATACAGCACACACACACACACACACACATAAAAGGAAAAACGTTAATTTTTTTTCAGCTAGGTGTGGTGGTGCATGCCTTTAATCCCAATTTTCAGGAGGCAGAGGCAGGCAGATCTCTTTGAGTTGGAGGACAGCCTAGTCTACAGAACAAATTCCAGGACAGCCAGGGCTACATAGAGACTCTGAGATATATATATATATATATATATATATATATATATATATATATATATATATATATATATATATATATATGATAAAAAAAAATAAAGTTTTCAAAAAATTTATCAACATTTAGAGGAAAAGGGCAAAGTGAATAGGAACTAGAATTCCTGATGCCAAAACCTGTGGGAATAGAGACAAAATGGCTGCCGCTTGACCCGCACTGGAATTTGCTATTCGTTCCACACGCATTTCTGAAGGACCAAGTGATAGAAGGCCTCTTGTGACTTTCCAGTATGGTACCAGACCTTATTGTCTCCATTGCCTCTAATCCTCTACTCTTTCATGCACCCTAGCATGCCGTTCCTTGCCTGAAATGTCTCTCGCACATCCCTGCCTTCTTCAAGACTTGGTTTAAGCAGCTCTAGGAAGCCTTTGGAACACCCCAGATTGAGTTCTGCTCACAGGCACTTCCACACAGCTCTACTGCAGCCCATCCCACGTCACTGTACCAACTTGTTTGCAGACCTAAGTCTCCTGCCCTTTGGGTTCCAAAAACATTTCCTAAGGGAAACTTGGAGGATGGGGGTGAGGGTAAAAATGTAACTGCAAGTGAAGCCTGTGACAGTGACTGGACCCTGGGGACTGTCCAGCTCCTGGAATCATTTGGAATGGAGGCTTCCCAGATTCAGAGCCAATGCTCATGTGGGCACTCTAGGGTCTGTTTTTGAGGGACGGTTTCAGGTGACATGTAGGAAGATTATTGGAATGTCTTTGGGAATTGGCATCTGAAGTCAAAAGGAAAGCAGAATTGGTTTGACGAAGAAGTGAACTGGGATAGCATTTTAATGATAGCATCAGCCATCCACTCGGGGGCTCTAGTACTGGGATGGCAAGTCACAGGTTATTCCAAGTTTGGGTGAGTCGTTCCTTAGGTGCAAGCTGTCCCCACAGATGGAGCAGATGGAGTGTAGCCTTGGACCAGGCAGCTCTGTCTGGATGAGGGACCTTACAGTTCCCAGGGAGTGCTGTCAACTTGTAGTAGTCTCGCTGACCAAGGGAATAAGACCCAGTCACAAAGGGGAATCTGAGTGGTGTATCACAGCATCTACCACAGGATCTGGTCAGGGCCCCTGGGGCTGCAGTGCTGGAGAAGCAATAAGAAAAAGATAACAGGACTTTGGAGTACAGATGTGGTTATCAAAAATTGGTAGCTGGCTAGGCCTGGTGGTGCTGGCCTGTAATCCCAATTACTGGAGAGGCTGAGGCAGGAGGATCAAAATACAGAACTGGTCAAAATACAGAACTGGTCAGGGCCACAGAATGAGTTCAAGTTCAGGCTGGGAAGTTTAGCAAAATTCAGACACAAGTAAAAAATGGCTCAGTGGTAGAGCACTTGCCTACCATGCATGGCATGAGGCAGTGAGGTCAATCCCATTATGAAGCCACCTCCCCAATAACAACAAAACCACGTGATGGCAGGGCCTACTAACCATGGGCATGATATTTCAGTCCCTGTGTTTAGAGGACATGGAGACAAGAAAGTCACAAGGAGTTTCTGGCATAATTGGGGCAAAAAATATTTAAAGGGACTATTGAGAGCAATGTGCTAAGTGTTCCCCCTGTGATGTGTACCAAAACCAGGCTGCCTTAACACTTTGTTCTTGCTTCTCTCCTGGAGACCTTATTATCTGGGTCTTCCCTTAAAGTGTGATTATTGGCTTCAATCTACACAGGTGAAAACTGAGATCTAGAGATTTGCTTCAGTCCTCACTGCAGGTCAGATTTCCCCCAAGCTGGGACGCCTCCAGCACAGTGTGCTGTCACAGCCTGTGCCCTCTCCCCAGCACTGCCTGCCCCCTCAAAGACACATGCAGTCCTCTGCAGTTTGCAAAGTGCTTATTACATATATTTCATCTTGACACAAGCCTGCAAGATAGTAAAATAACGGTATCAGAAGAAAGCAGGTTTCCACCTTTGTTTCCTTAACCTGCCTGATACACAGTTCAGAAATAGATATATTCGGATCATATTTCTATCAGTGACATTCTTTTTAATTCTGCTTCTCTTTTTCTTACACATTCTTAACCACCTGTGAAATTCTTCCATTGCATTCATCTGTTCTTCCATATCTTGTCTCAAAAGTGAGAAAATTGCCATCAAAATCAAGTTACTTCCTTTTAAGCTGTGAGGGGAGAAATAGAGGCTTCATAATTTTTCAGCCTCCACAAAAAGCAGATGTTCTTGGTTTGAAACATGAAAAATATATGAGATCAAGAATACATCTGATTTTATCTATGATTAGTACTCTGAGAGCTTTCTTTTTTTCTTAAAATTTTTTTTACATTTTTTTTATTTGATGGGGGTTGGGGAATGCCATGATGCACAAGTGAAAGACAAGGGGCAACTTGTGGGTGTCAGTTCTCTCCTTCCATTATGTGGGCTCTGAGGATCAAACCGAGGTCATCAGGCTTGCTTGCACAATGGTCTTTACTTGCTAAACCATTTCACCTGCCCAGGAGAGCTTTCTTGGTGAAGAGGTGCTACTACACTTAGAGGCCACTAAGAAGCCCATTTGAGGAGCTAGGGCTCTCTCAGTTCCTTCCCCACCACCCCTTTACCGTACTCTCTCCCCTCCTGCATCCAGACTCCTCTTCAGACCCTAAGCCAAGTCTATTTCCTTCTCTTCGTTCCCTGATCTGAAAGATTCCTCAGATTGCCTGTTTCCTCCCATCAGATGCCAGTGGACATCAATTTTGAGGTGGAACAAAGAGAATTCATCCATCTCTTCCAGTGGCATTCATTGTGGTGTGCCTGGTGTCAGAGTGGATCTAGAGCAAAGCTTTTCTCTAGAGCTTTCCTAGCAGACAACCACACGAGCAGCCGTTCTGCATTCCTATGTTCCCAGCAGTAACAAATACACAGGTTCTGGGGCCCTGCCTGAATTTCACATGACTTCATTTCCCATCACTGTCACAGAACACTAATTTAAGTTTCCTTTCTCTTTGAAACTACCAAAATACTCTGCTGGCCTCTTGCTTAAGCAGGGTGGAGGGTTCATTTCCTTTCCTTCTTTGTAAAGAGCATGCAGTAAGTAATGGGGGCCAAGGTGGAGATCAAGGAACAGCTTTTGGCTTTAAAGATTAGCAAAGTAAATAAATGATCCTTATCACAGTATAATTTTCACAGAGTTAAAACATGAATTTATTCAAAAATATATGGTGATCTGATGTCAAAGATTTGCTTAACTTATTGATGAAGGAACCAGTATCATGGTTAAATTGGTTTGAAAAAATCCATAATGGCTGAGGAGATGGCTCCGTGGGTAAGGTACTTACCGTGCAAGTATGGGGACCTGAGTTAGAGTCCCCAGCACCCACCAAAATATCAGGTAGGTGTGGCGGCCTATCTGTAATCCCCAGAGCAAGCTCACTAGCTAGACTAACAAAACCATCGAGCTTTAGGTTCAGGGAGAGAGTCTGCTTCAATATGTAAAGTGGAGAGAGGTCAAGAAAGACACCCAACTTCAACCTCTGGCTTCCACACAATGCATACACTTATGTACAGACTCCCACACACGTGAACATACCCACACATGCACATGCAAAAGAAAAAAGGAAAAAAAAGGAATACATGACAGTTAAACTAAAATTACCTCAAAAAGGGACTAGAATGATGACTCAGTGGTTAAGAGCACTTGCTGTTCTTGCAGAAGACCTCAGTTCAATTCCCAACACCAACATAGTGGCTCACAACCATCTGTAACTCCAGTTCCAGAGGATCCAATGCTCCCTTCTGGCCTCTGTGGGTACTGCACACATGTGGTGCACAGATATACATTCAGACAAAACACCTATATATTTAAAAAAATTCTTTCAAGAATTACCTCAAAAAGTAAATGCAGAATTACCACATAACCTAGAAGTTCCATTTGTAGGTACACACTCCAAAGAATTGCAAATACTTGGACAGATATCTGTGCATGAATGTTCACGACAGCAGTATTCAGAATGGAAAGTTGAAAACAACCCAGACTATCAGTGAGTGAAAAGATAAATAAAATAATGTACTTTATGCATAAAATGGAATAGTATTTGACCGTAAAATGAAGTTCTAACACATGCTATAATATGGATAAGTCTTGACATGATGCTAACTGAAAGAAGCAAGACACAAAGAACAAATTTTGTGTAATACCATTTACATGAAGTATCCTGAATAAGTAAATTCATAGGGATAGAAAGTAGTTTAGAAATTACCAGGGCCTAGGAGCAGGTAAGAGTTGGAAATTACTGCTGTTTTAAAAATTGGATGTTTGTTCATTTAGTGTGTCAGTGTGTATGTGTGTGTGTGTGTGTGTACACATGTGCACATATGTGCATGTGTGCATGTGGAAGTCAGACAACAACTTGTGGGAGTCAGTTCTCTCCTTCCTCCATTGTGTGTTCCAGGATCAAATGGAGGTCATTAGGGTTGGAGCAGAGCCTTAACCCCCTGAGTAAACTCCGGGGCCTCGAAGTTACTGCTTGATAGATAATACATAGTTTGTTTGAGATGATGAAAAATTAGATATTGATAGTACTGATTATTTTACAACATTGTGAATATAGTTAATAACATTGATTTCTACACTTAGAAATACTTAAAAAATATGTGCTAGAGAGATGGCTCAGCAGTTAAGAGAACATATTGCTCTTGCAGAGGACCTGAGTTGGTTCCCAGCTCCTACAATGGCCTGTAATTCCAGCTCCAGAGGGCTATGACACCTCTGGGCACCTGCATTCACATGTGTGTGCGCGCACACACACACACAGATCCCATATGGTGGTTCACAACTACCCATAAATCCAGTTCCAGGGGATCCAAAACCCTATTCTGACTGCTTCAGGCACCAAGCACACATGTGGTACACATACATAAATGCAGGCAAAACAATCACACATTAAAAAAAGAAGAAAATGATATACATCTAATAATTTATTTTGTAAAGAGCTAAGATGTAGCTAAGTGGTAGAGGTCATGCCTACCACCACAACACAAAATATTTTTAGAAATTGATGTGAGAGTCTCCATAATAAAATTGAAGTAAGATTAAGATGAGTTGTTCCACAAGGTAATATAACTATAATTTGGGGGGACTATTCCTGCTGAACAGAATTAATTTTAATGTTATCAAACAAAAATCATTTGCAGCTTATCATTTTCCCCCAAGTTAGCTCATAGCATCACAGAGTCTAGGACTTAAGCAATAATGACTAATAGTCTGGTGTCCTTTGTACAGTAGTCTCATCTTTACCTGAAAGGTTACTCAGTAATCTTTTCTGCCTTGATGTCAAACTTTACATGATTTCTACTTCTTTCTTTTCTTTTCTTTTCTTTTCTTTTCTTTTCTTTTCTTTTCTTTTCTTTTCTTTTCTTTTCTCTTCTTTTCTTTTCCTTTTCTTCCTTCTTTCCTTTCTTTTGTTTAGATAGGCTTCCTCATATTCCAAGCTAGCCTCCAACTTTCTATGTAGCCAAGGATGACCTTGAACTTCTGATCCTTCAACCACCACCTCCAAGGTGCTGGAATCGCAGACAGGCACCAGACACCCAGTTTGTGCAGTGCTGAGGATCCAGCCCAGGGCTTCCTGCATACCAGGCAATCACTCTACCACTTGAGCTACATGTCCAGTTTGTATCGTTTTTTTCTTAATACTTTAAATAATGCACGGCAAAGAACAATTCCCAAGTAAGTCTTCATGAAAGAGCCTTTATTTTAGCTTCAAGACCTGACTCTCATGGATATTAACATCTTGGTGACATCTTCTGGTACCACGTTTCAGATCCACTTGGGTCCATACTGAACATGTCCACCAGCACTTTCCACAGTGCTCATTTCGATGTACCACCTCCGAGGCCAGAACTGAAACTTACTCCTGACCTACCTCACGTTTCCTAGGACAGCGTACAGAAGCATCTGGAATCTGGCTAGAGATTTGAAAGAGAATTCTCAAATATCCTCCCCTCTCCACACCCCCCACACCCCCCTGCCAGCCAGAAGGTGTTTCCCCACCCCAGCTGAGACTGTTCTCCCTGCATACTTTTTGCTTACAGATACTTCCACAGAACGCTGCTGTGGGTCTGGTCTTTGAGCCTCCCTGGCCCATGGCAGGGTCTCCTAATTCCAGTCATCCATATACAGGAGCTATACATTTCATTTACTATTTGTACTATGTTTTTTTGCTTTTGTGTGTTTGTTTTTAGTTTGCTTTGGGTTTTTTTCCCCTTGCTATAAAATAGCCCTGACTGCCCTAGAGCTCACTATGTAGACCAAACCAGCCTTGAACTTACCACATTCCTGCCCTAGCTTCCCATATCTGAAATTTTGGCCAATGTCATCATGTCCAGTGTATCTGTACTGTTTTCTAACTTCAAAAGCACCTCTTTCTTTAAAAAAAAAACATTTTTAACTTCCCAAAAGTTAAGTTAATATGCTGCAGAGATGCTAAAGAAAAAGTTCACCTCCATTTCCTGCTTGACTCTGTTCTTTCAAATAATTGTCCTTTGACAGTTTCATCCACACGTAGATGCTGAGTTTGAGGCATTCTCACTCCCTGTTACCTACCCCCTCTCATCCCTACCACCACTGAGGGAAATAGAGGCCCCTTTTCCAGTACCCACTTCCCACAGGCCCTCAGTGACAAGTAGGGCTTCATGAACCCCTGCCATATGTCAGAATTGTTCGGTGCCTTTGGCCTCACACGAAGATGGTGGAGGCCTTTGGGTCCTTTTAGCACACAGCTTCAGGACCTAAACTTTGGTGGACTGTCTTCTTAAACACCTCATTAAAATACTGATGGGGACTCAACTCAGGTCCTCTGCAAGAGCAGCACATGCTCTTAACCGCTGAGCCATCTCTCCAGCCCCAGTTTTGGCCCATAGTTAAATTGTGTGATTTGGGGGTTTGCTTTGTTTGTTTTACTGGTAGGTTGAGGACACTAACCTCTAGTTAGATACAGAGTTTGTGAATATGTGGTTGTTTTCCCTGCGTGTATGTCTGTGCACTACATGCATGCAGTGCCAGCAGAGGCCAGAAGAGGGCATTGGATCTCCCTGGGACTTGAGTTACAGGAAATCAGATCCCCTGGAACTGGAGTTATAGATGCTTGTAAACTGCCCTGCTGGGAACTGTACATAGGTCCTCTGCAAGAGCAACAAGTAGTCTTAACTGCTGAGCCATCTCTCCATCCCCTGCTTGAGAGTCTTGAGCCAGGCTCCCCAAACGGTGCTACTTACTCATGTTTCAAAAGTAAAAGGAATGCCTTTTTTTTTTTTTTGCTTGTTGCTTAACATGAAGACAAGGCAAGGCATCTCATCTCTTTGCCAATGATCCTCTCAAATACTTCTAAATTTGTTCTCTCCTAATGTTCCTAACTGGCCTTAAACATGTTTCTAGCCTGAGTTCTAGCCTATTCTTCAGGCTATTTCTCCATTTTTCTTGACTGCCAGGAAAGGCTTCTTCCTTGCAGATGTGGAACTCTGGCCTGGTCCCTACCCATCAGTAGCAAGGCTTTCTCCATCTGATGCAAAGACATTTACAAGTCACCTCCAGGGTACCTGGCTTTGTGGTATAAGCAGCATTATTTCTTCTGCCCAGGAGACTAGGTTCGGTAGGTGAGGAAGTCTGCTTAGCCCTCTTTCTTCCAAAGCCCATGACACTCTGTGAGGTAGGTGATTCACTGGTTCTTTATCCACCCCAACCCCCTTTGGTGGATATGGGGTGGTAGCAAAGTCACTCTATTCCTAGCAGTGGGCAGTGAGCATTCTTGTGCGTTTATCTGTTCACACATGTAAGTATTCTCCTAGTATAACTTTATGAAAGTTCAGCTATTAGATCAAATAGGACATGAGTAATTACATTGGCTAAACACCAAAATATTGCCCTCAAAAGGGGGCTAGGGGTGTAGCTTGGTGTTAGATACTTGCTTACCCATGCACAAGGCCCTGAGCTCAATCACCAGAGTGACAAAATAGAAGTTAAATTCTCATGCTTTCCCTCGGCTATGGCATTTCCACATATTCATGCTACCAGAACTCTCATATGAATGAGCCATAACAAATGCACTATGAATATTCATGATGCATTGTGTAGTTTCTGTTGTTGGTTTTGTTTTTTTGTTTTTTTTTTGTTTTTGTTTTGGCTTGGTTTGGTTTTTTGAGACAGGGTTTTCTTATGTATCCCAGACCGGCCTTGAACTCACAGCAATCCTCCTGCCTTAACCTCCCAAGTGTGGGTTAGAAGTGTGCACCACCATGCCCAGCTATGACAGCATTGTTTTGTTTTGTTTTGAATGTGTGCAATATAGGTGTATGTATGTGCGTGCATATGTGCATGTAGTTGTGGGGGGTGTGGGTGTGTAGGTGTGTGTGCACCTGTGTACACATGCATATGGAGACCAGAGATTGATGTCAGATGACCTCCTCTGTTGCTATCTATCTTATTTGGGGGGGAGGAGGACAGGGTCTCTTGCCCATCCCAGAGCTCACTACTTAGCTAGTACTAGCTGGCTAGCAAGTTATGCATATCTACTCTTCTCCATACCACCCTCCTTCAGCACTGATAATACAGGCATGCCACCACACCTGGCTTTTTACAACAGTCCCAAGGATCTAAACTTGGGTCCTTAGACTTGTACAGCAAGCACATTACTGACTAAGCCATCTCTCCATCCCTCAATATTGTTTTCAGAATAAAGGGGCAGGGGAGAGATGGCAGAAGAATTAATAGGATCGTATGTTCCAACAGTGGAATACTACACAACACCATCTTGCCTGAACAAGTGCTACCTCCATAAGGATGGGTATCTCTCATAAACATATCGTGAAGCAAAGAAAGCAAACTGTAAAAGGATTGGACCACCACTGTTGTTCAGAATGCACAACGCAACATAGAATAGCTTATGATTTGTGAGCACACGCACAGAACCTTTGTAAGTATGCATATGAAACATAGACATCCAGTTCAGAACAGCACTTCCTCTGTGCAGTTGGGGAGGCACAGAAGCTTCAGCTGGGGAAAATATGGGGAAATAAATTTGTTTCTAATACTTTTGCACGGCTTGAAATAGCTCAGCATCTAAGACAAGAGGTACAGAAAAGCAAGGCAGAGTTTGTTTCTGCTCCTCTTTTTTTTTTTTTTTGAATACAAAACTGAGGTGCAGGTTCACAGGCATCTGGTACCTTGGAGAGATAGATAATCTTCACAGGAAGAGACCTCACTCTGATTCACTGAAAGCCTGCTCTCCCAGACACTGAAATAAACCCTTGGGTTGGATCGTTTGGATGATGTAATCTCACCTTTGTAGTCCACAAGGATGATGATGCCTGAGTTTTGCTACTGTCACCCTCGTACTGGAGCCTTTCTGCGCTTTGGGGAGCTCTGAGTATATTAAGCCAAATGTGAAGAATGTTTGATGCAAATGTTCAATCTAACCTTAGATATGGCCACACCTTTTGCTATGAGTTTCCTACAGCAATGTGGCATAGTGAAGCAGGAGCATTCCAACACTTTCTAGGACCAGAATTTTGCCATGATGCCTCCTGCAAGCAGTGTTGCCTAATTAAATGACACGGTGAAGCCATCAGGCCTTATCAGTACCACTTGGTCTAAAGCAGAAACCAGGATGGGTGGGGAAGGCTGTCTCTCAGTGCTTGGCCCCCGTTGCCATGGCCCCTGTTGCCATGGTTCCCAAGCAGTTTCACTTATGATTTCCCTCAACCGCTTGCTTATGGCATCCATCAGCAAGCAGGACCCAGAAACTTGCTCATGCCAACCAGGAAATAAAGCTGATAACAGAAAAGATAAGTGAGTAAGGGAAGTAATTAGGCAAACACATAGAAAGTGGAGGTGGAAGGAATTTGGTGTGAGGCCCAGAAACAGTTTGGTTTTATTATTATTTCTAAATCTTTTTGAGATGTAATGAACTGAAGAGGCTGAGTTAGAATCTGCTGAGAAGTCCCCATTATGTAGCTACCATGTGGCACAGGTACAGAAACTCCATGACCTGGATTTCCAGAAAAGTCCTAGTTTTAAGTATTCTATTCTCTTTGTCAGACCAAGAATCCTGATTTTTTTTGATTCAGAAAATAAGGTCACTGTAGTTACAGTGGCTCTCTAAGTCATCTAGGAAAGCCTGATTTAGAATCTCTCCCCTGGCTGGTTGGCAGGGAGTCCCCACAGGACCGGCCTCTGGGCCCTAAAGGCCTAAGTGAAGTGGCCTCTTATTCAGCCAAGAAATATCAAAGTGCTCTGACTCCACACTGCTTTCTTCAGCTCTGTAGTTCTCCAAGGAGACAGAACCAGAAAGGCATGGCATCGTGACCCCGCCAGAGCTGGATTTCGATGTGTGCTGCATTGACTCTTGTCAGTATAGGCAATACTCTGAGCCTTGCTTTCTCTTCTGTAAAGCGAGAACAAATAAGAGCTGTGGCAAGGTTTTTTGAGCATCAGATGAGGTTTGCTACCTTTAGAGTGCAATGAGAACATTAGCTGTTAACATTCACTCCTTGTAGCTAGACTAGGTGGCTCGTGTCTATAATCCCTGGGCCCAGGAGCCTGAGGCAGGATGATTGCCAAGAGTTCAAGTCCAGGCTATCCTTTATAACGTGTTCAAAGTCAGCCTGAGCTGCAGAGTGAGACCTTGCCTCAAAAGGAAAAAAAGAAAAGAAAAGTCCATTCCTTTATTCAACAAGTAAATGTGTCTTCACTGCAAGGCATGAGGCCAAGCCTGGGGCCATGAAAGTGAGCAAAAATCAGAGTCCTTGCTGGTGTGACAGTTTCAACGCAGACAGGAAGCAGACTTTAGTCAAAGACTCATCTCATGCAAAGTCCAAGCAGAAGAGAGCTATGGCAGCAGAATCCTTTTTTGTTTTTAATTTACTTTTGAGACAGTCTCACTATGTCGACATGGCTGACCTGGAATTCTCTATTAGAGATCCTCCTGCCTCTGCCTATAGAGTGCTGGGATTAAAAGTGTGCACCACCATGACCATCCTGAATTTTTTTTATTTGTGTTTATTTTATTATTGATTTTTAGGTTAGCATAACAAAGAAATGGTTTTCGTTGTGTAGTTTTCATATATGTGTCATTATACTTGGACTTGGTTCTCAGTCACTTCCTTCACCAGCTCACTCCACTCACCCACCCCACCCCTGCCATGTCTCCTGCCTATCTTTTTTCCTACATTGGCTGTTTGTGCTGAGGACATGGCTCAGTGGTAGAATACTTGTCTAGCATGAGAGTATCGCTGACTTCCTATAAACAAACAAATAAACAAATAATAAATGATTGTAGCTGCTAAGTAGAATCAGAAGTCAAGAAGAGAGGGCTTAGGGGGATTTCTGCCCACAGCGGCAGCCTACACTAAGTGCTGGTAGTGCCACTGTGAGAAATGGTCAGATGTGTGTAGATTTTAGAAACGGAATCAGTGGAGCTGAGTGAGGGGGAGGCACAGACAGTAGGCATTTTGGATGGCTATACACACGAGGCTTAGGTCACTTGGAGTGGCAGCCTGTCCCGACGCTGCCATGGGTCATTGTCTAAGGTTCCATGTCCCTTCTGTGGAGCAGTATGATGCCAATCCTCCAGGCCAGAAATCAGTTGCTAGACTTCATATTCAATGACCATTTAGGATTTTCAAAATTTGCCTTTGTGAAGAATGATAAAGCCAGATATTCTGTGGCTTTGTGATGGATGCAGATTTTCCTTTAAAGGTAAATCCTCACTTCCAAGGTTTGAATGGAATATTACTTTAAAAATAGCATAGTTTAAATTAAATGAGGCTGTGGAAAACATTCTTTAGTCTACGATCTCCTGGGGCCAGTATAGGTTCTTTGAATTGGATTCCTTTCAAACCTTTAGCCCAGGAGCTTTTGCTCTGAGAGGCCAGAAGAGAAGAGGGTCTGAAAGGAGAAGACATGGTAAAGGCCAAGGACAAACTTGAGGCTCATAACTGCAGGTAAGCATGCATTTGAGTTCCCAAGGGGACTTCATACAAATGACTTATTGTCATATTTTGCAAGCTTTTGCTCCTCACCACATTAGCTCCTTAAACCTTCTTTGAAGCTGGGAGGGAGCAGGGTTCAAATAGGCACCCAAGGTCCCTCTTTATTCAAAACTGTTTCGCTTGCATTGAGAATGAGTGCAATAAAAAAAATGCGCTGTTTTCCCACACCACTTGTCCTCCACTCTCATCCACAGGGCTTTTATTTCTCCATCCGTTCAGGCCCGCCCTTCAGAAGCTATTATCTGCTGACAGTTGGTGGGGATCTCTTGTCTTTTCTTGTTCTCTCAATTAAACCCTAAGGACTGAGATTCCCATCTGCCTCAGAGCAAACAAATCTCTTGTTACACCTACTTCCCAGAAGCTGGAGAGCTTTTCTCCTTTCTCCAACCTCTATAGTTCTCTTTTTCAGAATGCTTGACCCTCTTAGCAATTTTTAACTGCAGGTGGCAATTAAATTGGTTTCCCAAAGTTGGACCAAGCTGTCTCGCCCCCTGCATTTACCCCCATCCATGGCAACCTTTGAACCAAAAAAGAAAAAAAAAATTCATTTTCTAGTCTGTTATTTTTCTCTCCATAAGCAGGCCTATGTAAATGTAAATGGGACCCAGTCACTAGGCAGGACACTTTTTCCTCTAGAGAGATGTCGCTGTCAACTGTGCATAGGGCTGGCTATGGTATTAGCAAGACGTGGTGCCTGCCTCAGCCCTGCTTGCATAAGCTGGGCATGCCAGAAACCTCCTCTCCAGTGGAGCCAGGGGCCAACAAAAGGGAATGGCTCTCCATTCACAGATCCTTGTGGGTTTTGAAAGTGGAAGAGGAGAACAAAAAGGACAGAAAAAGGAGGAATAAGAAAGAAGAAAGTAAGAGGGGTGTTCACAAATAGAAACAGCTGTGAAAATAGAAACTGGTTTGTTTTTCCTTTAATAGTCCGATTATAGAAACTATTCTAGTACATTATCTTAATGTAGGAAATAGTAATGTATTTTATCTATTTTTGTTCCTGTGGTTTCCATTGGAAAAACCTCACATTTGTTAACATTTCAAATAGCACTGGAAGATCTCAAAGGAAAGGGACAAGTCACAATTCTTCCCTCATTCTTAAACTCTGCACACACTCTCCAGAGGTCCTCAGTGGGAACTGTACCTCAGGTGTCATTACAGGCTTATTTCCTGTGTATATAAGCCTGTGTGTTCTTTGCATGTACATTAAAGATGACACTATATGCACTGGCCTGTTTTTTGCCCAGGTGTTTGTTTGTTGTTGTCCAGGGTGTTTTGAGACAACATCTGGCTATGCAGCCTAGAGTGTACTTCCACCTTCTGCTTCAGTCTCTAGAAAGCTAGGATCACAGGGGCACACTGCCACACCCTCCACTGGCCTCTCCTCCACTGAACCCACGGCCTCGCATATGCTAGGCAAGCACTGTGCACTCTACCATCTACATACCATTGAAGGGTATCCCCACCCCTGGATCTCACTGAGTTACTCAACTTGTCTTGAACTCACTCTGTAGCTCAGGCTGGCCTTGAATTTTTGTTCCTCTTCAGCTTCCTGAGTAGTTAGGATCACAGGCACGCAGCACCACCATGCCCTTTTCTGGCTCTCCCTCACCCTGGCCCACCTCAACTCTTGCTTTCAAATTTACTATTAACTTTGACATTTTCCCGCTTCCTCCTCTTTATTTTTTTTCTGTCCTGGGGACCCAGGGCCCTGTATGTGCTAAGAAAGTTCTCTGCCACTGAGCTATAACCCTAGTCTTCATCACATTGTGTGGATGCTGTATGATGTATGGAACCATCCCTATTGATGAACATTTACTTAAAATAGAGGATCCAGCACCATTCTAACCAAGAGAAATGTTATATGAACCACAAGAACAAGCCACATAAGGAATTTGGGATTTTCCAGTGATACTCATATAGTACACACACACACACACACACACACACACACACACACACACACACACACGTGAAATGCCACCTTCATTATACCCCGAATATTCCGATATCCAGAGTTGATCTATTTTATTCCATTCATCTACTTAGCAGTTTTGGCAGTAGTAGTCTCCATTTCCAGTAGTCACATTTAAAAGGTAAACAGAGGACTAGAGGCATAGCCCAGCAATAGACCACTATGAAGCCCTGAGTTCTACCCCTAGTGCCACGAAAAAGTAAAAGAGGTGAGATTATTTTAATGATATATTTTATTTAATCTAATATATAAAAAGCCAAATCACATGTAATCAACATTAAAATTGTTCAGACATTGCACATTCTTAGTTGCATTTTGAAATCTAGTTTATACTTTACAATACCATCCAATTTCAGATGTCTAAGAGTCACACTTGGCTGGTGACAATGGTAATGAACAGTGGTGGTTGAGCAGGCAGGGAAATCAAAAATGTCACTTGAGCTGTCAGCCTCTATGGTTGCTAGGAATAGATTAGGAAGTTAGATGCTGCCACTTCGGGGCCTCTCGGGCCTTGAGTTGTGAGCAGAGCTGCCACAGACCCAAAAGGTCCTCTTCTTCTCCACCGGCTCCAGTTCTGCCTACCAGAGATGAGGAAAGGGCCTGTTACCCAGGGGTGTTCTGAGGCCTGGCACAAGTTCCCCTTTCTCCACCTTCAGAGGCGTCTCCGCTCACAGCCTCTTACAAGCTTCATTGTGCTCAAAACCCAGTGCTCATTTCCTTTTTTTCAAAAGCTGAGTTGTGTGGCAACAGGGCTTTGAGGAAAGCCCTGGCTCTGAGGTCAGGGAGGGTGTGGTGGGAGGAACCCACATTGTGGCTTACTCAATGATGAGATCTTAAGTCGGGTGGCCCACAGCTACTGTGGTCCTGTGCAGCAGTGGTGACAGCCATGGCACCACAGCCTAGAGCATGGAATGGTGAGCAAGGTCACAGTTGCTGACTGTCAACCACTGAGTGGTTCTCAACCTGTGCGTCGCGACCCCTTTGGGATGTCAAACGACCCTTTCACAGGGGTCGCCTAAAACTATCTGCATACCAGATATTTACATTAGGATTCACAACAGTAACAAAATTACAGTAATAACATGACAATGAAATAAATTTTATGGTTGGGGGTCACCATAACAGGAAGAATGGTATTAAAGAATCGCAGCATTAGGAAGGCTGAGAACCACTACTGTAAGGGGATTTGATATTGGGGTTTGGGATATCTGATGGGTGCTGACAATGTACTAGGAAAGTAGTATCTGAAGAGCCCAAGGGATGGGTCATCCAGCTTTGGCCCACTCTGAATGTATCAGGCCAGGTTTCGGAAGCATTTGGACTCTACAGTAGCCTTGAGGGCTGCCCCCGCTGTGGTTGGCAGGATGATGAGAAATGGGATTATCCCTTGCAGGGCCACATACTTTCCCTGGGCAAAGGTTGTGGCCCAGTGCCTACTGCTTGATGATTTCTGAGCCAGCCCTCCTCCCTTGTGGGCCCTCCCTAACTGGCCAGCTACCAAAACAAAGCCTGCGGCTAGCCAAGGTTCAGAGCAGCTTTGCTGCAGGAGAAAAGAATTTCCTCCTGCGGCAGCCTGGGAGGGAGCTCTTGGTCACCAGCACTGCCCACAGTGTCCCTCGAAGTTCCTAGGGTAGAGTGCCAGCATTCTTCTTTTATCCCTGCAGCTCCCTCTGCCAGTCTGCAGCCAGAAACTCTCAGTGCCATCAAGCTCCTGAAGAGCCAGGCAGCAAGCTAGCTTCTTTCTACCTGATCACACAAGCTCTAACCTCCCAACAAACCAAGCTGGGCTAGCAAAGCATTGAGATTTCACAGCAACCCGAAATGCAGGCATGATGGCCTTCTGGCTCCCAACATTTCTGGCCCTTCACCAGCTGGCCAAGACCCGGAAGCCCTATTGAATACACCTCTATCCCAAACATCCATAGCACATAGGCTCGTGGAAAGCCTGGCATGTCTTTGGGACAACCCAGTAGTTGCCTCAGATGCTTCCTGGACTCTCAAAGTCCCCAGACTTAAACTTGTCACCTTGTTGCTTTGGAACATTGTATGTAGACACCTGGGCATCCACTGATCTCCTCCACTAAGAAAAGGTCCCAAAGTAAAACCATCTGGGGACTCTTGAGAGCAGGCTCAGAAAATAGTCTCATGGCCCCATGTCTCCCTCACATCTGTGCTTTGGGGCTCTTCCAAACTGGAACATCCCATCTTGAGAATCAGGAACATGATGGTTGGCATCCAGTAGACTTAGTTGAAGTCTTAAGCCTGTTGTTTCCTATATATCTTTAATCAAAAAAAAAATCTTTTCATCTTCACTCTGTAAAATGGGGCTAAGAACAACTATCTAGGAGTACAGCGAGAAACAAATGAGAACATGTAATCGATTGAACCCTATGAAATTGCCCAAAGCAATTTTCTGTGGTTCCATATAATGAAAAAAAAAGTGCTTTATAACGGAGGAAAACACTATAGTAAATAGTTCTTTAACAAGTATTTTTATTCTTAAAAGATATAACTTCAAAGTCACAGAATATTGTTTTTTGAAAAAGCAACTAATCCTTTCTTTCATCAGAGTTATGGGGTCATACTGACAGAAGCCACTTCTCCACCAATACGAGGTTGCAGGCATTTTCTGGAGCATTTGAGCTTTGGAAGAGGGGACTGGGTGTTTTTTTAAGAGCCCAGACTGGTTCATGGAAATGCAAAGAGATGGGCAGCATGATAGCCCCCGATAACTCCTGCCTATGAACAATCCTTTCATAAAAGCATCCTCTTGCCCCAGGTAGGAGTGTCCCCACCCCTCACCCCAAGCTCCAGTTGCAATTTAGGGGCTGCTGAAAACTTTCTTCCCATGGTGCAGAACCACAAGGGTCCTGAGTACCAGGGACCTAGAGGAAACTGAAAGTAGAGACCTGCCAACTTTGCCCTCCCTAATAGCTACCATCAGGCCTAGGTAGAGTCTCTTGACTTTTTGTAGTCCTAACCAAGCTTGCATTTGAACTCCAGTGTGCAAAGCCAGGGAGAGACCTCTCACCATCTGTGTCTCAGTCCCAATGCAAGCTGTATTGCCTTTCAGGCCAGAGGGGTCTAGGAGGGGCCTTGAGAAATGTGCACCAGTTGGTTCTGCCCCAGGTGCCAGGACCCACACCAACAGGGACAACTGAAGCACCAAGCGAGCTTCTTCAGGCTGTCTGATCAGTGCTTCCTACTGAAGGCATAATCATCACTTTGGCTTCTTCGTTGTATAGAAACTGTTTATGCTCTGCAGTACATTTTAAATGTGGTAGTAAGAGAAGGATGGGAAGCACCCTGGAAGCCAGAGAGCCTCATGGTGACTGGCCAGAGTGATGGCCTCCCCAGAGTTCCCAATGGCATCTTAGAATAACTGTTTCAACTATGTGCTCCATAATTAGCCAATGGCCATGAACAACCCCGAGAACTTGGTGCTTGAGTGTTTTTTTTTTTCTTTTTAAATCAATTTTTAACAATTCATTCATTTTATATGTATGGGTGTTGTCTGAATGTATGTATGCACCAGATTTGTGCCTGGTGCCCTCTAAGGTTAAAAGAGAATGACAGATTATCTGGAACTGGAGTCACAGATGGTAATAAGTTACCATGTGGGCACTGGGAACCAAACTCTGGTCCTTTGCAAGAACAATGCACTATCTCTTCAGCCTCCTGAGGCTTTCTTGATTGGGCCAGTGAAAGCAAGTAAGATTCAAAGCAAGACTGGAACCAGAGAGTAAGCAGGCCAATGAAGATACCCCCTGAGAACTGCCCAAATGAGCTCTATGCTGAGCAGGCAGTGAGCTGTGCTGCTCTGGACTCTGGGCCCTGGCAGCCTGTGGCAGAAAGTCCTCCCGGAGAGTGGCTCTTCCACCAAGATGGACATAGGCTGCATGGCATTTGTTCAAGGAAGTACTAATATCCGATTGTACTTGGTTACGAGTCCCTGTAGCACAGTTGTGCTCAGCCAGATAGCCACAAACCTCTAATTGGAATTTAGCCTGTTTTCCAAGCAGTGCATTACAGTAGCATTAGCACTATCTAAGACTGTGTCTCTAAAGAAACCACAGCTATGTTTTTGTGTCACTGAAGCTGCTGTAGATACCTTGAAAATTGTCCCACTCGATGACTACTTAAAAATCATGGTAGTTACCAGAGCCACTGCTAAATTCTGTTAATGTGTTAATAGTAAGCACAGGTTACCTGCCACAAATTACAAATCTGTATGGATAACTTTAAGTGCAGCTGACTTCCTTCACAACCCTGTGTGTTTTATTTTATGCTTGTGAAGACATTCTGAGAAAAGATCTATAGATATTGTCAGATTCCCAAAGGAAGCCAAGCCATAAAAATATTAAGAGACCAGGGATGGAGAGATGGCACAGAGGTTGAAAGCACTGGCTGCTCTTCCAGAGGACTTGATTTGATTCCCACTACTACACAATGGCTCACAACTGTCTGTAACTCCAGTTCCAGGAGGATCTGATGAACTCTTTCTGGTCTTCTTAGGAACCAGACTCGCACATAATGCACAGACATACATGCAGGCAAAACACTCATGTAATTTTTTTCATTAAAAATAGGGGCTGAAGAAATGGCTCAGGAGTTATGAGCACTAGGTGCTATTTCAAAGGACCTAGGTTCAATCCCTAGCACCCATATGATAGCTAACAACCATCTATAATAACTCCAGTTCCAGGGCATCAGACACCCTCTTCTGACCTCCAAGGGCACTAGGCATGTATGTGGTGCTTACACATACACACAGGCAAAACACCCACATACATAGCATTTTACAAAATTAAAAATATTAAGAAACTGTGTTAGAAGCTTAACAGGAAACCAACTGATTAGGGTCAATGGGGATGGCCTTGACCACAAAGATAGGAAGTAGCACTTGGATTCTGTAGTTGCCAAGGGATGCTGAAGGGTTCTGAAAAAGAGATTGCCCAAAATGATTCTGAAGCCTCTCTCCAGCACGGGGCTGCAGAGGTGCAGCAGCATTTAACAGCAGAGACCTGGAGAGTAGAGTAGGACAGTAAAAGAAGTTTCTGCCTTTAGTATTTTGAATTTGAGACTAAAAACTTAGATAGGCAGGTGAAGATGTCTCCTGGGCTCTGGGAAATGCAAGCGGGCAGACTGGGAGTGCAGCCATGGCAACAGAAAGATTTGGGAGTCATCCTTCATTTGAGTTGATCAAGGAAGCACTCGAGTAATTGAAGTCACCAACGGATAAAGGGCAGTGAGAGAAACAAGGCCAAGACAAGAGATTGGCTTCTCCAGGGATCGGATTTCCAAACAGATTTGTATGCAAGAGGTTTGCTGATGACTGTTTGCTTTTTTTTTTTTTGGCAAGGGTGGGGTGGGGTGGGAGAATTGTATGTTCTTGTTTTTGTTTTATTTCAAGAAAGGGTCTTACCACGTAGCCCTGGCTAGGCTGGTGCTTACTATGCAGCTCAAATTGGCCTTGGACTCATAGAAAACTGCCAACTTAACTTCTTGTCCAACTTGATTGGGACTACTTTGTAGAACAATCCCTTTAGTGGGTGGCAGTGGCGGGAGTCAGAGACAAGAGTTGAATGCATTCATACTTGCATAAGAGTCCAGCCTATGGCCCCAACAGAAACTACACAGCTGGGCCTTACCTTTATGTCTTTGACAGGGTACTGTCTAGATTCTGGGTGCATACAGGGGGAGTTAGTTATGTTGGACAGTGTCAAATGTGAGCTGTCTATCAGCATCCTGCCAGCTTAGGAATGTGTGCCTTAGTCCAGAAGCAGGACCAGGCAGCGGCTCAAGGTCATCTGTTTGAGTGCTGCAGAAAATGAAACTTCCCTGCACAGGCCTCTGGGCAAGCGTCACATGGCCTCCCAGAATGGTCATTGGAATTGTAGGACCAAGGAACCTGATTGTAAAAGGAACTAGATTCCCTGGTACCTGTAATCCTACATCCTCAGTATTTTCTCCAACTGCTCCCATTTAGAGCTAAGCTAGACAGCATGTGCTTCCGGAAATCGGAGGGAATGCAGCCACTGCCATCCTCATCACAGTGTGTGCTTAAGAGGTTACCAAGCTAAGCAAGCCAGTGCCACAGAAAACAGCTTCTGTGGTCTCTGTGTTCCTTCCTTCCTTTGAGGGTGACCCATATCTCAGAGAGAGGATGCCACCACGTTGAGGTTATAGCCCCGTTCTAAGGCCTGTGGGTTGCCTGGGAAACCCGATATTGTTAGAGCCACCAAAGAAACGGAAGTTGAGCTTCATTTTAAAAGAAATCATAAAAGTTGGCTTTTGATTTTGACCATGTCCTCATACCAACTGACAAGGCACATATTCTTCCCAACATTTGATATTTAGAGTAGCTGCAGGAAACTTGAATGCATGCACAGGCGTGTGCGCACAGACACACACACACACACACATACACACACAGGTTTAGCATTTGGGAGCTAATAGGCTAAATTAACCTGACAATTGTTTCTCACTCTACACAGGTTATAAATAATTTAAGGGACAGGCTTTTTGGCATATGCCTATAATCTTAGTACTTGGGAGGCTGAGGCAGAATGCTCTCAAGTTCAAGGACAGCCTAGACTATATGATGAGAGTCAGTCCCCCTAAAAATCAACTTCTAAGTGTGGCTCAGTGGTAATGGGTTTGCCTCACATATGCAAGGCCCTGGATTTGATCCCCAGCACCAAAATAATTGGGTTGCCAATGTACTTGTTTTTGTTGTTGTTGTTTTTCTTTTTTGAGTCGCTCTAGTAGCCCAGGCAACCCTGAAGTCATATTAATCCTTCTGCCTCAGTTTCCTAAATGCTGGGATTATAAAGGAGAGCCAGCCCTCCAGGCTACCAATGCACTTTTTTGTTGTTGTTTTTTTTTTCAAGACAAGGGTTCTCTGTTGTAACTCTGACTGTCCTGGAGCTCACTCTGTAGACCAGGCTGGCCTCGAACTCACAGAGATCTGCCTGCCTCTGCCTCATGAGTGCTGGGATTAAAGGTGTGTGCCACCATCGCCCAGCATACCAATGCACTTTTAAGAAATTTAAGATGTGGAGACATCAGCTAGAACTGAGGAGTGCTGCCCCCTTCTGGGTGGGCAGGTGGCCTTCAGCCAGCTTCACGCCCCACTCAGCATGCATCTTTCCTTAGTGCTGCCTGCCTGGATCCTTCAGCTGAAGTACTCAGGAGCCCTAGCCTTGACCAAGCTGCTTGCTAGGACTGTGATGATGTCTTGTGTTGTCACCTTGCTCACAAGGCTGTCTCTCCCCTCCTCTCTTCCAGAGGCACCAGTAGACAGGAGAGAGGCTCTTGCGGAGTTTGGGGAGGAGTGACAGACATAGTCATGTGAAGTTGGGGAAACTCCCCAGAGATTCTAGAAGGCTGGAACAACTGCTGCTAGGTGTCAGAGGGTGTGTGGGGTGGGGAAAGACAGTCCAGAGCAGAGGGGACTGTGGGGCAGGGGGATGGCAATTCTATGGAAGAGGCATATATGAAACTGAGAGAAGGCGGAGGCCAGATCTAGGGGGCTTGCCTGCTGGATGAGGGGCCTTTGGTCCTGGTGTTTTTGAGGCAAGAAGGTGAGCTGATCTGCGTGTGTAGAAGATAAGTGTGGGGGCCCCATGCAGGCTGGAGCGCAAGCGAGTAAGATGTAATCCGAGGGAGGTAGAGCATTCTTACAGTTGTTTATGTGAGAAGTAATGATGCTTTGACTTGGGGAGGTGCCAGGGAGTGGAAGAAAAAGGGGACACTGACTCCCCAAAGTAGGAGGGAGCTCTGCACACTCTAGAACATGAATGTTCTCCGTGATCCCAGCCACACATTAGCTTTTGTGTTTTCAGGGTTCTGTGACATTGACAGCACTTACTCATCCATTAACTCACCAAAGATCACCCATCTGTTTGGCCAGCAGGCTCCTGTCATACTCATTAGCCTCCAGACAGAGGAAAACCCAATCTTCATACCTGCCCTGGGAAGTAGATGCTCTGACATCTCCTCAGATAGCTTTAGCTGTCTTAATACTTTATTCCTTAGTCTATGTCCTTACCATGTCAGGAAACCAAGGCCCATAGGGTCAATATATTTTTCCCAGGGTCTCATAGCTAGTAAGTGATAGAGCAAGGATTTGAACCCTGTGAAGTGTGCTGCAGAACAGAGGGGCTGCCCAACACACAGTCCCTGTTGACTAGCGATGCAAAATGTAGCAAGCTAGTAGCACATATAGACCGCATGCTGCTTCTATACCCAAAACTGATGGTGGCCCTGCACGTTCAGGGGACCTCCCTACAATCACGTAGGGAGGAGAGAAACATTGAGCACAGGTCACCAGCAGTACAGGCCATGAAGCAGCCTTGAAGCAGTTTGGTCATATGGCATCTCATTTCTGCCCTAGAGTCAGCCCTGCCAGGAGCTTTCAGTTGTGCTAGGTATCAAATCTAAGTTCCTGACCCATGGACTGCAAGATCTTGTGGCAATATGGCTCTTGCCCATCACTGCAATGTCTTTTTTTGAAAACTCTACTCCCCTTCAGCCACACCCCAGGGCCTTTGTACTTGTCATTTCCCTCACCAGGCATTGCTCTTTTGCTTTCCCTCTTTTGTGTGGCTGCTTTCTTGTTATATTGCGTATTTCCTTTGCTTAAGTGTGAACTCCATCTTCTTCACTGTTGTATCTCCCAGTCTCTATGTGCCCAGTACACAGAAGGAGTTCTGTAAACATCTGTTGAATGAGTGAACTCATTATTGTGACACCAACTATGTCTTAGATCCTTTACAAATATTCTTTTAATCTTTAAAAACATCCCTATAAGTTAGCTGTCATTTTCTCCATTATGTAGATGCGACACAGAGAGGTGGTGTGGCTTAAGCTGACACCCATATAACACATTACTCCAAAGTGTGCATTTGAACATGGTCTTTTAAAAATGTTTTTTAGATTTATTTATATTATGTGTATGAGTGTATGTGCAACAAGTGTGTTCCTAGTGCCCAAGGAGTCAGAAGAAGGCATCAGATCCCCTGGAACTGGAGTTACAGATGGTTGTGAGCCACCAAGTAAGGCTCTGGGAACGGAACCTAGGTTCCCTGCAAGAGGAACAAGTACTTTTAACTGCTGAATTATCTGTCTAGCCCATAATTGGGGTCTTACTAAGAAGATTCTGGACTCTTTCTTCCCCTCTATCATGTCAGTTGACTGCCTCAAACTTCCTCAGGAAGGAACTGAAGCAATCCTGGAAGTCACTAGCTAGAGTTGTTTAACCACCTTGGTTGTACCGCATTTTGATTCTTGTTTATTAAAGACCCCAGAAGTAGCTCCGAAAGCAAAACAGAATTCCCCACTCACTCAAGTGAAAACTAGCCCCACTCCAGTGGGAAATGTACCTGAAACCCACAAGACTGAGCATCCTCTGGAGGATACCAGGAATAGAGGGTAAGATGTTTCCCACTGGCCCTGAAATGTTGTCTCTTCTAACTTCTAATTTGCCTAGCTCCTTGCACCTCAAAACAAGATACGAGAACGTGGGAGGGCATGTAGAATGCAGGCTGTCTGCATGCCAACCCCCTCCTGCTTATTGCATCCTAGTTTGCATTTCAGGAAGATCCCTGGGGACTTGGGGATTCCTAAGCACAAAACATTTTAAGAAGCAGTGTCCTAGAAGGGCAGCCTCTGGGTACTGGACTGGGTACTAGACCACGGGCAGGGAGAAATCCCAATACTGTATGCCCAGGAACTCTATGCAGGCCTGATCCCAACTACCTTCTCAGTGATGCTTGCTGAATGTGACCACCCATAGCCAGCCACAGATGGAATAATTTACTATGCACACTCTGCAGTTCTGCCACTTTCTGTCACTCTCCTGGCCTGTGGTCCCATAAGGGAGATCCAACAATATGGTGTTTGTATACGTACACCCCAGACTTCAGAAAGACCTTCCCTCTTCTTCTATCCTCACACCCCCAAATCCCCAAGAAATAACTTCTAAGGTTTCTACACTGTTGCTCCCTTGTTGTGGCCTCTTCAAATGCCCCCTGGAAATTTCAGACCTTTCAAGGTGCAGAAGGTGTTGCCAAGTGCTGGCTACCAAGCCCTTGCTGCGCACAGAACCAAAATAAATCCCCGTTGATATGGAAACAGGTCAAATTATTTTAAGAAAAAAATTACTCCTTCATTAAGTCGTGTTGTTATAGAAACCAGGATTAGGAATGTAACTTGGCTGTGGAGGTTAGGTGCAATATTTAGGGACAGGGGATTTTCCAAATAGTGGGAAACAATTTGTTTCCCTGGCCAGGAATGAAGGTGAAGGTCAGTTTTAGGATCCCAGTGCCCTATCTGGGTAGGTCACTCTACAGGGCCTTGCCAATGGGATGCACCAAGGTGTAAAGCATTATGTAAGCTGAAGCTAACTGAAGGGGTGTCCAGCACCACCCAGTATGCAAATTAGCACCCCTCCTCAAACAGCAAACTTCCTGGAATTAGAAGAAGGTAGCTAGATCTGACAATTTTAGCAATACCTGTTTTTTACACACACACTCCCCCGCCCCTTTCTCTTCAAAACAGGTTTACTCTGTTGTAGCTCTTGTTGTCCTAGAACTCATTCTGTAGACCAGGCTGGCCTCGAACTCACAGAGATCCGCCTCTCTCTGCCTCTCTCTGCCTCCCTCTGCCTCCCTAGTACTGGGATTAAAGGTGTGCCCTCGCCTGGCTTTTTTTAATTTTTAATTTTTTAATTTTTACACGGGGTCTCACTTTGTCACTCTAGCTGGCCTGGAACTCACTATGTAGACAAACCAAACTGACCTCAAACTCACAGAGATCCATTTGCCTCTACCTGCCTGCTGGGGAAAGGTTTGTACCACCACACTGACCATAAATGAAATTCTAGCTGAACCTGGTATAGTGGTACAGGGCTATAATCCCAGCACTCAGGAGGCTGAGGCAGAGGAATCAAGAGTTGTAGGCTAGCCTAAACTACGAAGTGAGCCCCTGTCTCAGTCTCAGATAATAATAAGTAAATGTTTTTAAAATTACTGGGGATGTAGTTTGATGTTAGAGAGCTTGCCTAGCACAAGCAAAGCCCTGGGTTCCATCCCTGGCATCACTATTCTGAAAAGTTGAAACCTTATCTGTTTTTTCACAAGGCTTTTAAGCTTTTAATTTGCATATGTATGTATATATAATGATATACATACATATACATGTATGTTTACATATACATGTATATACATATTGTTAAAATGTGTATATAATATACACATGTATGTGTATACATATGTATATAGTTAGAAAAAATCCATGATTAAAAGATTCTCAGAGAGAGTTTTTAAAATTCATTTTAGCCAATGAATAAAAACATAAAAAGTACACATATCAGTGGGATAATGTTTCCAGGAATGTATATATCAGATGAGGTTTAAGTCAGGTTAACAGTCAGCTCTTCAATTGGGTATCTTGAAACTGCATCTGCTTTTGCAGAGTGGATTGGGAAATTAACTGCTAGAGGTACCTGAATTTCAACGTGGATCTATTGTTTACCAACTGTGACCTGCACAATTTATAGTGCCTCTCTCAGTCTCATTTTTACAATGAAAATGTGTTGTGGGAATTACAGATAATGTATGCACAGGGCTTGTCTGGTGCCTGACATATAATAGAGACCCAATAAGTGCTTTTGAAGACTTGCCCAGGGAGCTTTTTAAAATAGTTCATGCTGAACCCAATTCAGCAAATAAGTCAAATGTGAAGTTCAGAATGGGTATTTGGATGTCCCTGGATGACTCTAAAGTTCAGGCAGGGTTGGGAACCGTACCTTCAGGCAGATGTGTGCCCACCCTGGGCTCCCATTTGGGCAGAAAGATAAACACGCTTATAGAGGAAACACTACTGAGTACTCAAGCATACAGAAGCCAGCATGTGGGTCTCAACCTCCAGTTCAAAAATGGTGATTGTGACCCTTCCCTCAGGAGGGTCTTAAGCAGTAGAAAGGACAAAGGTCAGCAAGCAGCCACAGAATTTAAGGCCAAGACTGGGGTGCTGAGTGTGTGATCCAGAAGTCAAGTAATAAACTCCACAGGAAGCCAACTGGAAGAATTACAGGACTAAGTATGGTGGTGCACACCTGTCATCTCAGTGCTAGGAAGGCTGAAGGCAAGAAGATCAGGGGGTTAAGACTAGTCTGGGCTGTGTAACAAGACCCCTTCTGGAAGAGAGGGGGGTTATTGTAGGAGCCATTTCATGGTAGCATTTTAGTGGCCGAGCAGGCACTCTGAACAGTCATATTCTGTCTTCCTCAGAGGAAGGAGTGAATGTTTTTAAAAGCAGCTGAAGTGGAATCCGTGCATTTGTTCATCCAACATGCATTTACTGAGCATCTATTATGTGCCTCAGACTATGGATATGCTGGCAACCAAGACAGACAGGGTCCCTGGCCTCAGAGGAAGGTGAGCAATTTAATGACAAAATCAATACGCAAGAAAGGTTTTACCTAGTGGTAAGCACTATGAAGAAAAGCAGAGTGACATAGCTAGTGATTGGGATGGGGGACGCCACAGCAGATCACAGAAAGCCTTCCTGGGGGTTGGGATATTTGAGCACATTCAAATGATGTTTCCAGCAGTGACTTACTTCCTCTAGCAAGGCCATGGCTCCTAAACCTTTCAGTGTCATCAATCAGGGACCAAGTATTCAAATGCCTGAGACTATGGGGGACATCTCATTCACATCACCACAAAAGATTTATTATTATAATAATTATTATTATTAGTAGTAGTATCATTATTATTTTGCCTGTTATACATAATGTTGCTCTAAACACTTTACAGATTTTCATATCTTTTGGGTAGATGCCCAGGGTAGGTTTCCTGGTTATATGGTGATTCTATGTGTAAGCTCTCTGTAGAGTCATTTGAAGAATTACCAGGCTGTTTCCCATAGTGGCTGCACCATTTTAGAGGGTACAAAGTGATTCCCTTTGTGGTCCAGGGTGCATTCCCTGTGAGTGTGGACCTTTTGTCCTGTGTTTATTGGTCACTTGAAACAAGGCTTCACTCTGCGGCCCAGGCTGGCTGCGGACACTGCAGCCTGAGTAGTGGGGTTACAGATTGGCATCACCATGCCCAGCTGTTATTTAGGTTTTACTAGTTTTTTAAATTTTATGTTTTGGGGTGTTTTGCCTGCTTCTATGTCTGTGTAGCACGTGAGTCCAGTGTCAAGAAAGACCAGAAGAAGGCACTGGAACCCCTGGAGCAGGAGTTACAAATGGTTGTGAGCTGCCATGTGGGTGCTAGGAATTGAACCTGAGCCCTCTGGAAGAATACTCAGTGCTCTTAACTGCTGTGCCGTCGCTCCAGCCCTTCCTTTTTATTATTGAGTTGTCAAAATATATACTACTCTTGAAACAAATTCTTTATCAAATACATGATTTGCAGATATTTTCTTCATTGTTTGAATTACCAATTTTCCCTCTTTTTATTTATTGTTTGAGAATTTCATACATGCATATAATGCATTTTGATCAAATCCACCCCCAACTCTTACCTCCAATTTCTCCCCTATTCTTCTAGCACTTTTACTCTCTCATCTTTATGTGTTCTTAAAAAAAAAAACCGTCAGCTTAATGTTGCCAGTATGTAGGTGGGTGTAGGGCTGTCCACTGGAACCCAGACACTCTATCAGGAACTAAATCTAAAGTAAACTGGCTGTCCCTCCACCAGCAACCATTAATTACCTGTAGCTCCCCAGTGAGGGGTAGGACTTCAGGAGCCCCCTCCTTGTCCATGCTGGAATCTGGGCTGGCCTGAGCCTGTGCCAGTTTTTTGCATGCAGCCTCAGACATCGTGAGCCCTTCCCTCTTCTTGATGGTGAGCTTTGAAACTCTAAAGTTTGTAATCTCAATGAAGTCTAGTTCATCTATTTCTTTCGTCACTCACGTTTGCTTTTGGTGTCCTATCAAATAATCCACGGCCTCATTCCTGAGTGAATTTCAAGAAGAAAATTTCTTTGATTGCTGAAAAGGAACAGATAGGAAGCAAAGCTACAAGGGACCAAAGCAAGAGAAAGGATGGCAGAAGCAGAGAGCAGCACCTTGTCCACAACTTTCTGACTCCAGTGAGAATTCCATGCATAGCCTCAGATTCCTGGCTGAGGGCAGAGCACTGAACCCTTTGAGGTGATCTGGACCCGGGCACACTGGTGAGCCAGCCTCACTTTCTAGCAATACTTTTATACGCATGCCACTTCCTGCTCCTTTCTGGCTTTGAACCTTGTTAAGCAACTCAGACATTTGAGAAGACACAGGCTTGGGGCCAGATCAGAAGGTACTCTGAGTGGTTTTTCAGCAGCTGGGGAGGAGCCTCTGTCATGGTCATTCAGGGTAGGACCTTAGAAGAGCCCTTCCCCTTTCTGACTTTAGTTTCCACATCTGTTGCATGAGGGAGCTGGATAAGGTCTCTGACTACCCACAAGCTTCTGAGCCTTCGTTTCTCGGTTCTCACAAGGTAACTAAGCAATAATATTTTTCATGGTGGCAAGGGGGAGTCTACGCAAACTGTGGAGCGAGGTTTATAGGATGCTCATGTCTTTGTTTGACCTAGGAAAACTTCTAGAAAGATACACCCAAGGTATCAACAGTGGTTGCCTCTTGTGTCAGAATAGGATTTTCTTCATTTGGTTTGTTTGTTTTGATCTCTAACTGTGATAAACTTGTTTTTGAAATAAGAATAAAAAGAGAAGCATGACAGATTAAAGTTGACAAATTTTTAAAGAGAGAGGTTGTCTAGAAACTATTAGTAGGCAAAGGGAGTGGGAAAGCGGCAGCAGGCAGGCTACCTCGTTTGTCAGTGGTAGAGACCTCCTCACTCCATGGACTTCTCTCCCTGCCAGGTCAGCTATGGGGCTGACATTAGTGCAAGAGGACTGTTGGGGAGCCTCCTGAGATCCTCATCTGTGGATAGTGGGTGTGCCAAGGGGCCACCATAAACTCGGTGCTGTCAGAGCAAGGCCCCTCCCCAACACCCTATCAGTATCAGGGGAAACCTGGAACACTCTTGGTACTTGGGGTACTCTGAGTTGCCTGGAGTTGGGATGAGGTCCTTGCTGAAGAAGGAGGTGTGACATTAGACAAAGCAATCCTCAAAGTGCTTAGATGATAAAATGCCATCACCAGGAGGAGAGTAATTATTTATCCCTGAGGTAAGATCTGGGTGGGTCTTCAGAACACCCACTGCCTAGCAGTAGTGACCTCCATGGAGGTAGAGCAGGAGCGTGCTTGCTTGCTTGCTTTTTCTCCTTCCTTCCTCTCTTTCCTTCCCTTCCTTCCTTTCTTTCTTGTGCATGTGTATGCTGAGGGTTGAACCTAGGTCCTTACACATATTAGGCAAGCTCTCTATTACTGAGCAACAACTACACCTAAGGGATTTTGAAAAAAAGAGAAAAGGCATTGTTTAACTCGGAGTCCTGACTGCATCTACCACTCGGAGCACTGATCTCTATTCAGATCCATGTCCTTAGGCAGTGATCTTTTCAGGCCTGCATAGGTCAGTCCTTAGTTTAGGTGCCTCCCAGGATCTAGGCACTACTTTGGATCCTATGATCTTTTGACTTCTCTGAAAGTTAATCAATGGGGAAACCTAAGCTTGGGCAGTTCACACAGCTAGGTTGGGTAGAGGCAGTATCAAAGCAAGATATGTCCAACTCCAAGGTGCCACCTTCTTTCTCTGAGAACATAACAACTCAAATTTGCCAACCATTTGTTTCTTGGTCAAATGGACAAATCTTGCCCCTTGTTAGCACTGAACCACTTGGTTTCCCGCGTTTATTTTGGTTCCCAGGTTCACCAATCAACATTTGCTGAGCCAGACACAGTCAGCAGATCCCAAAGCTGATCTTGACTTAGTAAATCCTTTACTTTTCTACAAGGCTGCTCTCTTTGTAATGACAGCTTTTTTCTACCATGAACAAGCCTGAATTTCCTCAAGTTTAGGGGACAGAAGAGGCTGTAGGCAGTCCAGCTGAGTTAATCTTGAGTTAATCTTATTAGCCTGTGAGATCAATTGGCTGCAGGCACCAGGCAAGTGACAGCACAGGCATTAATTCAGCAGCAGTTGGGGCAGCCTCACAGCCAGGGACTAATTTATCAATCCCTTTAATGGATGGGATCACATTTAGCTAATTGTGTCTGAGGCTGGCACGAGTAAGATGACCTCCTTGTGATAGGGATGAGGGAGAGGTTGGGTGGTAAGTCATGCCACCTTCCTGGCCACTTCTGTTCGGGTTCCGGGTATCTCTGAGCTGTGTGTTACTGTCAAAGGCAGCATAGTGTAGGGCAGTGGTCCTTGCACCAACAGCATCAACATCCCTTAGGAACCTGCTAGGCATGTGATTTCTGGGTCTCATCCCTCAGATGGAGTATCTGGAAGTGGTGCTAATATTCTGTGTTTTAATTTCGCCAAAGAGTTGTAAACACAAACTCTGGCACCAGGCAGTCTGGGTTATGTCTGTATAACCTTGGACGAGCTCTCAGTGTCTCAGTTTCTTCATCTGTAACATGAGGGAAATACTAGCATCTGATTCACAGGATTCTTGTGAAGATTAAGTTTGTGCCTAGAGCAATGTCTGGAACATTGGAACATATATGTATGCATGTGTGTGTGTGTGTGTGTGTGTGTGTGTGTGTGTGTGTGTGTATGGACAAGGTGAACTTATGAGTGATTTCTTTCTTCAGTTACAAACTTTTGAAATATGGTTAGAGATAATATACCTTTAGAATCTAATGAGTATACTCTAGTGACATAAAGACACATAATGCTTCATGAATAAGTAACGGTCAGAGCAGAAGTCATGACTGCTGGTGAGGACTTGGGGTGGTACGACTACTATATATGGATCTCATCTCCACCTAAGAGCAGGAGAGTGGATCCATGCTCCTCGGGTGACATCAACGTAGAATTGAACTCAAGGTTCCAGAAGTTTGGAAGGGAAAAGTGTGAACGAGTGTCTGTTCCACCACAGGAAGCTTAACCACAGTACTGAGAATGGCTGGCCCCAGGAGTTCAGCTGGGAAATGCAGACTAAGGGAACACAGCACAGAGGGAAAGAGAGTCCATCTAAGATGCAGAGAGGTTTTGGAAGCTGTCTAAGCTCATCAATTGCTGTGGAGAAGTCTGAATTACCTGATTAGAGCCCAAGTAGATTTCAATTTTCAAAGATATCCAGCTGCTCAGTGAACTCTCTACCCATTGACACCTCCGTTTCCACAAGTTCCAGCATCCTGATTGGGCTATAGAATCTGATATAGGACTAGGAGATCCGATTCCAATAGCAAGGTCCAGCTCATGTGATTGGGGTGGGATGGAAAGGGCTGCTGAGCTTAAAGTTCCAACCACATATGCTACTTCCAGCCCCACCCCCATCCCTTTTAAACTATGGTCCCCAGAATATAAACACTTGTAAGAATTTAGTATGGTGCTTGCCTCTAGAGTGTATTTCTTTGCATCCCAATAAACACTTTAATTCTTAGTGTGCCCAATGCCTATTGATATATAGTCGCTATCTGGGCTCCTCTGTGATGCACTGGGATTTTTGAAGTTTGTCACATAGTTCCCCTAATCACATTTTCCCACCTTATCTTGGTGCTTTAGTATGGTATTGTGGTACACTTCTGCTTTATAGGGCTTATTACTTGGTTGCGTTTTTTGTTTGTTTTGTTTCAGAACAGCTTTATTGAGACAAAGCATGTACACACCATAAACTCCACCCATTTCCAGTTGTGCAATTCAGTGGGTTTATACTTCACTAAAGTAACTTCAGATAATGTGCAGCCATCACCATTATCAATTTTAGAGCATCACCCTAATGTGCCCATTATCAGTTATTTGCCATTTCCTCCCAAGCCTCTCTCCAACCGTAGGCAAACATTGATAAATTTTCTGATTTCATGAGTTTGCCTCTTCTGGATATTATAAAATAGGATCATTCACTGTGTAGCCTTTTACAGCCAGCTTCTTTCACATAGCTTGATGTTTTCAAGATCTATGTATATTACAGAATGTGTCAGTATTTCTTTCATTTTTGTCAGTGAAGAATGTTTCATTGAGATTGATTGGTTTATGTACTCGCCAGTTGATGAACATTTGGATTGTTCTACTTTGGGGTTAGGGTAAATAGTTCAGCTATGAGCATTAATGTTTAAGATTTTATGTGGACATATATTTTCATTTCTCTTGGGTATGTTCCTAGGAGTAAAAGCATTGCATCATGCGGTAACTCTGTGTTTAACATTTTGGGAGATTGCAAGGCTGTTTTCCAAAATGGATTCATCAGTGTATGAGAGTACTAGTTTCTCTACATCCTAACCACCATGTATTTTTTTTTATTATAACTGTCCTACTGGATGTGAAGTAGTGTTTTTTTCTTTAAATTTCTGTTTCCTTTGTGATTAATTGGGTGTTGAACATCTTCTCATGTGTTTGTTGGCTATTTGTGTATCTTTTTTGGAGAAATGTCTTTTAAGATCCCTTGCCATTTTTTTGTTTTGTTTTGTTTTGTTTTTTTGAGACAGGGTTTCTCTGTTGTAACTCTGGCTGTCCTGGAACTCACTCTGTAGACCAGGCTGGCCTTGAACTCACAGAGATCTCCCTGCCTCTGCTTCTTGAGTGCTGGGATTAAACACATACGCCACCACTACCCAGCCCTTGCCAATTTTTTATCTGAATCATTTATCTCATTGATTTATAAAAGATGCTTATACACTTTAGATGCAAGTCTCTTATATACATGACTTGCAAATATGTCTCACATATTTGTTCTGTAGGGTGTCTTTTTACTTTCTGCAAGGAGTTATTTGTAACAGAAAGTTTTAAATTTTGATGAAGCCCACTTTGTATTTTTTTCTTTTATTGTCATACATAAGAAATCATGAGCTAATCCAAGGTCTTAAAGATTGTTTTTTGAGACAGGGTTTCTCTGTTGTAACTCTGGCTGTCCTGGAACTCACTCTGTAGACCAGGCTGGCCTCGAACTCACAGAAATCTGCCTGCCTCTGCCTCCCCAGTGCTGGGATTAAAGGCGTATAGCGCTATGCCTGGCTGGTCTCAAAGATTTATACCTATGTTTCCTTTTAAGTTTTGTGGCTTTAGCTGCTATGTATAGGTTTGATACACTTGGGTTTACTTTTGTGTGTACAAAAGAATGGATTCCAGTTTCACTTCTTTGATTTACCTAGCCAGTTGCTCCAGTATCACTTGTTGAAGACTGTTTCCCCTTGAATGGAATTGTCACCTTTGTCAAAAGTCACCTGGTTATAGATGTGTGGGACTTGTGCCTGGACTCTTGATTCTGTCATATTGCTTTATACATTTAACTTTAAGTTTGATAATTAAAATCTTAATTATCAAAAACTTGTATAAAGCTTTGAAATCAGTAATGGAGTCCTTTAATTTTGTTTTTTTCAAGATTGTTTTGGCAATTTTGGGCCACTTGATTTTCCACATAGACTTTAGGAGTTCTATGTCAATTTCTACAAAGAAACCGAAAGTGTTATAAGAACTGTGTTGCATTCGTATATCAGTATGTGTAGTATTCTAATAATATTAGGTATTCTGATCCATAAACATGGAATATCTTTCCTCTTGCATTCATGTTTAACTTTTTCATGTTTTGTAGCTTTCAATATACAAATTTTGCACCACTTTTGTTCAATGTGTTCCTACATGTTTTGTTCTTTTTGGAGAAGTGTTGGTACTATGGACTGAACCTAGGGTCATATGCATGCTAATGAAGTGCTCTACCACTGAGCAATACTCTTATCCCTCTTTTTAATTTTAATTCTTTGTGGGTTTTGTTTTTTAAGACAGGGTCTCACTGTGTAACCTTGGCTGGCCTGGAGCTCACTCTGTAGACCAGGCTGGTCTTGAACAAGTCCAAGGATGAACTTGACTTTCTGATCCTACTGCATCCACCTTTCAAATGTTGGGAAGTCAGGCATGTGCCACCAAGCTGGTTTTATTCAGTGCTGGAGACTGAACCCAGGACTTCATGCATTCTAAACAGCCTCTTCTCAGCCCTCTTTTAGTGTTTTTTTTTTTTTGAAACAGGGTCTCATTAAATTCTCTAGGCTGGACTTGATCTCATTCTGTAGCTCAGGCAGGCCTTAAACCTCTAATTTTCTACCTTAGCCTCCTGAGTAGCTGGAATTACAGCTTGTACCACTAGGCCCAGGTTGTTGTTGTGTTGTTGTTGTTGTTGCTGTTGCTCCTCCTCCTCCTCCCCCTCCTCCTCCCCCCCTCCTCCTCCTCCCCCTCCACCCCTCCCCCTCCTCCACCCCCTCCTCCTCCTCCCCCTCCTCCTCCCCCTCCCCCTCCTCCCCCCTCCCCCTCCTCCCCCCCTCCTCCCCCCCTCCTTCTCCTCCCCCTCCCCTACCTCCTCCTCCTCCACCTCCCCCTCCTCCTCCCCCTCCCCCTCCTCCTCCTCCTCCCCCTCCTCCACCTCCTCCTCTTCTTCTTCTTCTTCTTCCTCCCCCTCCCCCTCCCCCTCCTCCTTCTTCTTTGTAAATATATTTGTAGCTGGGCATGGTGGCACATGCCTTTAATCCTAGCACTAGAGAGGCAGAGGCAGGTGGATTTCTGAGTTCCAGGCCAGCCTGGTCTACAATGCAAGTTCCAGGACAGCCAAGGCTACACAGAGAAGCCCGTCTCACCTCCCCAAAATATGTGTGGTGTGTGTGTGTGTGTGTATGTGTGTAGTGTGTAAGTGTGTGTGTATGTGTGTGTGATATATGTGTGTGTATATATGTATATATACATATGTGTGTGTGTGTGTGTATATATATATATATATATATATATAGTCTATGTGTAGGTAGTTTGATAGGTACATGCATATTGTGGTTCACATGTGGAGTTTAAAGAACAACTTTTGGGAGTGAGTTCTCTCCTTTCCCCCTGTTGAAGTAGTATTTCTCTTGTTGTTTCTGTTGCTAAGCAGTGACTTCCAGGATAGGTGACCCACAAGTTTCCAGGTGATTCTCCTGTCTCTGCATCCCATGTATTCGTAGGAGTACTGACACTACAGATGCTCACCACCACGTCTGCTTTTTACATGTATTCATCAGGCTTATATGGGTAGTATTTTGACTCATTATCTCTCTAACTAACCTATAATGCTTTATTTTTTCGTGATGATATTGTAAATAGAATTGGTTTCTTTTTTTATTAGTGGTCAGAACTGGATATCAAATGAACCCAGATGCTTGTATATGCCAGGCTCTCCCATTGAACTACAGCTCTAACTCTCTTTTATAAAATTTTATTTATTTATTATTATGAATTTTTTGTTATTTCTGGGGAATCTTTTTGCTTTTTTTGGTATTTTGAGGCAGGGTTTCTCTGTTGTAACTATGACTGTCCTGAAACTTATTCTAGACCAGGCTGACCTCAAACTCACAGAGATCTATCTGCCTGCTTCTGCTTCCTGAGTGCTGAAATCAAAGGTTTGCGCCACCACTGCCCAGCTAGAATTTTTATTTTTTTATTTGTTCTCACAAAGTTGCCCAGTCTGGCTATGAATTTGATATCTTCCTGTTGATGCCTTTTGAATAGCTGGGATTATAAGCTTGTACTATCTATCATTCCTGATTTATTTTCTTCATTTCAGATTTTATTACAAGTATATAATAATACATATTTATGTGATCCATAGGCTATAACCTCATCAAACAAATTATTTCTAATAGATTTCTAGTAAATTTCTTGGAATCTTTCATATATGAAATCGTGTCATCTTTGAAATTTACTTTTTCCTTTCCAATCTGTATGTATCTTATTTATTTGCATTTAATCATTCTGGTTACAACCTGTATGTATTAGTTACTTTTCTGGTGCTATGATAAAATACCATGATCGAAAGCAATTTAAGGAAGAAAGGATGTTTTTTTTTTAGCTTATGGCTCCAAAGGGATAAATCCATAATAATGGGGATGGCATGGCAACAGAAGCAGGAAACAGAGAGATCATATTTCACCTGTATAAAGGAAGCCGACAGCTGGAACAGGAAGTGAGGTGAAGCCATAAAATCCTCTAAGCCCACTGCCAGTATTATAATTCCTCCAGGAAGTTTCCATCTCCAAAAGGTTCCATAATTTACCTAAACAGCACCATAACTGGGGACCAAGTGTTCATATGCATGAGCCTGTGAGAAGAATTTCTCATTCAAACCACCACACGCTGGTTTAATGTTGAATGGAAGTAGTAAAGAGTAGACACCCTGCTCTCGTTTCTGATCTTACGGGGAATGTATTCAGTGTTTCAACACATTCAGTGTGATGTTATTGTGAGTTTCTTTTACATGCCTTTTGTCTATTCTTTGCATGTTTTTATTATGAAAAGATATTGAATTTTCTTATATCAAATCCTTTTTTGTGCCTAGTGAGAATGACCATGGTTTTGTGTTTCATTCTATCAATATGATGCCTTACATTGATTTTTAGATCTTAAAACAATCGTGCATCCCTAGAATAAATTCCTCTTGGTAGTGATCTATGATCACCTTTATATATTACTTTATTCGATATGCTGAGATTTGGTTGAGAATTTTTACACTCATATTGATAGGGGAAATGGTCTGTAGTTGTTTGTGTCATTGTGTGTGTGTGTGTGTGTGTGTGTGTGTGTGTGTGTGTATTCCATTCATTTTTAAAAGATTTTTCTATTTGTATTTCATGTATCTGAATGTTTTGCCTGCATGTAAGTCTATATAAAACATGCATGCAATGTTCATGAAAGCCAGAAGAGGGCATAAGATTCCCTGGACCTAAATTGTGATGTGGATGCTAGGAACTGAACGTGGGTCCTCTACAAGAACAAAAAGTGCTCTTAACTGATAAGCCATCTTCCTAGCCTCCTGGGCTTTTATTTGTAGGCAGTTTAGTCTCTTTAGTTATTATACGATTATTTGAAGTTTCGTTTCTATTACTTCTTTAGTCACTTTTAAATGTTTTATCTTTCAGTAGTGTGTGTGTGTGTGTGTGTGTGTTTCTGTGTGTAAGTGCAGGCATAAGCGTGCCACAGAGCATGTGCATCTTAGTCACTATTTTATTGCTATAAAGAGACACCATGACCAAGACAGCTCTTAAAAAAGAAATCATTTAATTTGAAGCTTGCTTACAACTTGAGAGGTTTTAGTCCATTATCATCATAGCAGGGAGCATGGCAGAACACATGGCACTGGAGCAGTAGCTGAGAGCTTTACATTCTGATCTGGAGGCGGGGGGGGGGGGGAGGCGACCAAGAGACCTGGTATGGGCTTTTGAAACCTCAGAGCCCACCTCCAGTGACACACTTCCTCCAACAAAATTACACCAACTCCAACAAGGCCACACTTCCTAATCCTTCTAATCCTTTCAAACATTTCCATTCCCTGATGGCTAAGCATTCAAATATATGGGGGCCTATGGGGCCCATCCTTATTCAAACCACCATGTTGTGTGAGAGATGAAGGACAAGTTTGTAGAGTCAGTTCTCTCCTTTTACCATGGAATCCGGGGGTAGAACTCGGGTTTGCACAGCAAATACTTTTATCTGCTGGGCCATCTTGCTGACCTCATCTTCAGTCATTTTTGTCAATTTGTGTCTTTCTAGGAATGTAGTCATTTCACCTTATTGGCATACAATTGTTCACAATTCCTTTTGCTTCTATAAGATCAATTATACTGTCCCTGTGTTTACGTCTGAGGGTTAGTCATTGAGAGCCTTCTGTCTCTTATTCTTGGTCAGTCTGACAAAGATTTTTTTGAAATCCCATTTGACCTCCTTCCTGTGTTTGAACATCTAGGAATGTACATGCATGTCCTTTACAAGCAAGCAAGGTAAGTCTCCTCCTTATTCCTGCATGTATAGCTTTCAGCCTGAGCCCCAAAGTTTTTCTGTTCCTTGCACTAACTGAGGCAGATTTATTCTGAACCAGCATCTTTAGTAACTAGTGGTTGTGGTGCACAGGGCTGTCACAATCTTAACCTCTCACTGTGGAATTACACGCAGCTTTTTAGCACATGGCCCTCAGCCAAAGTGGCTCATTTCTGAGTAAGTATGAGGTCCTGGAATAGAGCCGAGGGCATCAGGTTTTGACCATCAGGGACCCTCAAGCAAGGCATTGTGGATAGGGCTGGGATTTCATCTTATTGAGCACTTTCTACATTGTGTCCTGAATGGGAGCAGAGGCAAGGAAGGTCTCCTAGTATTCTTACCATATGTCTTCTTGGTCAGTGCCCAGTACTGTGCTGTCCTGGTTGGCAGGAACTCAGATGGCAGGTGGGAGACTTGGGAAATCAGGGAAAGACATTTGAGATGTGAGGCAAGGGCTGATTCTGACTGATGACCTGGGGTGACTGATACTGTTGATAGTTTTTTCCCTTTCTCTGCATACCCCCAAGCCTGGCCCAGGTCCTGGGGTAAAGCATTCATTAGTTCAGAAAATGTGTCAATAACATGTCTATTTATAAATTACTTCCAGACTAAGGAGACATTTGTGTCTCCTGAAAGCAAGTCTCAATTTTAAAACAGAGCAAGCCCCACCAGCATTTTCTTGGTGAAAAAAGGAAAAGACAAAACAAAACAAAAAAGGAGTCAACTCTCTGGAATGGGCGTGTGGTGAACTAGAAACCCAAACCAACTGTGATAGCACCAACCCCACCCGGGGCTGCTGACTCAGGACCAAGAGGAAGAGGGAGCTGCCAGACTTCATGATTTCTGTAAACAGTTCTTGAAAAAGAAACCACACACTTGTCCCTCTGCCAGCCTGCAGCTTGTGCCCACAGCTGACAGGGCAGCCATTGTCTTTTCTTTGATACCCTCTGGCAGGGCTCCTTAATTTGAACTCCATGGATCTGTAGCGGACCTACAGCTAGAATTTAGGAGATCTGAGAACTGGGGTAGAAAATTATTTGATCTTTACTCCACTAGCCATGATCAGGGTTTTAGCATTTTCTCAAAGTATGAATGTAGACAACAAATCACAACTATTTTCATAGCATGTTACGTTGCTAAATCTCAGAAATCACCAGACTCTAATCTCTAGACTTGCCATGAAGCCTTGTGATCTAATCTGTTATTAGTGATAGAACTGGACCACAAAATGATAAAAAGAAAATTATGACAATCTCATATGATTGAGCTCCTTTGTCATACTACATATTTTATTTCATGCATGGAAGGCGAGGAAGAATGTATCTCGAAAAGTACTGAGAAAGGATTCAGGTTTATTAAACTTCCAGAGGAGTCCACACATGACTTGCCAAAGATTAATACCCTGTCCTATCTTAGACTGCTTTTGTTGTTTTGGTGCTTTTGTTTGTTGAGATGTGGGGGTTCTCACTATGTAGCACAGGTTGGCTTTGAACTTGAGGTCCTCCAGCCTCAGCTTACCAGGTGCTTGGACTAAAGGCATGACTCAGGCACCACGCCTGAGTCCTAGTTGTGTATCATTCTTTTGTTGTTCTTGAAATCGGGTCTTACTTGGTAGCCAAGCCTGGCCTAGAACTTGCCATCAACCTGCGTAAGGACTGGGATTACAAGTATGTGTCACAGTGCCCAGTTCTCTTGGGCTTCATTTCTGAACCACAAAACTTTGCCTATCTGCATGCTAGTGTTATGGCATTGGTCAGCTTCACCTCTTAATCCACCAAAGTAGGATCAGTCGCACTACTCATAGGAATGTTGTGATGGTTAATAAATGTAAAGCATTTGGGCCTGACTCTTGGTCAGTGAGGTATTAGCTGTTTTCATTGTTGCTGGCTCATATCAATGAGCTCATTAGTGTTTTATTATTACCTCCATTTTTTTTAAAAAAAAAAAAAGGAAAGCAAGACTTAGAAAAGTACAGTTATCAACTCAAGGATGAGCATCTGAAGAATGGCAGAAGCCAGTTCAAGGCCAAGTCTGCGTAAACCTCAAGCCTAGTGGAGGTCATTCTTCACTACAGAGTGATAGGAGGTCATGGCCCTCAGAGAGATGAGGGACATTGCCAAGGAGCTCAGCTAAGAAGGCACAAGTGGCTCCCTGGCAGACTGGTTAAGCTTGGCTCTGATTCCTGTCCACAGCACACCAGTTAAAGAGAGAAGTAATAATGAAAACCAGATAAAAAATAGTTTCAGTGTGGCCACATTGAGAAGAGGAACAAACGAAAAAGTCCAGTGACTCCGAAGTCCATATTTGGGACTATAGATTACGTTTCAATACAGGAAAAAAAGTGATGTGTAACTAAGTAATTCTGGTCAAGATGTAGTCCTATCCATCACTGACCCATTATAGTCTGGACTCCCATCTGTCCTGCAAGTTGCTCTGGTAAGTTGTCAGAATTCTTCCTGGGAGGCAAGTTCCTACCCTGGCTGACACCAGGGCTTCAGTCTTTCCCTTCTATTAGCAAGGGATTCCTGGGAATTTTTAATTTTTAATTGTTTGGGGTCCATTGTTTCAGAAGCCAAATAGCAGGAGGGAGGGGCACGGATATCTCATTAAACTATTCTCTATGGTTGCAGTACCTATTGTCTCCCCTCCAGCTCTGTGTGGGGGTCTCCCAGCTTCATATGCACAACACCAGCCAGGTCTAAGTGGCCAGTCCTCCTTCCAAAGTCTACTCCTAAAGTGGCATTCATATTCCACAGGGAAAGTCCACGGTCTCACACTGCACAGGCCCTCAGCAATGAGCTCATGTTGCAGCCCAGAGCACCCCTGTTCCTCAGTGAAGCTCCAGATTCATGGTTCAGTGAAGCCAGGGGTACGGGCAAGGAGGAGCTCAGGGGTCAGGGCAGTTTGGGAGCAGAGGTGGTTTCATGAAGGAAGGAATCTTGGAGCTGAGCAGATTGCCACTGGAGTGGAGCCAAGAATGTTTGTGAATCCCACCCCTCAGCTCTTTTTCTTTTTCCTCTTCCCCCCTTTCCCTTTTCCCTTTTACTTTGCTTCAGAGGGTTCTCATTATAGTGAGCAGGTTCGTTTTGAACTCCTGAGCTTAAACAGTCCTCTAGCCTCAACCCCCCAAATAATTAAGACTCTAGGGTCATGTCATTGCATCCTGAATGTTTATGAGTTTTTAAAGCAGAACAATAGGATGTTCCAAGGCCCAAAGGCATGAAAGGGTCTGGTGTGTAAGGAGAAGGAAGTGATTCAACATGTGTGGAGATAGACTAGAAGAAGGAAGGAATATAGCAGGGCAGATGAGTGGGCATGCCTACCTAGATTGGTTGGCCTATTCCGTACCCCAGCCAAGTTTCATTTATGTGCAGTAAGTGGGGAGAAAGACAGGAATTGCAGGGGAACTGGCCCTGCTTGTTTCAGCTATGTGTGGGTCCTGGGAAATAAGCCCCTCCCCCAAGCCATGGCCAGCACTTCACACATTCCATTTTAACCTTTCTCATATTAACATCCAGGGCCCCACTTCCCAGTCCCCATCCTACCACCATCCCCCATTTGGAAGGCTGCTGAGGTAAGGGGCCCCTATTCTACATCTGTGTGTGGCAGACAGGAAGAGGAGGGGGTGCGGGGAGCAGGTCAGGGCTTGCTCACTGTCAAAGGATATATCCACCCTTTTAAGCCTTTAAAAGACTGTTTTCTTCCAAGTAGATCCCCGTTACCAAGGCAACTTGAGAACTCTGGGCTTTGTGTTTCTGCCCAGGGTCCCTGGGGAGAGATGGCCTGCTGAGCTTTCCCTAGTATGGGTGAGATGCAGGAAGTGCTAACTGGAGGGCCTTGTGAGAGGGACTCTCACCTCCCCACTTAGGTGCTTACCCCAGGAGCAATCCACACCATCCCTTCCTGAGCCCCATTAAGCCAGTTTTGGCCACAAAGGGCACAGGCTTCACATAGATGGGCCCAACCTCTCCAAGACAAATGTCTGCACCCACCCTATGGGCCATCCCTCTTAGAATCTGAGGCAGGTGTCAACAAGGGGTGAGCTCATACTAGACCATGGTATATGCTGAGGAATCATTGTTCCACGTATTTCTCCATTGTGTACTATGTATTAGAACTGTATCTCTGCCCTCGTGCCTGTGTTGGGAGCTGTATGGGAAGACTTGGAGGAAACTGGCCAGTAAATGTCAATCTGGGCTAGTTAGTCCCCACAGCTAGAATGGCATTGGAATTGCCTAGACTGGAATAGGAACCACAGAGATTGATTCTATGGGTGGTATAGGCAGAGATTAAGAGCACAGGTTCTGGATGTCATGCTGTTGTGGTGACCTTGAGCCAGTTGTGCAAATTTTCCAATTTCAGGTTTCTCACTCACAGACCATTTACAGGACAGAATAAGTAAGGAAAAGAGAAGTCAAAGCAGTAGCATAGGCAGGCAGCAGAATCTTCTGTCTCCCTCTGTCTCTTGGGAAGAGGATCTTTGGAACCCTTGTGATCCTTTGTATCCTTCTACCCCCTTCCTCCTTCCTTTCTTCTGGCATTTCCTTAAGTTGGGTGCCCGGGACCTCAGGTGGGGCCTGTCCACCTTTGGGTGGCAGAAGCAGACTAGAAAAGCAGTGCTGTGTTTCTTTCAACACCCTGCCTACTTGCCCATGCGCACTGAGCCCCTCCATTCCAGATCTTGTGTGCTTTCTCATTAGATTCTTCAAACCAAATCTCCCGCACTCAGGTTTTTGTGTATTGTTTTCCTTTTCTAAATATAGATTGCATTTTCATTTTAGAGGTTGGTATCCTCTAGTCCACTAAGCATCTTGACATCTACAGGTATCCATAGCAGCCACTCGTAGTTCTCCACCCAGAGGCTTATTTATACACTCCCCTTTTCAGTTATGGACCAAACTGCTGCTGCTATTCTGTGTACCATGCCGAGGTGCTGGTTCTGTGAACTCAACAGTGACTAAACAAATGAGGAGGGTGTGGCCAAAGAGGATTGGTTGATGGCAGGCCTAGCATTCCACAGGGCTGGCACACAGTTGACCTTTTTTCCTACTGTCCTTCACCTGCTCTCATTAGTCTGCACAAACTGACTCCACTTACCCCTGCCTACAACATCATCAGAAATCTCATGGCTGCCAGGCGCTTCATCTGACCCCATAAAGCCCTAGAAGGATTCCCAGTGCTGGCGCAGCTCCCAGCCTGTATAGCCCTGTCCTTCCCCAGAAAGGGCAATCAGCCACATGCTCGACACTACCACTGGGCCAGCCTTGCTGGGCTTCTCTGTAGAACAGAAGCACCACCTGGCTGGTTCCCTCAGAGCCCCCAGATATAGTACACTTGACCCAGAGTCCCCCATCAGACCTAAGATTCCTGAGATTTGAATTCCTCAGTTCTAAAAAGAGACACCATTGCCTGTCTGGATTATAGCAATGAGATGGTGGTGAAATGGTTCATCTCCCTTTCTTCCTCTTAAAGGGTCAAGGCAAACAGGTCTTTGTAACTAGGACTGTTTCTCCACTGTAATCCTGGGAGGAGGCCTAGCAGGGCAGAATCTGGAGACAGGCCTGGCTTGTTTGACAGGAGGACCAATGAAATGGGGGCAGAGAGGAGCTGTTCTGGGAGCTGACTACCAACAACTACAGGATTGTAAAGAAGCCACTCACTGTCACCTATAGGGAAGTAGTTCCTAAGGCTGTATCCTTACCTTGAAGAAGTTGAGGCCTGCTTAACTCTTGTCTGAGAAAGCAGCAAGTCCCAGGATGGGGTGCAGTTTTTTCTGACCCCATGGTCTATAAGAGGCAGGGAGCTCTGGCTGGCCCTGCTAGCCCTGCTCTTGGAATTTGGTTCCAGCTAGGCTCACTGGAGTCCCATAGCACCATCTAGCGTCCCAAAGTGGAAGGTCCCTCACTCTTCACCCTGCCTGCTTTCACTCCCTCCAAACACTGCTTGTTCTTGCTGGATCTTCTTTTCCTAGAAGATTTCAAGCCTTCAGGCTAGCACAGACAAACTAAGGCACCTGGGAAGTAAGTACCGCAGGTCCCTGTCTGTTTGTTCAGTAGCACAGACACAATCTTTACACACCCTTTGTGTTTTTTATTGAGGAGAGAAAGCTTTAGCATACCAAACAATTTTTCTTCACAGCACAATAATACAATAGAAACTGTAATCACAGTAACACATTTGTTCCTCCCGAGCCTTTGGGTGTTTGGGGGCTACCCTTATACCCTACATGCATCCCCCCACCCCCCACCCCATCCCCCCCACCTCACTCAACCCAAGGAGGCACTCAAAGCTTCAGACAGTTCCTGTGACTGTCACATCACAACAAATATTGAAGATCTGGGAAAGAAGGGAAAAGGTCAAGGGAAGTCCAGGCCCCCTTTGCTCCCAGAGGCCCTCAAACCAGTTCACTGCTTATGCACTGTCTCCTTGGCTGAGGCTACAAGTGTTCAGAGTAAGAAGCACCATGGGGCCAGGCAAGGCCTGTGCTGAGGGGGTCTCTGAAATTTGAGGTACAAGACACCTGTCCTTTGCACTTCTCCCCAAGCACATGGGTAGCATGAGTAGCATGTTGAAATCGGCAGACAGGGTCCATAGCTTCAAAGAATGGTGTTTTCCCTTCTGGAAGTCTTACTTGAGGAAACAAGCTGAAAAACAGACACAGAAAAAGTCTTCACATGATTCCTTACACCTGCCCTGGTGGGAATGGGGAAGCCAAACTACTGAAATATCTTAGCATCTCAGGAGGGTGAGGGATTCCGCGCCACACAGGCGACAGCCATTTCAGTCCCAGTGCTGGTCCTCCAGCAGGATGACCTCAGCTTTGAGAAAACACAGTGAGAAGCCACTAGACAGAAATGAGCAGATGCTGCTGCTGTGTGGCATGGTTCTGAGTGTTTGTGAGGGGATATTTTGTCCTTAAAGTATTCTCTGCTCTCCAACTTTTCCATAATGACTATATGTTGACTCTTCTCTTTGCAGGGAACCATTGTAAAAAGTAGCAACAGGTTATGGGAACCAGATTCCTGAAGGCTAATAAACAAAAACGCTAAACAAAAATGCACCTTACCTCTTTCCGATGAATAGAGCTCTCACCCTGAACCAGTCTGAGGTCTGTCTATGGTGCCTCTTCCACGAGTTCCTTCCTCTGGTCTTAGATTCTCATCTTCAGATTCCAGTGAGGAAGAGACTCTTTGCTGTTTCTTCCTGCTTGGCCACAGACACGGGCTGCACCTGCCCAGCTGCTAGGCACTATACAGCAAGTCTGGTGTCCAGGGACAAGTTGGGCCAGCAGTGATTTGGGCTGTCATTTTTTGTAGCTAGAACTGATGTAGTTCGTGTGTAGTTTTCACTGCAGAAGCAGCATTTTCTGGACCCAAAGTGAACAGCAGGTCTCTTTCTAAGGGCACCTGAATTTGTGTCCAGGAAGCCCCTGGAGTGCCTAGGAGGCCACGCATCTCACTGAAGTTCCGCAACAGGCCTGGGAGAGATCAACCCTCATGTGAGCCCATGGAGGTATTGGGTGGCAGCGCTGCAATGGGCACAGTCTCTGGAGAGGCAATCCTGTTTTCTGCTTTCAGAACTGAGGACTCCTTAGAGTCATAGGAGTTTAAAGAGCAGTCTAGCAAGGCCACACTGAGGATACAGTTTCCTCATGGGCTTCTGGCTGGGGCTGCCATCCAAAGCCTGGCTGGGGGAAGAGGGCCTTGTCCCTAAAGCAAGATTCACTCCCCAGGAATGTCAAATTGAGTTGTGGTGCTGCTGCCAATTCTGCCTCCTCCTGCCCCTAATACCAATCCTTTAGGCAACATCAAAATCGAGGTTGCCAAAGCCTGTTCAAAGATCCCAGTGCAGGAGTCTGAGGGAAGGTGAACTCTAGCACTCAAAGTGGAGGCAGTTTGCCACTACCAGCCAAAGAGAGTACATCTCAGTCTAGCTGTCCACTGCACATGTGGCTTCTCCTACTCTCACTGCACTAGGTGTAGACCTCCCCCTTTCAGGCCCTTCTGCTGGAAATATGGCAAGCATATATGTCTTGGTGTCACCCTGCTTATTGTCTAGTAAGTGGCCTCAGTGCATTAAGAGTTTAGTATAAGCTGTCCTTTCGATCATTGGAGCAATGGGTGCAAGCCTGTTGAGCCGTCAGGATAAAACTGTAGTACACAGGGCAAAGAAACACAGGAGAGACGAGGATTGGGGACAACTAGAGGAGACCACAAAGGTGACCAGTGCATTTACAAGAACAGGCCCAGAAACTTGCTCTCCAATTTGCAAGGACTGAGCAGAGTACATGGCAAGAGGACAGTGACTACTGACCTCTCCTTTCCTAGATGGCCTTGGCTGGGCACATTTCACTCTCTGATTGTGGTTGCAAATCAGTCTGTAATTCTGCGTGTCTTCTTTGAATTTTTCAGCTCTGGAGCTCTCTTAAGGACTGGTCAGTAGATGGGGCACGTACGGCAGCAATAGCAAGGGCAAGGGTTTAAGTAGAAGGGTGTGTTCCCCATGGCCAACATACCCCAGCATTCACACTCGGATTCGGCCTCGAGTAGCTCGGTGCCCCCCTTGTCTAGGTGTGAGGCAGAATAGCACTGAGGGACGTCTTCGCATTTGGCGTTGCCCCAAGCGACCTGGATGGCGAATCAGTGGTGGTGAACTGTAGAAGGGAGAATGGGTACCGGGAAGACCCCCCAGAAGTGGGACTTGATTCTGGTTCCTCTGTCTGCTAGAATGTATTATGGAAGATGATACATCCAGGTAATTCTCAGCATGGTAGCCAATCGCAGAGCTGATGGTCTGGGTTGAAGTGTCAACAAGGACAGGTTTCTTCCATCTCTATCAGCTCCCCATGTAGGCCATGATGGTAGGCAGCAAGTGCATGCATGTGTATGTGCATGTGATCATGCACATACACATGCTCATGCTGGAGCTCCTCCCTCCCTTGCTCCTGTTCTGGCTCCAGGACCCTAACCTCATCTTCATCTTCCTCCTCATACTTATCTTCAACTGCATCCTCATTCTTCCTCATCTCCTCCTCCTTGTTTTCTTCCTCCTCTTCCTCCTCCTCCTCATCTTCATCATCATCCTCATCATCATCCTCCATCTCTTCCTCCTCTTCCTCCTCCTCTTCCTCCTCCTCCTCCTCTTCTTCTTCTTCCTCCTCCTCCTCCTCCTCCTCCCTCATCTCTGATGGAAGGAAAGCCTTCATGTGCTTCCTCTGGTCCTTCAGGTAAAGCCAGTGCCTGCCTGCCTCTTCACCCTCATCCTCGTTCTCACTGTAGCACTCCACACCTTCATATTCATCCTCATTAGGAATTGGAGCAAAAGGGACGAAGCTGTTTTGAACTCCAGGGAGTGGCATTGGCTTGGGGACACGCACTTTCCTTTCTATCTCCACACACTCAAGAATTAGCTCATCCAGGTCTGCCATTTCGGTTGACCATAAGAGTTCCTTTCGGAAAAATTCTGACAAACCTTTGAGGAATTGATTTTGGAGGCGACAGTCATCCCAAGACAAGAACTGGGCCAAGAACTGAAAAGCATCTACATAGCTGCCCAGGGTACAGTCTCCCTGCTTGAGCTTACGGATGGCCTTTTTAGCTACACGTGAAGTGATGGGGCCACAGAATTCCTTACGGATTTCATCCAGGAAGCGCGGGAAGTTGGCATGCAAGGAGCTTCCTTCCTGTGTGACTGAGATAGCCCAGTCTCTTGCTTCCCCTGTGAAAAATGAGATCAGAAAGGCCACCCGTTCTGCGCCCCCAGGGAAGTGATCCTCATGATCTGCTATGAAAGTCTCTAGCCTCATCAAAAATTCAGCCAGGTAGACTGGGTCGCCTGAGAAGGGTTCTATGTCTGGCCGCTCCAGTGGTGGCAAAAGGGCCTGGAAAGGTGTCTCTTTTGACTCAGGGGAGTACAGCTCCGGCTGAGGCAGGCTGGGTGACAAAGGAGGATCAGCGGACCCGTCGGGGTTGGTGTAGTCCTGGACCACATTAATCAAAAGATCATCTGAGACATACTCTGGATCTGTGCGCGGAGGAGGCCAGCACAGGAAAGGCACCTCTTCCTCCTCCTCCTCGGGAGTGGGATCGGTCTCATTGAGCAGAAACTCAAAGTTCTCCTCAGCAAGGACCGGCACTATGGGCACCGGCCAACGCTCGTAGCTCGAAACATTGCCCCGCAAGGAATTAACCTCAGCCAAGGCTCTTCCCAGCTGCAGGCCCAGATGGGCATTCTCTCCTCGAAGGGCATTTAACTCCTCTCTCAGGGCCACATTCGCCAAGCGGAGGCTAGTGAGAGTTCCCGCCGCCTCTGCCATCGTGACTAGTTCCCGGGGCTTTGAGTGTCAGGCAGTTGGGGGCAGGGAGTTATAGGGACTGCGGAAGAAGGCAGAAATGCGGAGGTGAGCGCGGGAGGAGACCAAAGTGAGGCGAAGGGGCGACGGCGCGCAAGCGAGCCCGGGCCACACCCACGGGGGGCTCGGTCCAGGACGCGTTACCTCGTGGCAGGGGTCGGAGAGGGCAGGCAGCAGCGCGGGACCTGGAAGCGACAGGCACAGGGCACGGACGAGACGCTGGCAGCGGTGGTGCGGACAGAGGCAGGCGGAGCGGGAGGGGACGGACTGCAGCAGGATCTGTCGAGGAAAAAATCTTGTGGACAGCGATCCCTCGCTTTTAAGCTCGGCCACGCGCGCCCCCCGCAGGGGCGGGCCTTCGGGAACTGAGGGAGCCCACTGGCTCCCGCGGCTGCGCTCTCACTCACTCTCTCCTTCCCTAGCTGCAGCTAACTCGGGTCGGGAAAATGCGACAGCGACTGCCCACTCGAGGTCGTCATGGCGACAGCCAGTGAACGTTTTCCTCTCCTCGGGCAGGCCCCCGAGTGTAGAGGAACTGCTTCGGGAGGCGCAGATCAATCTCCAGAGCCTTTTGCAAGGTACTGCGAGGGAGGGGGGCTGCCTGGAAGCGGCTGCGCAGCAGGAGGGAGGAAAGAAGAACCGGGGAGCAGCTAAAGGAAGAAAACAATTCCAAACCATCTCTCTTTTTCACCTTCACGACTGATGATGCTAAGATTCTGTTTCCAGGGCTGTTGCTCTCTCCCTCCCTTTTTGATTCAGTAGTCAATAAGGGGACAGGATACAGGCTGAGGCAGGGCAGTGGGTCTAGCAATTCACAGAGGGGGTAATGGGAGACTCCCGCAATGGGGACCCACATTCCCTCCAGCCCTCCTGTTGTCATATCACCCATGCCTTGGAGTTCTGGCACCAGAAAACAAAGGGAACATCAGTAGGGTCTCCTAACCACAATGAGCTTCTCCATAGAAATCACATCCCCAAGCTGCTATAGCATGTGCAAGGCCCAAGATTCTTTGTCCAGCACCACAAAAAAAAAAACAAAAGAAAGAAAAAAAAAAGAAAAAAAGCCATCTCTTCCTACCCTTGAGTTTCTCTTACTACTCTTGAGTTTTTTCAGAAACACTGGACACAGGGCTGGATCCTCCAAGAGGTACCTAATGGATACTAAATGTACGAAAGGGTCTTATCAGTTTTTATTTTTCCATACCAGCAAATGTTAACTCCAGTGCGAAATAAAGAACACCTGATGGGGGTCCCAACTGGGATGCAGCCAAAATCCCTAACTCTTCCAAAGGGCACTAGTGACCTTAGAGAAGCAAGATGCTGAGAGATGACCATGAATCCTGAACAATCCAGCAAGGAAGAGTTACCATGCAGGAAGAAAAAAAAGAGTAAAGAGTGAATGTGCTGTTATTACCACAGGCAGAAGTAGGACCAGTGAGCAGTAACTCTGAGAGAGGCACATTCCACCTCCAGACAAAGAACTTTTATGACATGCCCAGTAGCTACAGTCCAAGGAATGAGTTTTTCAGGTGTCTGCCCTGAGATTGAACAGGCACCTGGAAGGGCTCCTGAGGAGAGAATTTGAGCATAGAGTAGAGGCATTGCTGTGGAGAATCAACCCCAAGAGCAATCCCCAGTACCAGATTTAGAGTCTGTTCAAATGCACACAGAGCCTTGAATGTTCTGAGCTCACTCTCTGCATTTCGTCTAAGCCATCGCATTGGTCAGTCCCATTCAAACCTTACACATACTTATTTCCTCATGTTGCTCATGACATTTGCTATCTTCTATGCCACCACCTTTGCTTCCCTTACTTTTAGCCTCCCTAGACCTGACCCAACCTACAGTGCAAGCAGACCTAGAAAACAGCATGTGTGAGTTCTTGCATCCAGGCACGGGCATGTAATTGCAGTACTCAAGAGACTGAGGCAGGAGGATCTTGAGTTCTGAGGCCATCCTGAGATGCATGCAAGACTTGGTCTCAATGAAAACGCAAAATTCTTGCAATCCAAGACAGAGTTCCAAACTGGACTTCTCAGTGTGGCTCTCTTCTTCCTTCCTGCACATTGTTCCCCGGTAGCTCTGCAGAACACCTGAAGGAGCTGCAGAGCCTCAGAGAATGGAACTTTTAACAAAGGGTGTCTACATCCTAAGTATTAGCTCCCAATTGAGCACTTAAGGCGGGGGCTACTAAGATGAGGGCATGGTGTCCAAAGCAGCACAGCTCGGATTTACTGACTCTTCTTTCCTCCCCTGCCTTCATGGTCCTGGGCACCAAGTGCTTTTCCATCTCTGAATCCATTGGCTAGGAAATAGCTCCAAGAAGCAATGCGAGTCAGGCCAAGCAGCTTAATGCAGGGGCCTGGCTCATGGTCCTCCCCCAGCCTGGCACTTGCCTGAGGCTCCCTAGAGTATGTCTCCACTATGCTGTTTTTCAGAAGAATATGAGGAACAGTATTCGGAGGCCAGACTTGTGGGGCAGACCTTCCGATCTTCTGATGAGGCCCCTGAGCCTACTCCCAGCCCAAGGCCCCAGTCTGCCAAGCGTCTGGAGTTTGTATTGATGGTGAGTTGCCTCTTCCCTAACCTGGGAGAGCCAGCCTGCAACCCAACGACAGGGGATCGTGAACTGCTTCCATGAGCCCCGAAGCTGCTGTTCATCACTGCTCACTAGCAGGGCTACTGTGAGGTCCCACTGGGAAGGGCCCTGCACAGCGGGTGCCTAGCCAGGCAGCCTGTACATACTTTTCTGCCTTCAAGAGGACATCTCCAACCATCCTGCCTAAACAGCCATCCTATGGGCGCCAGCTCCTCACCAGTCAGAAGCACACCCTTCCCATCACCTTCTCTCCCAACAGCCTGCAAAACGACAGCTGAGCGAGGATGAGACCACGACCCAGGGTGTGAGGGCCTCTGAGGCCTGCCTGAGCCTGTCTACAGCTAACAAGCAAACTGCCTGGAATGTCCCCTTCCCTCTACCCATCCTAAAGGAGAAGCGCTGGCTTCAGCCCTGCTCCACGCAGTCTGACCTTGTGCCCATCAACGTTTCTGGTAGAGTTGCTTAGCACCATTTGTTTGCTTCCCTTCATGCAAAGCGTTCCATCCTCTCCAAATGCACTGGCTGCTGGGGAGGGAGGGTCACTGTATCTGCTACTGGCTCAACTTGCGCTGTCTAGATCATGACTCACCAGGGAGTGGAGGCTTGCAGAAGAGGGGACTGTGGCTGCTCTTCACTCACCCCCATATCTGCACTGCCAGTATAACTGATTCGGTGTAATAGAGAACAAAAGTTTTTTTACAGAAGTTTTTGCCACAAGTTTTCTGAACTTGGGTATTCTTTTGAGTTGGAGTAGAAAGAAAGTTTGTGGATTTTGTTTGTCTCAGGTAAAGATAATGTTATAAACCCAAAGCCTGGTTTGGAACATACAGATAATCAACAGAAGGAGAGTGGAAGCAGAGCACATGTGGTTTGCAGTGTAATAAGGAAAGGGTACACCAGGGGCACAGAGGGAAAAGACAGAAAGACCAAAAGGGGGACAAAGATGACCTTGAGAGTAGTGGGAAAATGTCCGAATTCATCTTAGCTTCTTTTTCCATTGCTGTGATAAGATCCCCTGATGAAAGCAACTTAAGGGGAAAAGAGCATGTACTGGTTCATCAAAGGCAGCTGGAACTTGAAAGCAGCTGGTCACATTGTGTCCACAGACAAGAATCAGAAAACAATGAATGTTTGCTGCTGCTTGGCTCCCTTTCTCTATCTGTAGGTTCCAGGATACCCTGTCCAAAGAATGGTTCCATCCATAGTTAAGTTGAGTCTTGTCATATCTGTTAATCAAAGTAATCCCCACAGGCATGCCCAGAGGCACATCTCCCAAGTAATTCTAGGTTCTGTCAAGTTGACAACACCATCACAGTCTCCAGGTTGGAGGCACCTCACACTCCTGCTTCCCATTCCAGTGGCTTTAGGGAAAAGAGCCAATCACATCAGGAAATGGCAAGGGCCCGATGAGAGCGAGACCTCAATAATCTGAAGGGACCAGGGGGAGCCTGGAAGCTAGCATGGGCCTTGCTGTGTTGGGGAAAGTTGGTGAAGGCAATGAGGACAGCTCTGACTCTATGTGGCCATCCTCCCTGGATATGGGTTCATTCATGGCCCCTAGAGTCATCTTGAGAAAGGGAGACGGAAGTAGAGCCCATGGCCTAGGGAATTTTGTCAAGGGAAGTAAAACTGTGATGATAGACCCACAAAACAATATTGACTTGCTCTGTCTAAATGGCTGTCTTACTCTCAGGCTCCCCTTGAGTTTCTCCCGTGGAGCCATTTGCTGGGCAGGGGCTCCAGTGGTATGACTGGGAAGGGAGGTACCTTCAACCAGGTACCAAGTACCAGGTGAGAGACAGGGAGGGGAACTGCCTGTCTAGCCCCATGAACCTCCTCACCCTGACTTTGCCCCAACAAATTCCTGGAACTAAAGGCTGACCCAGCACTTTAAGATAACTAGATAGGGCTCAATCAACACAACTACCAATCTGGGTACTATGTGGCCAGATGGCTGTGGGAGAGACTTTCAGGCTGCTTCCTAAATGCTTTGGGTCAGTAGGGCAGCTTCTTGGAGACACTGTCTTCACCTGGTCCCTGGGAAGACTTGGAGGAAAGGTCACAGTCAATCTAGGCATGCTGGCACATACTTGCAACCGCAGCACTCTGGAGGCAGAGGCAGGGTGTTCGTGAGGGCAAGTCAGCCTGGATAATCAAACCAGTCCTTTGCTAATAAAAGCAGTACCCAGGAGTACAGAGTGCATCTCTTTGTAGAGTATTTGCCTTGAATATAGAAGGCTCTAGATTCTATCTCTAGCACCACAGGAGGAACTTTATGATCGCAATCAAATAGCATCTAGTCTCAGCAAATCACTCCGAGAGCAGCGATGCTCATCCCTGGCTGTGCATCTGAAAAATCACCTGAGGACTCCTAGACGAGGCTTCTACTTAGGAGCCCCTCCCAGAAAGTTGAATGTTCTAGAGTTCAGGTCAGAGTTTAGAAAAAAGTTTCAAAAGCTACCCAGTTTGTTTCAGTATGGGGCCAGAGTTGAAAAATACTGCCGCGGTGCAGCTAAGAAGTATAGGTGAGCTGGGCGTAGCCGGTAAAACCAAGTGTCTGTGTGTCCAGCACCAAATTGGGAGGGATAGGGATGAAGTGCCACCCGCCTAGATGCTATTCATGCTCATTGCTACTGCCATCATCCCTTCTCTCTACTTCAGGCCAGTTTCCACTGTACTTTAAACAGAAACCAGGATGCACCCAAGTGTCTTTATTTTGGCTACAGGGCAGCAGTTTGATAGACATGCAAGTTTTCGACACTCGCTGTTTAACACAGAGACAGCCGTGAACCCCAAATCCACCCTGAGGCGGAGGCGGACCATTATTGGATTCTCTAACTTTTCTCAGCGAGACCAAGGTGACCCCCAATACAGTTGATTCCCTCAAACCCTTTCCCCACCTTTCACAACTCCTGCCATGCAAGTGGTACTGTGGCAGTGGGGAACTGGAATAATTCTGGGGAGAGGGACTTTGAATATCCTGAGAAACCCAATGTAGTAAATAATGGTAACCAAGGGCTCATGGCAAGACCAGCCATTGAGTATGGAGAGCAGCTTGTTTCAGGCTAATAAATCCACTACATTATTGTTTCCCATTACAAATGTAATTAAGTCAGGTATGACTTCCTAGCACTCAGTAGCAGAGGCAGGGGATTGTCTCCAGTTTAAGGCCAACTTGGTCTCCATGAGTTCTAGACCAGTAAAGGACTACATAATGAGGTCCTGTCTCAAAAAATATGTAATGTTACCATATTAAAGTGGGGACTCACCCCCACAAATCGTCATCTTATATTGACCCAATACAGTCACTGTGGGAACTAAAGCTATTTGTGTAATCTGCCTACCATATGTCTGGGATATAGTCAACATTCAACAAATGCTGGCTATTATGAATTATCATGTTGGTAAAGTAGCAATCATAGTTATGTTATAACAAGCATAGCTGTGGATGTGAGAAAACTTCTGGAGACTGGAACATCTGAATGGTGATGTCATATCTGAGTTATCCTAAGTCTTTCATGTTCAAAGGTAAAGGGTGGTGCCAGAAATATAACATTCTGGCAAACTGCAGATTCACTGCTGGGACTGTGAGCCAGATGTACTGTGGTCTTTACTCAGTTTAGAAACCTCTCTTCTTGCCTCAGGACTGATGAACGCTGAGGTCTGCTGGTTTCATGAGCCCAGGGTGAAGGTATGAGGGAAACCTGGGGTAGTCCCATGTGACACTTCTACTCTGAAAAGAGTCATCAAAGCTGGAAAGTCTCTGGCAGCCATCTGGCCAATTTAAGGGCAGCCTGTGACTCACTGTGTGGTGATGGGTGAGAACACAGCTTCCCCCTGCATCTGTGAAAAGGAAGAACCAAGTAATTCTGACAAAGCTGTTGGCAAATGCTCCTTGGCACAGGGTTGACATTCTTGTCACAGAACAGCTGATGGAGGATCCCTTGCTGTACCACTAACATGTGTGCTTTCCATCTCCAGGTCACAGCAACAGCCCAGCAGGCAGCCTGGCCCGCTCTGCCACCTCAGACAACAGGCCCAGCCACTCTGCTCCACAAGTTGTTCAGGGAAGAGTTGCTGTTGGGCAGGAAGCTCGGTTCCCAAGTCTCACCTCGCCAGGACTGAGACACTCTTCTAGTGAGCCCGGAGACCCTCACCAGACACGAGGTGGCCCAGACCCTCCTGGGATGGAGAGCATGGCAGTAGTGTACAGTGTCCCCAGTTCTTGCAATGGACCAACAGAGTCAACGTTCTCCGCTTCCTGGAAGGGAGATGCTTTCACGTACATGACTCCAGGTGCCAGTAGCCAGGTCAATCAAGTCAGTGAAAATGGAAAAAAAACCCTCCTCTGGGAATTCTTGGGTCTCTCTGAACACACTCCCACCTCTGGTTCCTAAGGAGGCAGCTACCCTCTTTGTCACCCGTGATAATCCAGCAGGATGCACTGGGCTACCCAGCTACTCTGAGCATCCCACTCATCGAAGGCAAATGCCAGAAAGACCTCCGAAGATTGGCTTTCTGGCCCGTGGTACCTCAAGGCTGGAAACAGGCCCCGGTGGGACCAACCGATTCCGGGAGCGGTCGCTGTCTGTGCCCACAGACTCGGGTGTCACCTCAGTGGACTATGACGAAGAACAGAAGACCAGTGAGGCCTGCATTCTGCCTTATGCCAGTACAAGCTCTGAAGGCAGTAACAGTACTGACAACATCGCAGCCCTCAGCACTGAGCAGGAGGCGCGGCACAGAAGGCAAAGATCCAAAAGCATTTCACTCAAGAAGGCCAAAAAGAAGCCGTCTCCGCCCATGCGGAGCGTCTCACTAGTCAAAGATGAGCCAGTCCTGCCCCCAGAAGGCGAATTGGCACTGCCCAAGGACCAGAGGCCCAGGAGCCTTTGCCTCTCCTTGGAACACCAAGGGCACCACTCATCTCCCTCAGATGCTCAAGCTCACCCAATTGTGCCAACTCTCAAAGATCCAGAAGGTACGCAGTTCTCTCACCACTGGTATCTTACTGACTGGAAGTCTGGTGACACCTACCAATCCTTGTCCAGCTCCAGCACTGCCACTGGCACCACAGTCATTGAGTGCACTCAAGTTCGGGGAAGCTCAGAGTCTCTGGCCTCCCCTTCCACCTCCAGAGCGACAACTCCCTCCCAGCTCTCCATTGAGGTGGAAGCCAGGGAATTAACCTCCCCTGGAAGGCCCACTGGACTGATGTCCCCTTCCAGCGGATACTCCAGCCAATCAGAGACACCCACACCCACTGTCTCCATGTCCTTGACCCTGGGCCACTTACCTCCTCCAAGCACCAGTGTCCGAGTACGTCCAGTGGTACCAGAAAGGAAGTCATCATTGCCACCAACATCACCAATGGAGAAAATTTGCAAGTCACGGTTATCATTTGACCTACCGCTGACCTCTTCAACCACCCTGGATCTGTCGGGGATGAGTATCTCCATCCGGAGCAAAACCAAGGTGAGCCGCCATCACTCTGATACCAATTTTGGGGCCAAACTGGCACAGAAAACTAGTCCAAACCAGCCAATCATGCCCATGGTTACTCAGTCTGACCTTCGTTCTGTTCGCCTGAGGTCAGTCAGCAAATCTGAGCCAGAAGATGACATTGAGAGCCCAGATTACACCGAAGAACCCGGAGCAGAAGAAGTCTTCGCCTTGCCAGAGAGAAAAGTGAAACCTCCCATAGCTGAGAAACCTCCACTGGCCCGAAGACCTCCAAGCTTGGTCCACAGGCCACCCTCTCTTCCCGGGGAGTATCCACTAACTTCTCCTACTATGGCTATGGCACCCAGGAGCTCCATTCCACACATGAAGCCGCTCCCCCAAGACAGCTACACAGTGTTGCGGAAACCAAAGTCACCCAACTTCCCCAGTGGCAGGAGCCCCGGGGAGTCAACAGCATCCTCCACCCTTGTCTTCACACCTCTTGCCAGTTCCTCTGGTGCTTTCTTCTCAGGAACACAGCAACCTCCCCAGGCCAGTGTGGAAGACGGGGGCCCCAAGGTGAGAGCCCTGCCTGAAAGAATCAGCCTCCAGAGCCAGGAAGAAGCTGAGAAAAAGACGAGCAAGATTCCACCTCCAGTACCAAAAAAGCCCAGTGTGCTCTACCTGCCTCTCACTTCCCCTGTAGCTCAAATGGATGCTTGCATGGCAGAACCAAGGCTGCCTTTCAGCCCCATCATCACCCTGGAGGAAGATGCCAAGTGTCCCTCCACTGGTGATGACCTGAAGTCACCTGGTAAAAGGATGACTTCTGCTTTCCACATTGACAGTGAGAAGGAAGCTATCTCTCCAGGTTAGTAAACTGCCTTTTGGCTTTTCCCTTCAGTTGCAGGAGGGATGAGGGTGAGAATGGAGTTCAGAGACAGAGAAAATGCCCCAGGATGACCAAATCAGTAGGGGGCACACCGAGAGGGTCTGGGTTAACTCTGAAAAGGAACTGCAGGTTGCCCTTACTGTCCCAGGGATCAGGACTGACCCAGGACAGATCTCCAAGGCCCAGTCTGGACAATCTACCCTTGGCTCAGGTAATACGATTAAAAAAAAAAATCAAACAAAGCCTTAGCACACTGAGACTTCCAGACCCCATCTGCCCAGCCAGGCCTGCAGCCCCTGCCCTAGGAGTCTAGCTCACCAGACAATAGTTTTCTTTAGCCTCACTAAATTTATATTAATGCAGAGGACTCAGTACTCTATAAGTCCAAGTTCAAGTGTCCTGGAGGGCTTGCAGGATTCTGAAATGATGTACTGTGTTACCACCTGCACCTTTTTTCAGTGTCTTCCAGAAGAAAGGGCACAGTCTTCCTTGGATGGTTTGATTCTAATTCTTCCTGGATCCACAAGACTAGGCTAGTTAATGATTCTCCTTTTCAGTTGATGTAGTTCCTGTGGCTTTTTGTTTTAATTGTAAGACACACACAACACTTACATTTTAACAATCTCTCTCTCTCTCTCTCTCTCTCTCTCTCTCTCTCCCTCTCCCACCCCCCCCCATAGGTGGTGTTGGGTTTCCTTATCTTTTGAGTCAGAGTCTCTCACAGAACCCAGAGCTTATTTATTGGCTAGACTGGCTGGCCAACAAGCTCTAGGCATCCATCTGTCTCTATCCCCCAGATCTGGATCACCAGAGTTGTAGACATGCACTATGATGTACGGCTTTTACATGAATGCCAGGGATCTGAACTCAGGTCTTCATGCTTGCATGAAAGGTGGCTTTACCAACTGAGCCACCTTCCATGCCCCAACCCCTCCTTTTTTGAGACAGAGTTTCAATGTGTTATCCAGACTGGCCTGAAAGTCACAATTCTCTTACCTCAGCCTCCCAAGTGCTAGGATTGTAGATTTGTGCCACCATCCCTGACTTACTTTTAGCCATCTTTAGCCATCTTTACCCATGCCGTTCATTAGTGTTTAAGAATATTCATGTTGAGTGACCCATCTCCAGAATGTCTTTTATCTTGAAAAATGAAGGTCTATACCCTTGAAACAACTCTCCCTTTCCTCCTCCCCTGCTGCCCTAGCTACGACAGTTCTACTCTTTAGGTCTATGGATTTGATTGCTCTGGATGCCAAATGGAATCATAGATTTGGTGTCTTTTTTGTGGCTTGCTTATTTTCATTAATGTGCTCAAGGCTCAACTGTGTTTCTCACCATTTTTGAACTCTTAATACTGAACATCAAAATCACATGATCTTCTTTAAGCTGATTTAGACTTTCAGTGTAATTTAATCACTGTGACAAAAGCAAGAGAACATGTCAAAGCCACAGGTTATTTTCAAATATGCTTCCACAGACTCCACAGGTTCCCTCTAACATGGGGGGCTAGGGATATAGCTCAGTTCCAGAGAGCTTATCTAGTGTGTGCAAGGCCCTGAGTTCCATCCCTAGCATTAATTTTTTTTAATAAATAAAAAAAGAGCATGCTCAAACCACCTATTTTAATGAAATCATGCATGCATGAGGACAGGGATCTGGGCCAGTCTTCATCATGTGGACATTGAAAGGCCTGGGGATAAATCATTAACGTTCTGAACTTCATGTTCCTCCTAGCAAAATGGAAACATTTAAAATCTCCACCCTGCTGTCCATCCAGAGTTGCTTTGAACATCAAGTGAAATAACGAGATTGCATGTGCTTTGTCCTAGCTATCAGGGTCAAAGTCATTCCTTTTGCTTCTTATGCCTAGGGAGGTCTGTGGAACCGAGCACTGAAGAGAAAAGTTTAATCAGCGATAAAACAGCTGAATGGATTGCGGAGGAGGAGGATGACGTGTTTGTGACTTCTCGCACAACTGAAGATTTATTTACTGTGATACACAGGTCAGGATCATTATCCTTCATTGTAATTGCAATTGCTTTCCTCTTTTCTATTTGAAGACAAACTGTTACCTCTGAGCAGCCATTAGAATTGGAACTGGAGATTAAATCCAGGTACCTACATATGTGAGCATAGTCTGGGGCCTCACATCTCAAATTCACTGATGTCTTTGGATGAAGCGGAGGAGGGGAGGGCCAGGTGCTGAGAGAGGCCCCTCGTCTCCTAGCAACTGCTTGGCCTATTGTGTCTCCATCTGCTCCCTCACAGCTCTTTCTGCAGTCAGAGACATTTAACCCTTCACAGAATTCTATCATGAGGTGACATGGAAACTGGGTAGCATATGAGAACAGGGACTTAGGCAGAAGGGGAACAGAGGTGGGTATGGTGATGAGATTCCTGGATCAGTTTTTGGAGCTGGAGTACCAGTTCAAACCAGTTCCAAACCCCTGACTGTCTTGATTCAGTTACTGAGCTACTGGTCCTGATTCTTTAAGTTTGTTTTTAATCTCAGAACCATTAAGGACCGAGGTTGTAGCATAGGGCAAGTGACTCCAGTTGTGGGCATTGAAAAGCTTGTGGGAAACCTACAAGGGACCTGGGAGCTAAGAGGTGAGGAACAGCCCAGCACAAGGCTGTTCTATGTGTGCTCTTGAGCACATTCCTAGCTGGCAATTCTTCAAAGCTTTGCTAGCTGTTTGCTCCCAGGATTCCCTGAATTCACTCAGATCTGTCTTTCTCTCATTTAGGTCCAAAAGAAAGCTTCTGGGCTGGAAAGAGCCTGGGGAGGGCTTTACGGGCAGCAGACCCAACTCCCATTCTCCAGTGAAGAATACAGCTGATTCTCCCACTGGTGAGTCTGCTGCTACCACAGGGCCAAGTGCCAGTGCCTGCCTGGATGCTGGCAGAAATGATGATTTCAAGGCCTTGCTCCAGAAGAAGGGAAGTAAGGCAACTCCTAGGACCCGCCCCTCAGCAGCTGAGCTGCTGAAGACCACTAACCCTCTGGCCAGAAGAATTATTGCACAGTTCTCAAAAGACTACGAATCCACTGACAATCCCAGTACCTAAGCCTGCTTCTTACTTACCAGACCTGAGCAGAGAACAGGGAAGACAGAGGGCTTCAGAAAGGAACCAACCACAGCAATGACAAAAGAATCTATGTGTCTTTGACGTTAACTCACACTCTGGACAGCAGAGAGGCCAACACAACACAACTGAGCTCATCAAGCACTCAGATAGGCTTCAGACCATCTGCATTTCCATGCTTCTTCCATCCTTGCCATGACTGAACATTAGGGTCCTTCTTATCGTCTCCCAGCGCTGTGCATTAAGAAGAGATCTTCAGATTCGAGCGCCGGTGTGCCACCTTTTCAATGTCCTAGCTGCTTTGTCCATTGGCTCCTATCACTGAGAGGCACGGTGGGAGAGCAGATTGGGGCTTCCAAACCAGGGCTGGGGACAGAGGGTGCCGATTCCACTGCTGATTATCTACTCTCCTGGGGAGGCCTTGATGGCCCTATGTGAAGACACAGAAAGACACCGAGGCCTCCTCAACCACAGTGTGACTTTCCTCCGGAGAGAGCTCTGCAGGTGTGCACTGATTTCATCATGGGGTTGATCGGATGGCTTTTGTGGTGCAAAATATGAATGTGACTCTTCCAAAACTTCATGCCTTTTTCAGTTTGTCTATGCGGAGATCAGGGTGATGAGTTTTAATAAACTTCTAGGACCCCCCCCCATTAGCTAGAAAGGGTGGGACTGGATGGCTTTGGCTGAACCAAGCTCAGCAAATGAATGGGACATTTGTTCACTCACATCTAGTAACTCGCATGTGCGCCTTGAGGTCTTTCAAATGTCTATTGACATGGGTAGCCAGGATCTGTGCCCAGCTCATGCTGTATACGCCAAGAACTCTCATTTCACTCGCATGTAACCTTCATTACAGGAAGTAATTAGGTGAAAGACTGGCATCATCAGAGGCTCCAGGAGGAGAAAGTAAGTGTATCTTGCCCCCACACCATTCAATTCAGATTGTTTTTTGTGGTTGTTTGGGTTTTCTTTAAAGGAAGTCTAACAAAAAAAACAAGAGCCTGTAGACTGAAAAAGATCTAATCAAAATCAAAACAGCAGCCTTGCTATGGCCCGTAATACAAAAAGGGCTACCTTTTGCTATTTAGATACTGCTATTTGACCAATTTTCAGTTAGCCATGGATGGGGCGAGCAGAGCAGCTAGGATAAATTGAATGCTGAAAGAATTCCAGAACAATCACAATTACCCCTTCCCTTCCAAAGCCAATAGGCACTGGCTGTTCTTGTCAACTCCATTTTGTAAGCAGAGCAAGAGCTCTTGATTTCCATACACCTGGTTTCTGAGGGGCTGGGAACAAGATGGACAAAGCACTGAACAGAGAACCTGCTGACTGATGCTGGAAAGTCCATTGTCTTCTGGTCCCCAGGGCCAAAAGGAATGAACTTGTATCATGCTTTGCAAAAAAAAAAAAAAAAAAATCCCTGACCCCTTCCTCCTGCACCCCCAGCCCTAACAGATTCCTTGCTCAGTCTCCTGGAGGATGCAGTAAGAGGTTCAAAGACAAGCAGACCTCCATTTTGATAGGTCATACTCCTTATCAATGAGAAAAGCAAACTCTTACTTAGTTCAGCTGCCCAAAATCCAGCAAGACAAAGTGGCTGAAAAGAAAAAAAACTACACTGAGTAATGAGGAGATTCAGGCCTCCAGCATAGAAGTCTCAGGCTGAGATATTTGGTTGGATTGTATAGTTTTGAATTCTAAACAAATGAAAATAATCAAGCTCACCAATTCTCTTGCAACTAGCACTTCTCTTGGATTTAGAAAGAAGCCACTTAAGTTAATTAGTTCGGGGGACTCTAGTTATTTTGAAAGTGTTTAAACCATCTGATTTAAAGATCTTAACCAAGTTTCATGAGTTTTGCCTGTATTTAAACAAGTGTCAGGCAGGAGTGCGGTGTAAACAGTTTTAATTCCAGCACTGGGGAGATGGAGACAGGCAGATTCCTGTGAGTTTGAGGTCAGCCTGATTTACATAACTAGTTCCAGGCTGTCAGGGCTACATAATAAGTCCCTGATTTCAGTCTTGGCCTTGGTTTATATGTAAGCATCACACCTCACCTGAACTCAGAATACCAAAAGACAGGCATTTTCCTCTGGAGGGAAATGAAGGAGTGGAATGCCCGTGCTTTTGTCTGTCAGAAGCAAAGTGCCCCCTGGGTCTGCTCCTCAAAACCATTGTGCATTGTTGAATCCTAAAGTATGTGTGTTTGGGACTCTATATAGGGCTTGCTGCTTTTGCTGATTTTTTTGAAGCATCTTGTTTGTTCCCTCTTATGGGTTTTGCCCCTCCCCTCACCTTGCTACCTCTTAAGGTTTCCCCAAGAGAGTGTAAAGCTGAATGCTTAGACTGCTTGAGGTTGTTTCAGTTACCCAGATGCTTGCTTTCCTCTGCAAAATCTTTGTGTGCCTAGGATGTTTGGAACAGCTTCTACATCACTATGACCCTCAGAAGCCCATTAACACAAGAGGATTTGGGGCAGAGACTTTACAGTCATAGAAAACACTTAGGACTGGGAGTATTCACCCAGTATGTCCATGTTTTGCAGGGAGTAGACCTAGTCCTAAACAAACAACCAGATTTAAAAATATATATATCTGCTAGTCATTGATTACCACAATACCAAGAATCTTCCTAATACTTAACCTCTCTCTTGTCCTTAACATCAATCACCAACTCTGTCCCTTAGATGCAGTGTGTGCTGCCTGTGAGGCTGGAGGAGAGTGGGGAAACCCCTTTAGGGAGGTTCTCAGGGAAGCTGTTGCCACTGTTGTGACAGACAGCGCAAGAGAGAAAGTAATCTCTACAGATGGCATACACAGTAAGTTGGAGGGAAACAAAATTGGCTCCGGGTGGTCAGCCTCTGCTTCAAGCTATTCCTATTCCCTTCTTTCCCTCTAACCCCAGCCCTTAGTGGCAGGTGGTTCTGTTATAGTGGCTTCAGTATAGTCAAGGGTGGAGGAGACCCCCACTGCAACAGGCAGTTAATGAGTATCTACATGCTTTGCACTTTGGTGGGTATTCAGTATATATTTGTGGTTCAAATGTGAGGCGTGGAGAGCAGGTTAGTCTTAGTACAAAGGCTGACTTTGCTTGTGGTGCCTCTCCTTTGCCTTCGCTACTGGCCTGCCTGGGCCTCCCACCTGGCTCCAACTTGTCCTTCAGTCCTAACACTCATGAACTGCACCTGTAACAACAGCTTAACCACAAAGGAGTCAAGGCCACAGATAGCCAATTCATTCACATTAGCTCCATGACTACAAGGTTGATCTGGAGAATGACCTTGAATGTGCAAAGGGTGAGTCTCTAAGGCTTCCCCCAATAAGCCTCTGCCTGACATCTACTTTATCTAGACAACACAGATCCAATTATTGTTGCTGTATATCTGTTACTCTGAGCAGATCTACCCATGCACCTGCCCCCCTCCTGAACCAGTCAGGAAAAAGACTAGCTATCACTCAGTGTGCTCTGTTGCTCACTGCTCCCGCCTGCCCTCTACATTCACCAAGTCTGTGGCACAATGATGAGCTTTTCCTTTGCTATGATTTGCCAGGGCCAGAACTAGGGTGAGGCGACTGGGGAAGACGCCCACTCTCAAGGCCCCACCAGTGCCTTACCCTTGCCACGGCCCTGTGATTTGCACTCTGTAAAGTAGTATCAGTTGTTCTTCCTTTGAGTGTAGTTCTAATTTGGGGGCAGGTTTTGCACCAAACGTTTCCTTACTGTTTCTCCATTTGTTGCCAGAAGCCTTTGTATGCCTACGCGTTAAAGAATCTTCAGTATTCTCACAAACATTTCTAAGTGGCCTGCTCCAGCTGGCAAGTTAGCACCCCATTCAGAAGGAACACACTGCGGCCAGAGCCCTTCCACAGTAAGTTGGAGGTCTGCCCCAGTGACCTTCTGTCTGTTCTTTCTGCTCCGTTCTCCCTTGTAGTCCTTGTGGCCCAGCACCGATTCTCCTCAGTGCCTCCTACTTTGTTCTCCTCCTAAGAAAAAACATGCTCTCAGGAAAGGGATGAATTCATTTATGTTGAGATTGGGAGGCTTAAAGCTACCTTTTTCGAGGGTTGCTTGCATTTTAACAGGGGAACAGCCTTAAGCCAAAGGAATGAAGTTCTTGCAGAATGTTAGGCATCAACTAGTTGTACAAGTTATTTTTCACCATGGAAAGACCAGACTCCCTGACAGCTGACTCCAGAGTACAGAAAATATGGTTTTCTCCTGGGATCATTGTAGTTAGTAGCTGATGGTCAATTATCTAGATAACCCTGTGCTATTTTACTACCAAGGGACTCTGAGAAAAAGCTACTTAAAAGCCTCTGAGAAGGCTTAGATCAATCATTCATATTGTACATTAACATGTTTGTGTAAATGGAATTAATACTACTTACCATTTAGGTAAAAGACACAAAGATTTAAGGAGTTTGTGAAATGTGTCCTGTTTGTGCAAGGTGACTCTGTTGAATCCATTTCTTACTGATGTCAATTGTCCAATATCAGTGGTGGTTATTAAACTGGTTGGAGGTACAGTTACTAAGCACAGGCCTCTACTCCCCCTCCTGCCATTTTGTCTCTGTTATGTGCTATGACTCCGGCTTGGTGTGAGAATGAGACCTTACCTAAAACAGAGCCCCCAGTCCCTTCGATGCCTTTGCATGTATTTCAGCTATAAGTGACCAAGATAGTAAGGATTTAAAAGGACAAGGGAGTAGGAAAGAGGTACAAAACAGTGCCTTTATCAAAGGTCAATGAACAGTATGATGATTTTAAAATGACATGAAATAAGTCAAGTAATATTATTTTAAAATACTTATAAATCAAATTATGGAGGACTATGGTGGTAAATGGCTTTTGGACACACGTTAGAGGCACCTTAATAAGTTTAGCAAAGAGAAATTTGCCTAATGAAGATTGTGTGAAATAAGTGTTTTACTTTGTTCAGTAAAGGCCCAAATGTAGGCCACTGGTTCCCATTGTGTGGTCTTGGAACCACCAAGAGCATATGAGAGAAGAGGGGGGAGGAGAGAGACAGAAAGAGAGAGAGAGATTACTCCTTTAAGCGCCCCAAAACACCAGAGCCACACCTCTCCAACAAGTTACCAACCTTGGCTACTGTTACAGTTATCAGTCTTTGGCTAGGGGTGTACAGATCATCTTCTTGGCCAGCTACGCATTTGTTTGGTGTTAAGAAATTGCCAGATTGAATCAGGCTCATCTGGCCTGTTCTGGGTTTTGAAAATAGTAATAACAAAAATGGGGGTGGGGTGACTCTGTTTGGTATTATCAGCCCTTAAATAAACGTCGTCACCACGGTGGCTGTTCTCCAGGAGGGCTCTAACAGAAATGATTTTGATTTTGAAGTTCTGCCTAACTATGAAGTATGACATTTGATAGTATTGACCTCCCCTCTACAGGGAAAGCAAACATCTGAACCAGAACAACCAGTTAACCCCTCTCAGCTTCTTTGTAATGCTAAGCTTTATAGAAATTTATTCCGTATGTGGTCTTGAGATTTTCTATGTCTGATTTTATAAAACGTTCTGCATGCAAACTCAACATTGTGGTCACTGTACCAGTCACCTCAAAGCCATTTCTCCTCCATGTGTGTGCTGGTGAAGAAATACCAACATGTATGTTCTGATGTTTCTTGATCAACTGTAAATTACAAACATTTTCATTAATTTTTAAATAAGATATATTTACTCTGGCTAGCAGTTAAAATTTTATTCTTTTTATTATCTTTCATTGCTACTTTTTTCTACTGACTCCAAGGCTTACTTTGGGGGGAGGGGCTTTCTTATTTCTAGATTATTGTATTTCTCTTATTTCTGTATTTATCTATAATCACAGAGTGTAAGAGATGAAAGGGACAAACCTCCCTCATTTCATAGAGGAAATTAAGGCCCAGAAGGGTCAAGTGGCTTACTGAAGGTCACTTGAGTCTGAGGCAGGGCCCAGCCTCAATTCTAGGTCTCCTGCTTCTGGGATGAATGTTTTGTCATTTAAAGAACTATATTTATGAAGGACCCATGACTGGCTTCTACTTGTCTGACTCATTAATTTCCCAGGTATTTCAGTGAAAAAAATCTATATGCTTTAAAGGAACATGCGCAAGCGTTCTTTAGTTAATGAATCCAAAGAAAATCTGGTTTTTAGTCTAGAAATTCATTTCCCTCCATGTTTGCTATCTGTGCCCTACTTTGTACAGTGGATGTTTTCCCTAAAAGCTATATGGGGAAAATGGATTTATAGAGGACAAATTTCATTTTTTAGTAGGAAAGCTTCCCTATGTAAAGGAATCTTCTAGGAGCTTCTTTTAGAAAAACAAAACAAAAAAATGACTCCTCTTGTCGTTCATTCCTTAATTACTTATTAGTGTGAATTTTTGTACTTGCTGTTTATTTAAAGTAGGGAAAACCAGTGTTAGCTTTCCTAGAATTTACTAGAAACTTCCCTTCCTATCTTTTTTTTTTGAGAAATCTTCAGACTGTTAGATGCTTATGAGCTAGCTAATCAATTGTATTTTAGAAACTTCACCTGGCTTGATATTTTGCCAATCCCTGGGCTCAAATTCTACCTCTATCTGATTAGAAAAAAAAAAGAGTTCCCTAATCAGTACTTATCTCTACATGTGATCTCTTTTCCAGAATATTCTTTGCCCAGTATTCCTTGGTGTGCTCTTACTTTAGCCACCTCAGGCCTCCTTCCATAAATCACACATACCTCACTGTCCTATGGACTTGCAGGCACTATACCTTGAGGGCTGGGCTAGTCACACTGAGCAATATTTCCAGTTAATTCCATGTTTCCATTTCTCTTGGATCTCTTCTGACTCCCCTTCCCGGGCTCAAAGGCTTCTCTCACCAGAGACTGATGGGATTTTCCCCATCGTTTCAGGAAATCAATAAACTTTTTCTACAAAGGGCCTGTGAGTTATTGTTTTAGGCTTTGGGGTCACATGTGGTTTCTATAGCAGATTCTTTTTTATGTGGCTGTTTGTTTATTCACTTATTTTACAACCCTTGAAACATAAGAAAACCGTTCTTAGCTCACAGGCCATACAAAGCTGACCCCTGATCCACACTACCATTTCTGTGACCAGCCCCATGTGAAAATCAGGTGAGAGCTGGCGTGATGGTTCAGCATGTAAAGGTGCCTGCCACCAAGCCTGATGATCTGATCTAAGTTTGAGTAAAACCCACGTGGTAGAAGGAGGGGATCAACTCCTGCAAGTTATCCTCTGACCTCTGCACATGTGCAGACACATAGGCTCACACATACAAATAGGTAAATCTAATACTTTTTAAAAAGTTGTTTAAGTGAGTCTTGTACCAGAGGCTGTTGTTAACTGCCTCATATACACCATACAGTGGGATCAGTCTGTCCACATCAGGACAGGAACAGGTAGAAAGGGGCTGCATATGACAGTCTTTCTCTGTATGTCCCCCCTGACCCCATCACTAACTATATTGATATAGAACACCTTATTTCCTTCTATGGATCTGTCCCATTTGTTGTGCCTTTGTTTGTCCAGTATTTGAGGTTTGGAAGGTTTACTTAGTTTTTTTGTCCTGTCCTTGCTCTCCCTATCTTGAACCACCAATGTCATATCCCACATTACTATCACCAGTTTAAGGTGCTGTCATTCAAAAGTCTTATAGCACACACCATAACATTCCAGTTCAGTTTAATTTACTGTAGAAATCACCAGCTTCCTGGTCCGACAGGCTGGTTTTAAAACCCACAATACACATGTATCTCTGTCCTAATGCAATCCAGACCTAGCACCAGACAGCATGGAACCCCAGCAAAAAACCAATGGAGTGCAGGATGTATTTGTGCCACAATGTCCCCTGCTCCTGAGTCCCCATCCTCTAGAGTGCTTCATTGCACACACACTCCAACCAATAGTCAGTCATCCAACACACCACATCCTATTTTCTTCACTTCGCCCTCTGTCCTGCTCCCACTCCACCCCTCACACTCTCAGGAACTGGAGTTCAGATTCACAGTTCTCACACTTACTGTGCACGAATTGGAGTATACCAGTGGCTGCAAACGTGCACCTGTGTGAGTGTGTTTTCTGCACCTGGCTGTGAATCACACCTGAGTCTGTGCACAACCTACGGTGTTCTCATTGGTCTTATGGTCCAGGACCAGATCTCATGAGACTGGTTAAGGAAGGAACTGGCAGCAAGAAGGGTCCAAAGGCATCACTCTTCTTGTATTTTGTGAGCCTCTTGGCACTGGCTTGTGCTGGCTCCCCTCCCAAGACATCATTTAAAGGCACTCTTCTGTGTCATTCCTGGGCCAGCCAGCATCTCCAGAGCCAGGACTTTCATTGTATGTGGACTCAGGTACTAGGACATAAGCTGCACCTTTTCAAGCTCAACAGTCTTCACTTCATAGGCCCTTTAGCTTGATTTCTGTCATTTGAGCCCAGGGATCCACCCATTTCCTGAAATCTAAATTTTCAAATATCAGAATCAAGTAACTTTCAGGGTTTCCTTATTCAAAGCACCCATTAAATGGTTTGTTTCTGCCTTCTGTTTAGGATTTCCAGAGTTAGGAAGGGAAGGAAAGGAGGGTTGTGCCTTGGACCCAAAAGGAGCACAAGTAGTACACAGGCTCAAAAGCAGAGTGAGGACTAGGAACTGGTCGGTCCTGGTGCACAACCCTGAAAGAACTGTGTTGGGTTAGTGTTGCAGTCAGTGCTCCCATGGGTCTGCTATGCCCTGAAGACAAATGCCAGATGGGAATGTACAGAGTGGTAGCCTACACTGAAAGGCAGGGATAGTGCCCACCCCCCAGGCATGGGACTATGTCCTGGATTCCAATTCCAGGAGAAACAGTCACCAGGAAAGATCACAAACCCGGTCTTTGTAGGATTCCAACACAAACTAGAAAGGAGCCCTCTGTGGGGTGATATTACAAAGGTGGTTTCTTGTCTTTCTTTTTCCTTGGTTTTTTTTTTCTTTCAAGATTCCTTACTGGCTTGCTACCAGCAATTGAACTGTATTCTTTATAGAGCTAGAGCTGTTTGTGTCTTCTTAAAATAAACTTTTTCCGTTAAAACCACTTTTTGCTTTGCTCTCTTCCTTTCACTGTACTGATGACGCCTTAAATCAGGAACAGGCTCAGTCATGTGTTGGTTTCATTAGCAACACAAATGGTACTGAACCAGTCTGCTTTACCCACTCACAACATGTCAACCATGGAGACAAGCTTTGTGAAACAGAATGGATTCATGAGGCAGGTAAGGAAGCCAGATGTCCTTGGATGTCAAGGGAACACCCAGTTGTACATCTGGCACAAGTAAAGAGTCAACAGAAGCAGCCCCCAGGTACTGGAAAAGCAAAGCAGACAGCCATTATCATCATGAGCATGCAGCCAAGGAGTTATCTTCAGCAGAGCTGGTAGACACTAAACACATTGCTCAGCTGCATGGCCTACAAAAATCAGGATTTCTTGTTTGTTTTTTGCTTCCAGTCAATCCTTGGACCTTACACATGCTAGGCAAGTACTCTACCACTAGGCTAGAGTTCCAGGCCTAAAATTGTGATTTTTAAGTTCTACTAAAATCATAAGCTAGAATGTTTATTCAGGTCTTCCCTCAGTTTCATGTGGGACTCACATATATTGCATTTAGTGCTCACAAAACCCGGAGAACTCCAACAAAGAGTCACAGTGTCTTCCAGAAACATGCCCTGCAGAACCATGGCCTTAGGGTATCTGGTCAGGTGATTCATGCTCGGAGACTTCATCTGAAGGACTCAAGTTCAGCTGCTTAAGAACTAAAAAGTGCTATAGATGTGTACAGCACTAGGAAATTGGGTGACACTGTCTCCTTGCTTTGTTCTCTGGCTTAATAAAGCCACTCAGTAAGGGGGACTCCAGTGACTGAACAAACCCACATGTGACCCATGTCACTTCTAGCCCTCAATGAATATGGGCCCACTGTGACCACGCAGCTTCAAAGCCAGGCATGGTAGCACAAGCCTGGAGTTCTGTCATTTGGGAGGGTCCCAGTTTCAAAGCCACCTTGTGTAAAGAGACCTTCCAAAAAACAAAAAAATAAATAAAATAATTTTTATTCTTTGGCCTTTTTTTTAAAGTTATGATCTCACTATGTATCCTTAGCTGGCTTGGAACATACTTTGTAGATCAGGCTGGCCTCAAACCCACAGAGATCCAGTATCTGCCTCTGGCCCCGAGTGCTAGGATTAATTTGTTCCTTGGCTTTTAAGGCTGAGGTGCAGCTTCCCATCTCTGTCTTTCCAGAGCCCACTACTAACCCATGTCTCCTGACATGTCTAATTCGCTCTTCCTGAAAGATGCAAGAGAACTACAAACCACCTACAAAGCTAACGTGGCAAGGGAGTGGGCAGGGCTACACAGCATTACAGCTGTTAAAATTGAGGCTAGAAGGGCCAGCAAGATGGCTGTATGGATAAGAGAACCTGCCACCAAGCCTCACGGATATGAATTTGATCCCATCCATCTACCCACACAGTAAAGGGAAAGAATCTACTCTTGCAAGTTGTCCTCTGATCTCCAAGCATGCCCTGAATCTTGCGCACCCCAAACATACGGACTGAGACCTGTGTGGCTTGGGTCCTGGAACCCTGACTAAGGGTGTCCAGAGAATGAAGAAAGGACAAAAACATAGATACAAGTACAGTAAGGCTGGGACCAGGTGGGATTCTGCTACCACCTCCACCCAGAACCTTTGAATGTTTATTATGTACAGCAAGAGGTGACAGCTTGGCTAATCTTGGTAGGAGATCCCTGCAGACAAGCAGTCTCAGGCTTTAAACATCCCTAAGGAGGAAGCTGTAGTTGGTAGTCTTTGCACACACTGATCAAGCATCAATAAACATACTTGGAGTCCTAAGGAAAGTTTGCCATCCCAATGAATCTCACGGGAATGGTTTTGCCACACTCATGGAGCTGAGGCCTTGGAGTCCTTGGCACCGCTGTCTCTATCCATGTCAACAATACACATTGTCGACAAGGGTACTTTCGTAGCATGTGTAAAGCCCTGGGACTGATCTAAAGCAAAAAAACAAGAAACTCTGATTTTGGTGGACTTCACTCATTCAGAACTTTCTCTGCTCCCAACACATCTACAACATGCACTAAATAAGATATAATTTAAAAGTTTTATAGACTTAAGGCTATATAAGCCCACACCAAGTGACACACCTTCTCCAACAAGGCCACACCTACTACTTCCGAAAGAGTCCACCAACTGGGAACCAACTATTCAAATATATTAGCATCTTTCTCTCCAGAATAGTACAAGCTATACAATGACAAATTCTTATTTTCTGATTCACCTTTTCAGAGATCTCACCTAGCCAACACTCAAGATCAATTAAACTCCATTTATGTTTATAGCTTTTTAAAGTTGTAGTCAGCATATTGGGACACAAGCCAACAACTTTCATTGGACTAGGTGTTTCCCACGCTCCACTAATACCCATTAGGAAATCCTTGCCAAAGGAATGACATGTAACATATGCAAATGACTAATCCATCCTTTATAGAGTGCCATGAATAAAATGGAGCTTATAGCTACCAAGCACCCATGATGGTCCACGCCCCATTTGCCTCTCCATTGCCTTCTTTTACTCTTTATTAAGCACCTATGTGATGAGCTCCTACTACACAGCAGACACAGTACTAGGTGCTGAGGAGAGTCGTGGCCAGTGCCAACCCTGTGCTGGCTCACATGGAGCTTGCCTTCAGCTGGGCTATCCCTGGGGCCAGAACCAACAGGCCCAGGTTCCTGACATTGCAGATTCTCCAACTCTAGCTCCGTGCTCCTCTCTGTGGTTACGTCTCTTCTCTCTCAGCATTTATTCCACATTGTCTTGAGCAAGCACCCTACTACCCCTGTTTCCGGTCTTTTCATCAGTGCCCACTGAAACCTCAGTTCTGGAGACTGATAGCTAAATCCAAAGGTCCAAACAGAAAGCCTCCCTCAATATCTTTCATAACTATCTGCTTTCTGGCTCCCGAGAAACCCACGTCTCCTGTAGATCTCTCCTTGGGGCTGCAGTCCTATAATTGCCTGCATGTAGGAGTGGAGCACACCCCTCCCTACCCCCAGTGCACCTTCAGGTCTGTTGAACGCTGACAGGATTCAGATCCCAAGGATCAGCAGCAGTTCCACTTCCACATGCACATCCTTGGGAAATGTGTATGCAGTTCCCAAAGGTATAGGCTGTCTGTATCAGCAACAACCCAAATTGCCTAATGTCCATCAACAGCAAGATTGAGCCAGGCACTGTGACATATTCCTGTAACCACAGAACTTGCAAGATTGAGGGAGGGGTCCAGAGGCAGGGGGCTATGGAATTTGAGGCCAGCCTAGATTACAGAGTGAGACCTGTTCTAGCTGTTGTTTCTAAAGTACATGGATAAGCTGGATATGGTGGAGTGTTCCAGTAGTCTCAGTAACTCTGGAAAACTGAGAACTCCTAAAGCCAAGCAATTCAAAGTCAATCTGGACTATATAGTAAGGCTGCATCTCAAAACAAAAGAACAAAAAAATAGAATGGAAAAAGTATGGACTACTATACAGAAATAACCACAACTACAGCTACACACAGCATGTATGAATCATGCAAATATAAAGCTGAGCAGGCTGAGGGTGTGGCTCAGTTTAGTAGAGTGCTTGCTTATCATTCATTCATGAAGCCCTGGGTTCTATCCCCAGCACTGCATAAAATCAGGCAAGATAATGCCTATAATCCTAGTACTCAGGAGGTGGAGGAAGGAGGATCAGAAATTCAGGTCATCCTCAGCTGTGTAAGGAATTTCAGGCCAGCCTAGGATATATGAGACTCTGGCTCAAACAACAGTAAGTGTGTGTGTGTGTGTGTGTGTGTCTGTGTGTGTGTGTGTGTCTGTGTGTGTGTTTGCACTTGCATACAAAAGAAGCAGGACTCAAAGGAATATGCATGCTATGATTCCATTTAGATACAGTCCAAAACCAAGCAAAACTAAAAGAATTATGTACATGTAGGTACAACTATAAAGAAAAGAAAGGCCGGCACACACCTTTAATCCCAGCACTCGGGAGGCAGGGGCAGGCAGATCTCTGTGAGTTCGAGGCCAGCCTGGTCTACAGAGTGAGTGTCAGGACAGCCAGAGTTACAACAGAGAAACCCTGTCTTGAACAACCAAAATAAAGGAAAGAAAAAGAAAATTATTATCATTGAAAGGAGTGTCAGGAATGGCATCATCACATGCCTGTAATCCCAGCATTTGGGGGACAGAGGCAGGCAGGTCTTCCTGCCTCTGTGTTCTTACTCAAGTTCAAGGTAGCCTTAGATACATAGAGAGGCCCTGATTTTAAAAAGTTAAAAAGTGGCTGCTTCTAAGAGAAGGCGTAAAATACAATTAATAAAAATACATGGGAGGGCTTGGGGTGTAGTTCAGTTGGTCAGATGTTTGCCTAATGTGCAGGAAGACCTAAATTTGAAGCCTAGTACCCCATTAACTAGGCATGGTGGTGAAGGCTTAGAATCCCAGCACTTGGGAGATGGAAACAAAAGAATCATAAGTTCAATACCATCCTCAGCTACATAGGAAGTTCACTGTCAGCCTGGTCTACAGGAGATTCTGTCTCAAAAAAAAGACACATGGGAGAGATGTATGTATATATCTAAACATTACATGATGCCCCATTATGTACAGCTTTTGTGTTTGTTAAAAATAAATTTTAAAGCCAGGTGTGATAGTGTAAACCTGTAATCTTGACACTAGAGAATCAGATACAAGAGTGTTAGAGTAAGTCTTTTAGTTACTTTGTTTTCCTGTGATAAAACACCATGAACCATAGAAGAGAGACATTATTTGTGCTTACAGTTCCAAAGGGATAAGAGTCCCTCGTGATTGGGAAGCATGGCAGCAAGAGGGAGGCATGACAGTTGAGATCTCACACCTGCAAATGCAAACATGAAGCAGAGAGAAATACAGACAGAACTAGAAATAGGACAAGGCTGTATAATCTTAAATCCCACCCCAAATGACTTACTTCTTCCAGCAAGGATCTACCACCTAAACCTCCTCAAACAATGCCACCAACTGGGAGCCAAGTGTTCAAATACCTGAGCCTAAGGGGGATATTTCTTATTCAAACAAGCACAGCAAGTTTGAGGTCAACATAATGAGACAAAGAAGAGGAGGAGAAGGAGGAGGAGGATGAGGAGGAGGAGGAAGATTAATTTAAAAACGAGCTAAGCATGGTGGCACACACCTATAATCCTAATGCTCCAGAAGCCAAAGTTTGTGAGTTAAAAAAGAGAGTTTCTCAAGCAAAATTCGATTTTCTGACCTAAGTTGTGGTTACAATGTTCATTTGTAACTTAGTTTTATAAGTGTGCCAACTAAGTGGTCATTTGTTTTAGACAAATGGTGTTTATACATGTATGTTCTATGATGTAATTTACATCTTTTTTTTTGTAATGCTGGAGATAAAATGCAGAACTTCCTGCATGTTAGGCAAGCACTGTAGCACCAAGGTACACATGCCCAGCCCACAATTAAACAGTTTTTAAAGACTCAGGGTACTTTTCTGAGTTACTCTAAATTTCAGGTTCAGTGCAGAGCAGGGAGGAATGTGTTCCTAAGAGAGAGATGGGGAAGGGACAGCTGGGGTGTTTCGGGGGAGGGGTGGCAGCAAAGCAGGAAATCAGCATGTCCTGCTTTACAGGTCACTCGCAGAGCAGGACCAGGAGCTGCTAACTAAAGTCCTTGTGGCCATGGTGAGAATACTCTTGCGCATTAGAAAAAAATGAGCTGAGCCACAAAGAGACAGGAAACAATCATATCAGGAGGCAAGCATATGGGGAACCGTCTCTGCTCCTTAATGAGCAAATGCATATGCAATTTAAAAAACCCAATGGCCATTTTTTGGGTAATTATAGTAGTGGAAATGAAGCAGGAGGTGGAGGGGTTGGCAATATGTTAGGCTGGGTGGAGTACTGAATCGATGCATGGTTACTGGCTGCTAACACTAAATAAATACCAGCCTAGAAAATAAAATCTGGCAGTATGCTCCGGGGAATTTGAAATGCTCATACCATTTTACTCAGTAATCCTATTTCTGGGAGTCTATTCTAGGAAAATTATGTAAAGGAAAGGGGCTATATGAATGAGTCTAGACATGATTCCCAAAGCTTACTTTTCGCCCTGCCCCCTGTGGTGTGGCCAGTGCCTGCCTAGCATCGATGCTCTAGGGTTTCATATGTTTAAAGCAGAATCGTGAATCCTTTGGCCCTTCCCAAGCCAGCTGTTTCCCATCATCCCGATAGCAGGCTACCATCCTGGCCGGCAGCACGCCCTCTCCGCCTAGACCCTCGCAGAGGTTTCACAGTCTCCCACCTGCCTCCACTCTTGCAGCACTCCAGTCTGTTGCCTACACAGCAGCCAGAATAGTGTTTTGTTTGTTTTTTGTTTTTGTTAGTCAAACATGCTACAATGCCCCTTGTTTTCTTTTATTTTGAGATAGGAGTCTCACTATGTAGCCCAAGCTGGCCCCGCTATGCTTTAGAAATTTTAAAGTATTTAAAGTATTTAAAGACAGGTGTGCTGGCTCATACCTGTAATCCCAACACTCCGGTGGCTGAGGCAGACTTGAAAATTGAAAATTTGAGACCATTCTGGTCTTTTAAAAAAGGAGTCATGTCTATATCCCATCTAAACTGTGCAATCAGTTTTCATTGCTTGGTGAAGAATCCAAACTCAATTCAACAGCCACTCTGCTTCAGCCCACAGCGGGCTTTTTACTTTTACTGTCCCTTGAAAACAATAAACTCTCTCCCTCCTCCAGGCCTTTGTACCTGCCACCTCCTACCCAGAATATCCATTCTCCCCCTAGGTTTCTTGCATGTCAGTCCCAGGTTTGCTGAGGAAGGCCTGTGATCTAGCCTTCTAAAGCAACCACCCTCCCCAGCTCCAGTATCAGAGCACCTGGTCAACTCTCATGCAACACAAAGCAAATTTGAGGCATGTACTTGCATGGAACCCTGTTTTCTGTGTCTTCTAACTGGAATGCAAGCTTCGTGAGAGCAGGGACCACGTGTCTCTGGCTCAGTGCTGGATCCCCAACAGCTAAGGGCTAATGTAGAAGCGAAATGAATGACTGTATAATAAAGGCTCTGCTAAGGTTTGTAGTAAGGAACCTTTGTGATCCTGCATTCGCAAAATCTGTTAATGGTGCTAGTTTGCAGAAAGATGCCTCAGGAAACACTAGCAGAAGTATCTTTTTTGAGGTAACACAATGAAAATAACAGAGGCTCTGTGTTCAGGTAAATGTGTACTCCAATCTTCGGTCAGCCTCTTACTTGCTATGCCATCTATGGCAGATGAATTTAATTCTCTGAGCTTCACTTTCTCCATACATGCAGTTTTTATTTGTTACTTTTTGGTTTGAGTTCTGGTATTTCCTGTGGCGGGTATAGAATCCAATGGCTTGTACATGCTAAGCCAACGCTCTACCACTCTACTGGGGATGAGGTGCATCCCCAGGTCTTGGCTTTTTGAAATAGGGTTCCATTGTGTACCTCAGACCTCAAAGTTGCTCTACAAGTAACTCAGTCTTGCTTTGAACTCAAGATCCTCCTGCTTCCTCTCGAGTGCTCAGATTACAGAAGTGCCACCCTATCTGGCTTAAATTCCTCTCTTCTCTTCTTCTGCTGCAACAAGAACTCAACCCAAAACCTACCACATGCTAGACAAGTGCACTGTCACTGAATCACATCCCCAGCATCCTTCCATACTTAAACACTGGGAATAACAACAGCCGTTGTTGGCAGATCCATGGAACTAGATAAAGCAATGTGCTGAGAACGTGTGAAGCCTTGAGACTGGATGGCTTCATGGGGCGGAGTGGTGGTGGTGGTTGTGGTGAGTGTAACAGGAGAAGAGCCCTGCGGAGTCTAGGGCTTAGATGTCAATCATGTAGAGAAAGACCAGCCTAGAAGGAAGCGGAGCTACAACCTGTTGTGTGAAAGGCTCTAACGTTTTGTCATGCAGCCTCCATCATGAGGAGTTTGCACAGCAACACTCCTGGGCAGAGAGGCTGCAAAGCAGCATGCAAAACAATGCTCACAACCATGCTCAACGATGTGAAGAACATACCTGGATGTGTGCTCAGTAGACATTTGTTAAGTGAATTAATAAATGAAAAGGAACATACATACGGACAAACACTCAAAGGGAGGAAATAGCATAGAGCTGGAGAGATAGCTCAGTGGTTGAGAGCATGCACTGCTTTTGCAGAGGACCTGGATTTGGTTCCCAGCACCCACACGGCAGCTCACAGTCATCTGTAACTGCAGTTCCTTGGAATTCCAACACCAGCTTCTGGCCTCCATGAACACCAAGTATGCATGTGTTTCACATATACACGGAGACAAACTTTCGCACACATAAAATAAAAATAAATAAATAAGGACGGATGAGTTGTCTCAGCAGGTGAAGTTACTTGACACCAAGTCTGCTCAATCCCAGGACCTCTATGATAGAGAAAAAGGGATCCAATTTCTACAAGTAGCTCTCTGGCCTCCAAACTCATGCTATTGTGAACATAAACATAAATAAGTGTAAAAATAAATCTTTAAAAAATAGCAGCAGTTTTTAATAGTGCACTATATAATTCAAAATAATTTTCCACATTTCCAGTGGTGTGTTGCCATTGTTTTCTGAGTTTTGCCAGATCTGTGCATCCATCTGTCTCTGCTGCATTCAGCTCTGTTCCCAGGAGCTCAGCCAGTCTCTCCTATCTGTTTTCTGTAGCTTCCTTTAAAATCCTGGACAGCATTCCTGGCTTTCTTATTTTTGTTGTTCTGTTTTGTTTTCTTTTTCTTTTTCTTTTTGAAACACTCTCACACTCCATCTCAGGCTGGCTAGGAACTCGGTGCATCACCCAGACTGGCCTGGAAGTCACGACAATCTTCCTGCCTCAACTTTATGAGTGCTGACATTATGGCACTGGCTTTGTTTAATTTTGATTCCATTCAGTTTCATCAACAAATCGTCACATCTAGCCTATAGACGCTCTACAGAGACAGTTCCTATAGGAGCCCCTAGCTCAGTGGTTCTCAACCTTCCTAATGCTGCGACCCTTTAATACAGTTCCTCATGTTGTGGTGACCCCCCCAACCATAAAATTATTTTCATTGCTACTTAAAAACTATAATTTTGCTACTGCTATGCATGGTAAAATATGTATCTGATATGCAGGACGGTCTTAGGCAACCCCTGTGAAAGTTCAACCCCTCAAATGGGGTCTTGACCCACAGGTTGAAACCACTGCAGCTGTTGAGTTGATCACAAACCAAAGGGAGACAGATGTGTAAATGATACACAGTTCACACACATACTGTACTGATTGGGTTTTTGTCAACTTGACACAAACCTAGACATATCTCAGAAGAGGAAATGTTAATTTAGAAAATACCTCCATAAAGTTGGCTTGTAGGCAAGTATATAGGGAGTTTTCTTGATTAATGATTGATGTGATGTTGAAGGGCCCTACCCACTGTGGGCAGTACCATCCCTGGACAGGTGATCCTGGATGGTATAAGAAAGCAAACAGCACTCCACAAGGAGCAAGTCAGTAAGCAGTATTGTAGTTGTACTTCTGGCATCTCACCAAGAATGACAAGGAGGCAGTCTCATAGGTGCAAACCCTGCCAGACCTCAGCACAGGGAACCACTGTCATGACCAATGCCAAACTCGATCAACAGTGGAACCCTGAGCATCTGAGCTCAGGTGTTTTTATTGATTCAGAACAACTCAAGTATAGATCATAAGTAATAAAACATCCCCCACAGAAATCCAACACCTGCAGACAATACAAAATGCCAAGGCCTATGCATTCCTTTTTCCAATGGTGCACAAAAATAATTATTTTAAAACACAACTAAAAATAAACTTCTACACAAATATTCCTCCATGGACTCTGCATCAGTTTCTGTCTCCAGATTCCTGCCTTGACTTCTTGTTCTCACTTCCCTCAGTGATGGAGTATGACCTGAGAGTTGGAAGAAGAAATAAACCCTTTCCTTCCCAAGCTGCTTTTGGTCATGGTGTGATATCACAGCAATCCAAACCCTAACCAATACACACGAAAGTACACGGACACACACACAAACACACGCACACGCACAATCTGTCTTTCCTATCTAGGCTATACCCCAACGCTAACCCTGTTTGTTTACATTTTCCCACTTCAGCTCAGTTCCCTCCAGCTTCCAGATTTGGTGCCAGCAAATTCTTAGAATAAAAGGATCTACTGGGGCTGCAGAGATGGCTCAGTGGTTAAGAGCTCTTGCTGCTCTTGTAGACAATCTGGGTTTAATTCCCAGCACCCGTATCAGGCAGCTCACAACTTTCTCTAACTCCAGTTCCAGAGTATCTGAGGCCCTTTGGCCTCCCAGGGCACCAGCATGCATGTGATGCACATAAACTCCAGCAGACACCCATAATACACATAATAAATCTTTTTTAGAAAGCTTCCAGTGGAGTCCCCATCACAAAGATCTCTCTGTGTTCCTGGGTAAACTGAGTGGACACTAGCTCAGTGCTGTTAGTGAGCATGTGTGTATAGACTATGTTAATGTAATCCCTGCTTCCTTTAGTTTTCTGGACAGCTCTGACATAGGGTTTCTGTAGATTTGGCTATAGGGGGACAATTGCACTGTCACCCACACCACCATCTACTGTGCCATCATCGGCTTGCGGAGCTTTCATTGCAGTTTTCAATGCATTCTGTGAAAGAAAGGCCACTTATCCTCCACCCTACCCCAAGACAGAACCATTTAGTCCATGAAGAGCAGCACCCTAGAGACTCTGTTCAGATTAATTCATCTAATCTTCCTAAAAAGTCGATGAGGAGCAAGTGAGCTGAACACAAGCATTCATCCAGTTTCCTGATTGTGAATGTGGACGTGACCAGCTGCTTTAAGCTCCTGCTGCTCTGATCCCCCTGTCATGATGGACTGTACCCTTCAACTAGAAATTAAAATGAAGCCTTTGTCCCTCCAGCTGCTTTTGTCGGAGTATTTGATCATAGCAACAGGAAAAGAAACTAAGACCGGCACATGGTCAGAGGGAGTATTGGTTGATCCTCTTTTGACAGTCATATAAGTTCAAAATGTACATGTCCTGAGCCAGTAAGATGGGTCAGCAAGTAAAAGCACTTGTCATCAAGTGTGGGGACCTGAGTTCAACCACGTAGCACACAGAGTGACTGGAGAGAACTGGCTCCCACACAAGGTGTTCTCTGATCTCCACATGTGCATATGCTCACACACAAATAAATAAAATGTAATAAAAATGTGCAAATCCTTTGCCTCACTGTTGTTCAATCACCAGCACCACATAAATAAAATGAATAATATAATTTAAAAATAAGAAAATATTCATCTAATGGAGTAACAACTGCAATTAAAAAATAAACTGAGGCTAGCTGGGGCTGTTAGTAGAATGCTTGGCTAGCATGCACGAAGCCTTGGCTTCAACCCACAGTGTATGTGCACACATGTACAAGGGCATGGGGGAGTAGGTATGCCACAGCATGAGTGTAGAGCTCAAAGAACAACTCACAGAAGCCCTCCACAATGTGGAACCTAGGGATGGAACTCAGATTTCTCAGGCTAGGCAGTAGGTATCGTTACCCACTAAGCCATCTCACCAGCCCTGAAAGTCATCCTTGAAGCTAAGGCCTTGTGCATGCTAGGTACACACTTGACCACTGAGCAACATTCCAAGCTTATCTCTTAATACTTTTCTAAAGTGGCTTAAATTTCAACTTGAGTTTGGAAGGGGACTTTAAAGGCATCAAATGCTGCTATTCACCAACAAAGCCAGATACAGAAGAGGATCTTGTATGGTTCATTTATATGAAGTTCAGTGCTTCCCTTTCCAGCCAAGGTAAGACAAGACCAAATAGGCAGAATACATGAGACTATGGGGTATGAATTTCAAAGGGACTGGACATCAGCAAATGAAGGACAACGATTCCAGAGGTAGGGAACAAACTAGAAGAGCCTCAGCCTACTATGAGTGACTCCAAGCCCTGATGCAGAGAGGGAGAGCCAAGGTGAAGTCCATGGACATCTGGGTTTAGTCAATTGAGCCAAAAATTAAAGGAGCCCAAGGCAACTAGAGTGAGCATAGGAGTGTTTCAGAAAGGAATACACAGAGAGGGCTGGAGACCTGTTCAAAGTATTTATGAACTCAAATGAGGCAGACAATAGTGACACATGTCTTTAATCCTCAAGACGTAGGAGCAAGCTGGACATTGGTGGTGCACGCCTTTAATCCCAGCACTTGGGTGGCAGAAGCAGGTGGATCTCTGTGAGTTGAGGCCAGCCGGGTCTACAGAGTGAGTTTCAGGGACAGCCATGGCTGTTACACAGAAAAACCCTGTCTTGAAAAAAAAATTCTTTTTAGAAGTCCAAAGTCTTTTTAACTGTAGGCTCCTATAAAATAAACAATTTACATAAACATTTGTATTCCAAAAGGAAGAACCAAGACACAAAAACAATCACACCAAAGCAAAAGCATAATCTAGCAGTGCAAATATAAATCAAGTCCAACATCTGGGACTTGTAATGATCTTCTGGGCTCAAAAGAGCATAGGTAATACCACTTCTCCAGCTCCGCCAACCCTAAGTAAATACGGATACTTTCTTAGGCTATCTCCACTCCACACCTGAAGTTCTCCTTAGTGGATATCCTATGGTCCTGGCATCTTCAATATCCTGGGGTCTCAAAATGAGGCTTCATGTAATGATGGTCTCTCAGAGCCCCCTCTGCAGGAACTCTGACCCTGCCATAGGGTGCCAAACCTCAGCTGTTCTCCATGATGCCTTCAATTTTGTATCTTTTGTGACATTCATATTGGCCAGTTCAGCTTGAGATGTAGCCTGGCCCCTTGGACCACAGCTGTATCAGTTTCTGTTTTCTGGTCCTGAGAAAAGTTTCCTATTGTCCCAGTGAAGCACAGGAAGTTCCACAAGGATGCTGCTCTCTTTAACAATCACAGAGGCTGCTTCAGCACCAGTGTGTGATCAGCAAACAGATTCTTAGACAAAATATCACACAAATGTCCAGGCCCAATTCCTAATAAAGTCCTTGCTCTATTCTGAATCTTGATTTGGTCCTTCATTAACTGTTTTAACTCTCAGTCTTCCAAGCCCATGCAAGAATGGCTCATTAAGCTCTGCCTCCAACATGCAACAGCTTCTCCAACCCGTAGTTCCAAATGCTTCCATGTGCTTTCATAAAAACAGTCTAAAGCAATAAAAGCCGACATGGTCAGGTCCATCACAGCAATATTTCATTTCCTATGTACCAATTTCTGTCCTAGTTTCATTTCTGTTACTGTGAAAAAATACCCTGACAGAAAGCAGCCTAGGGGAGGAAAAGCTTTATTTGGCTTACAAGTCCAGGTTACAGTCCATTATTTCGGGGAAGTTAAGTCAGGAACATAAAGCTTCATGTTCACCAGTCAAGAATAGAGAGAAAATAAATATGTGGACCCTTGCTTGCTTGCTGCTTATGCTCTGCTGGCTTTCTTCACGTTACACAGTCCAGGGTCCAGCCTGTGAAATGCTGCTGTCCACAGTGGACTGAATCCTGAACTGTAAAAGAGATAGATAGATAAATGATAGATAGATAGATAGATAGATAGATAGATAGATAGATAGATAGATGGATAGATAGATAGATAGACAGACAGACAGATAGATAGGAGGACTAGCAAGATCCTCAATAGGTAAAGGTGCTTGCTAGGAGCTGGAGAGATGGCTCAGTAGTTAAACATACTGGTTGCTCTTCCAGAGGATTCAGGTTCAGTTCCCAGCTCCCGTATGATGGCTCACAACTGTGTGTAACTCCAGTCCCAAAGGATCTGACACCCTCTGAGGGCACCAGGCCTGCAAGTGGTACACAGACAAACATGCAGGCAAAATACTCTTATACACAAAATAATAAAATAATTTTAAAAATTAAAAAATGGACAAAGAAAGCTGGGCATGGTGGCACATGCCCATAACCTCAGCACTCAGAAAGCAGAGGCAGGAAGATCAGTAGTTCAAGGCCGGCCCAGGCTGCACAGCAAGTTTGAGGAAAGCTTGTGCTACATGAGACCCTGTCTCAAACAAACAAATATAAAAATGGGCAAAGAACATGAAAAGACATTACAATAAAGTTATCTACAGATGGCAAACAAACATGAAAATGCATTCAACATCACTGGTTTTACTACATATCTACAAAAAGATGCAAACAAGTAAAAGGACAGGGCAGGGAGGGCTGAAGAGATGGTTTAGCAGTCTGTCACTTCAGTTCCTGGGAATTCAATGTCTTCTTCTGACTGTTGTGGGCACCAGAACACAGGTAAGCACAACACAGAGACATACACACATGCACATAAATAAAATAAATTTTTAAAATCTTTTTTAAAGTAAAAAGTGGTACATGTGTTTAACTACAGCATTCAGGAGGCACAGGCAAATTGATCTCTGTGAGTTCAAGGGCAGTCTAGTCACAGGTGAGCCAGAGATACATAGTGAGACCCTGTCTCAAAAAAAGGTAAAAATATGCAAAAGTAGAAATGGTTAATTTTGGTTGCCACTTTGCCTGGATCTGGAATCAACTGAGATGAACTACACATGTGAGAGATTTTCTTGATCAAGTTATTTTTTTTTATGCATGTGGGTTCTGGGAGCAATGCAGGCGAACAGCAGGCAACATTGGAGCTTCAGGAGGACAGTCTATTGTTTAGCAAGCAGATGGTAGGTTTTTACTTTGGCCTTCTGGGGGATTGTCTCCTGAATACCCTTTGTCACTGCTGGGTCTTATCATGCGTGTTGCTACCATGGTCTCCCTATCTCTCTTGTGGCATGGAAGTTCTATGGGGGTCTCTAACCCCTCAGTGGGCAGTGTTAGTGGCTCATATAACAATAGTGATGATTTTCCCTAGAGCAATGCTACCTAGGCAAGGCAATGCCACTCAGTTAAACTAGGGATTCAATTGAAACTCCAGAAAGAATAACTAAAAAGCATATACTTAGGAAAATTATGTGTTTTTCACATATAGTTACGTTTGGTCAGGGTTAGGAAAGCTAGAACAAAGAAAAGCTTAATTGCTAGGGCCCACGAGTTTCACCTATGAAAAACAGGCCCATGATCAAAAAATAACAAATGAGTTTCAGTGCCCATTGTTAGGCTTGGACTTCCTCAACCACAAATAAATTAGATTATTTCCTGATTTCTATAATTAAAAGTTTATTGATGAGTTTTGGGTGTACCTTAAGGAGACAGAGCTGTGCAGCAGACTCTCCTTTTACCTAAGAAAAGCAGAAAGACCCCTACTTAATGTTTTCTAGTTATAATAAACTTGTTTCATTGTCTTAATTAAATAAGAATTGTGTGAGGTTAGGACACTATGACGTGTACTCGTCACCTAGCAATTGCAACATTACTACCTGCCAGCTACAATAGAAGCTGGCTGTGAAAATATTTGGCTTGCTTAAAATCTGTTAATCTAAAATAACAAAATTATTATCTTGGGATATAGATGTATTGTGGGGGGAAAGTACGTGGAAAACTGGGTGTTCCTGCGTAATCATATGTGAGTATTAAAAACAACCTGTTTTTTTAAAAAATGTAACTTGTAATTATTCACTGGGAAAAATAGGACTCGTGACTATGATGTGATTTCTTCTTATGTAGAGGGTATTGTTTAAAAGGTGTATAGGAGTATGGGAAATAATAAGAGAGAAGAGAAAGGAAGAAGAAAGTTTGTAAGATGTGTGGGTCAGATTTATGTGTGTTGGAGTTTTGCTTCTTCCTTAAGGAAGAAGCCTACAAGAGGAAGCTTATTAGATGTATGAATGAGATGTGTGTATGTTGAGTTTTGCTTTAACCACAAGAAAAAGAGAAAGCTTGCAAGATGGGTATGGGTAAGGTGTGTGTGAGTTAAAACTTACAAGATGTAAGTGTGCATGAGGTGTGTTGAAGCTTTGCTTCATCCACGAGACGTGTGCATGTGTGTGTGCGTGTGTGTGTGTGTGTGTGTGTGTGTGTGTGTGTGTGTGTGATTTTATGGAAAAATACAGTAGAGAATAAGTTTAAATAAGAGAAAGAAATTGTACAGAGAGGAAAAATCTGAATCATATAGAGAGGGAAAAACTTGAATAGACAGAGAGGAAAAGTAAAAAGCCAAAATAAAGATAGAGCTTGACCTGACCAGAAGACTCGTGCCTGTTTTCCTTGCCAACTTCACATCCCCTGGCCTCTTTTCTAGAGCTGGTCTACAGCATGTGGGTGTTTGCCTGCATGTACATCTGTGTACCATTTGCATGAGTGGTGCCTGAAGAGGCCAGAAGAAGGTGTCAGATCCCTTGGAGTTACAGACAGTTGTGAGCCATGGGTGTGAGCTGGGAACTGAACCTGGGTCCTCTGGAAGAGCAGCCAGTACTAACCACTAAGACATCTCTCTATCCCTTGATCAAGTTACTTGAAGTGGAAAGAACTACCCTAAATGTGTGTGGCACCTATTGGTGGCAGCCAAATAAATGGAAGTCTAATGGAAAAGCTTTGCTTTTTTGGCTAATTGTCTACCCTAAATGTGTGTGTCATCTGTTGGTGGCAGCCAAATAAATGGACGTCTAATGGAAAAGCTTTGCTTTTTTGGCTAATTGTCTACCCTAAATGTGTGTGTCATCTGTTGGTGGCAGCCAAATAAATGGACGTCTAATGGAAAAGCTTTGCTTTTTGGCTAATTGCTTTAAGTATCAATGGTTAGTTTGTCTATCCTGTTACTGTGGTCATTATTGCCATGTCCCACTGCTGATATAAAAACCCAGCTTCTTCAGGCTTCCAAAATAGACTGAAAACCACTAGATCTACTACACAAATCCTTCAGGCCTTCAGCACCAGATTATGACTGTTGAGTCATCTAGACTTGTGGACAGAGTAGCTACCAAGTTCTCAACCTTTCCTGTATAAAGACAGCCATGGTTGGACTGCCCAGATCATATCAAACAAGCCAATCTAATGACTCTCCTTTTAATATTCTATTGATTCTGACCCTCTATAGAACCCTGATTAGTAGCAAAAGCCTATATCATGTTAACATTAATAAAAGGAAATCTGGAAGGGCTATGGTAATGTCAAAATAAACTTCCGAGTAAATATTACCAGGATTAAAGAAAGTCATCTCAAAATGATCAAATGACCATTCATCCAAAAGATGGAGCAATCCTAAACATTTATGCACCCAACAATGGAATTCTAAATTATATGAAGTAAAAACCATTACAACTGAAAGAAGAATAACAAATCCACAGTAACATTAGACAAATCTAATATTCCTCTTTCAACAATTAGTGTAACTACATTGAAAGTTAACAAGAATTAAACAGCACCATCAGCCAATAGGATAACATTGACTTATATAGACACCTCCTCCAGGCCAAAAGAGATGGCTCAGAAGTTAAGAACATTTGCTGGGCCAGGCAGTAGTGGTACACTCCTTTAATCCCAGCACTTGGGAGGCAGAGGCAGGAGGATCTCTGTGGGTTGAGACCATCCTGGTCTACAGAGTGAGTTCCAGGACAGCCAGAGTTACAACAGAGAAACCCTGTCTTGGAAAAAAAGAAAGAAAGAAGGGGAAGGAGGAGGACAAGGAAGTCTTGCTGTACAATCAATCTTGAGGACCGGAGTTCAAATACTAGCACCATGTAACAAAGCAGGCATCCTGAACATGTCTGTAGTTGCAGCTCTGAAGAAGACAAGACAGGAGAGACTTGCTGAAGCTTGCTTCTTTCCAGCCTAGTTGAGAAAACACAAGCCCCAGGCTCAGGGAGAGATGCTGCCTTAAAGAAATGGGGGGAGATAAATGAGGGATGACATGCAACACCTTCTTTTGGCTTTTGTGTGTATACACAGACATATATACTCATGCAGACACATGTGCATACATTCACACAGAGACACACAAATTAAACAAACAATTTTTTTTAATTCAAAAGAAACTCCTACCCAACAATAGGGTACACATTCTTCTCAAGAGTATATGATACATTCACCAAGATAGAGCATGTGGTGTAGAAAATAAAACTTTACAAATTAAAAAACAAAATAAAACCATACAAATGTTATGGTGCTTTGGGAGCCTTGTGATGTTCCTAGACCAGGCTGGGGAAGGAAGAGAGGGTCTAGGGAAAGCTTCCATGCTAAGGTAGTATCTAAATCCAGTCAGTGCTGAGAACTGAACCAAGGACCTTGTGGTGGACCTATGGCGCCATAGACCCAAAGGGAGTGGCACTATTAGGAGGTATATTGTCGGAGTAGATGTGGCCTTGTTGGAGGAAGTGTATCACTGGGGGTGGGCTCTGAGGTTTCAGAAGCTCCAGCCAGGCCCAGTGTCACTCTCATTTCATGCTGCCTGCTGATCCAGATATAGAACTCGAAGCTCTCTCTCCAGCACCATGTCTGCCTGCATGCCAGTATAATTCCCACCATGCTGACAATGGACTAATCCTCTGAACTGTAAACCAGCCCCAATTAAATGCTGTCCTTCATAAGCGTTTCAGTGGTCATGGTGTCTCTTCACAGCAGTAGAAACCCTAAGACAGGCATCCTGTGTATTAGGCAAGTGCTCTACCATTGAGCTTCCTGGTACTTTTGATTTTTTTTTGAAAGAGAGTTTCATTATGTAGCCCAGGTTGATCACAAAGTTGAGATTCTCCTGCCTCTGCCTCTGCTTCTGGAGTACTGAGATTACCAGCCTCGCTGCAAAATCAGCCTCTGAGCTCAGCCTTTCATTCTCTTCAATTGTGTGTGGAGGGGGTGGTGTCTGCGTGTGTCTGTATGCAATGAAGTAAGTGCCCATGGAAGCCAAAGGCACAGGCCCCCTGTCTTAGGGTTATCACTGCTGTAATGAAATACCATGACCAAAGGCACCTTGGGGAGGAAATGGCTATTTATTTGGTTTACACTTTCACACCATAGTCCATCACTGAAGGAAGTCAGGGCAGAAACTCAAACAGGGCAGGAACCTGGAGGCAGGAGCTGATGATTCAGAGGCCATGGAGGAGTGTTGCTTCCTGGCTTGCCCTCATGGCTTGCTCAGTCTGCTTTCTTATAGACCACCAGCTAAGGAATGGTACCACCCATAATGGACTAGGCCTTTCCCGAATCAATCACTAGTTAAGAAAATGCCCTACAGGCTTGCCTACAGACCAATCTTGTGGTGGCATTTTCTCAATTGAGTTTCTCTCCTCTCAGACACATTCTCCTTAAAGCTGGAGCTACAGGCGGTTATGAGTCATCAACATGAGTACTGGGGAATAAACCTGGGTCCTTTGAAAGAGCAGTCCTTGCTCTTAAACATGGACCCATCTCTTCCATTCCAGTAAGCTTAGTTTTAAAACAAAACAAAACAAAAACCGTCAGTCTTGAAGGGTAAAGTTATCCAGATCAGTCTGTCTTGATAGCACAGGATAGTAATCTGAGCATCTGGAGGCAGAACAGTAGGGTCACAAGTGTGAGGCCAGCCTGGGATACACTGAATAACCCTGTCTCAAAAAAAAAAAAAAACTTAAAACATAAAAACTAAAGAAAGGAAAGCATTCCAGGCAGAGAGAACAGCTTGGAGGCCTAAGAAAGGGCTGTAAAATAGTAACAGGTGTTTGGAGCTCAAGGCAACTAGCAAAACCTCAATCTGCAGATATCAGCATAATGGCCTTGAGGCTTCAAGCTAAATAGTGGGACACTATCCTATAGGAAAGTGACAGTGTCAGATTTCTGTATCTGAGAGTTTCCTTTAAATGCCACTGGTGGCATAAGGATCAATGCTGAGAGTGCTGAAACAATACTGAGACAACAGTATATAAAATGTGCAGGAAGCTGGGCAGTGGGGAGGAGGATAAGAGACAGTGCCTAGGACCATTAGGGAAGAAGTTAACAGTATGACTAACGAAGTGTTCGGGAATGGAGTTCACTGAAGTTATATATCATTTTGAAATGCTACTAAAGGACTAGCAAGATGAATCATCAAGTAAAAGCACTTGTTGCCAAGCCTAATGACCTGAGTTCAATCTCTGGGACTCACAAGGTAGAAGGAAAGAGCAAACTCCTGCAGATTGTCCTCTAATCTCCAGGCTTATTGTGATGCGTGTACACACACACACACACACACACACACACACACACACACACACACACAAATAAATATTTGTCTTCATTTGTAGTGATCAGGGTTTTGTTGTTGTTTGTCTTTGAGTCAGGGTCTCACTATGTGCCCCTGGCTGATCTGGAACTCTCTATGTAGACCAGACTAGCCTTGAACTCATAGAGATTTGTCTGCCTCTGTCTCCTGAATACTGAGGTTAAAGGTGTGCACCACCAGGCCCAGTCCTAAATAAATGTTTTTTAAAAGGTAATGCATCAAGAACAAAACAAAACAAAAAAAAAAGGATGAGTTGATGGGTGGTTGTGTAATAAGATAAATCTAATATGTTCACTGTTAATGATTAGTTCAAGGCAGGCCCAGTCTGGTGATGCACACTTGTAGTCTCAGGTACTTCAGAGGCAGGATTATGGCTTGAGTCCCTGAGTTCAAGGCCAGCCTGGGCAATACAGCAAGATCATATCTCAAAAGGAAGGGAGGAGTGGGCTAGGGATATAGCTCAGTTAATAAAGTGCATGCCATACAAGCATGAGGATCAAAATTTAGTTCTCGGTACCCATGTCCTAAAGCTAGTGCACATGTTTAATCCTAGCTCTGGGGAGGGGAGATAGGCAGCTCCTTGGGGCTTGCTGACTCATCTAATCTGTGAGTATCGGGAGCATAGGAAACCCTGTCTCAAAAACCAAGATGGACAGCTCCTGAGGAATAGCACCCGAGATTGACCTCTGGCCTCCACACACACTAGTGCGGATATGTTCAGGGTCTCACTATGTAGTCCTAGCTGTCATGAAACTCAGTATGTAGACCAGGCTGACCTCGAACTCATAGAGATCTGCCAGCCTCTGCCTCCAGAGTGCAGGGATTAAAGGTGTGTGCCCCACCACCTCTCAGCTCTTTTCTACTCTTGATTGCAGAGTGGGACCCAGAGACATCTATGCATTGCCCACCTGGAATGGGATCAACAAGATCTTTATGTTGTTGGTTTGACCTTTCCTTTTCAGATCTCAAACAGATGAGAAACTATAGCCTCTTGGTTTTGGTGCAGGTGGAGTGGGCTGTGAGTCTGGACCAAGGTTTGTGAATCTTTTTTTCTGGGAAGAGAGCTGCCAGCTTCCCTTTCTGATTTCCCTTCTTCAAATAACACAGAAGACGCCTCAGTCAGATGAGATAATTACTAGAAAATACAACTAACAGCCATTACTGGTTCTGAGTCACTCCTGCACTCCAGCAGATGTTACCATGGTTTCAAGGCTGAATCTTCCCCCTCTCTATTCCCTCTGCCCTCTATTCAGTTAATTTGTCACTCTGCTTCACACTCCTCCACAGTCGGTCTCCACAGATTGATGTGCACTCAACCCTGTATAGAAGCTGGCTTTTGGTTGCTTCTTTCTTAGATAACATTGCCCTTTTCTTTTTCAGTGTTTTTAAGATAGGCTCTCATGTACCCCAGGCTGGCCTTGGACTTGCTATAAAGCCAGACTGGACTTGAATTTCTTATGTCTGCCTTTATCTCCCAAGTGCCAAGAATACAGGCATGTACCTATTGAATTTTTCTTGAATTAAAAAAATAATACATATCAAGAGATATAATAGGAGAAAATGAAAATCATAAAGTCACATTTCAAAATACTGCAAAATTTTTACCATTTACACCCATTTTTATGATATATACTTAATAGTTGACATCATATATAGTTGTTTTTTAAGATAGGATCTCGTGTAGCCCAGGCTAGCCTCTAACTCACCATGTAGATGAGGATGGTCTTGGACTTCTGATACTCCTGCCTCTACCTCCCAAGTCCTGGGCTCATATATACCTGATCATAGGTATATGTTACCATATCCTCCTTTTACATGGTGCTGGGGATCAAACCCAGGGTTTAATAATTCTAAGCAAGCACTCTTCCAATTGAGCTATATCCTTAGTCCTAGTACACAATTTTATATATGTCTGCAATTTTATGTATGTCTGGTTGAACCTGCAATGGACCTTTATCCTTTTTTTCTGGAGCTATTGGTCTTTAGGCACTGCTTTGGACAAATTCAGTCATCCACACAGGCTTGATTACTGTCTTTGTAGCTGTGATTATCTATTGAAATACACAGTTTTGCAATGTTCCAGGCCAGGTGCTCAGAACATTCAACATAGTTTTTATTTTTTGCTGTTGTGTCCTGTATTGTGTGGGTCCATGTACATATATATGTACATGAGTGTGTGGGCATGTGGAAGTCAGAGGTCAACCTTAAAAGAGTCATTCCTCAGGAGTTCTCCATGTATGTTTGTTTTTTTAAAGCAAATCTCTCATTGGGACATGGACTCACTGTTTCAGATAGACTAGTGATCTTCCGTTGACTGACTCCTCAGCACTGGGATTATGAGCACACAGAACCATGCCCAGTATTTTGCATTGGCTCTGGGGATCAAATCCGGGTCCTCATGCTTGTACAGTAGGCACTTTACAGACAAAGCTATATCTCTACAGTCTGGTTAGCCCCCACCTGCCCCTTTCTGGACAGATTCTGGCTGTGTAGCCCAGGTGACCTCAAACTTTTGATCCTTTTGCCTCAATCTCCCTAGTGCAAGAATTACAGATATGTACCCCCATGCCTGAACACTAGTTTGTTTCATTCCTACTCCAACACTGATGTAGCCACTGCTTATAGGAAAGGCTCTTCCCAATACAAAGAAACCAATGGCAAAGAGATCATCTGGTTCATCTGTCCCTAAGCATGAATCAACACTGCTTTTGTTAACTACCCCACCCAACCTCTCAACCAGACTAGGGAAGTCAGTAGAGTGTGGGATCCATTTCTGATGTGGAGGAGCAAAGACCTTTTCCACACTGGGTGAATTATCCACAGCTAATACTACCAAGCTGAAACAAGAAGGGACCAAAATGTGTCCAGAAGTCACAACATAATAAAGTGGCCCTTAGTATGTCCTGTTTGATGATGAGTATATCCTCAGAAATACCATAACACCTTTCTAGGGCATGAGCCACCTCCAAGTCCAGGAGAGACTATTCAAAAACTAAACTCAGGCTTATCTTCATGGTACAGGCCTATAATTTAGCATTCAGGAGGCAAGACTGGGAATTTAAGGCCAGTTTTGGCTGCAAACAAACAATAAAGAAAAAATCTCTCACATTTGGCCTGGGGTGTGGCTCAATGGTATAGCTCTTGCCTGGCCCCTTATGAGGCCATGGGTTTGATTCTCCAGAACTGAAACAAACAAACAAAAACTAAGCTGAGCCAAAGAGCTAAGATAGGACAGCTATCTCATGGAATAGAGGAAATTTCAGGTGTCATATATAAAAATTATTAGTGGAGGGAAGGATTGTGGGTAAGGAGAGAAGATACTGTAAGTTCCAGAACAGTCTAGGCTACTTAGCAAGACCTTATCTCAAAAAGAGAGATTGAGTGAGAAAGGGAGAGAGTGGGAGAGCAAGAATGCATTGGGATACAAATTCAAAAGGCATTCATCTTAAGTAAATGTCCTGAGTTAGTCATTGTATATGAAGTTAATTCTCATGATAATCTATAAGCAGATACTGTTATCAACTCCATCTCTTAGAAGATGAAACTGAACCTGAGAGCTTCTTTAAGGTCACAGGGCTAATAGAAGGGGTTTAAAGGCAGGCTATGTGCTTCCAGAATCCAAGCTTTAAATTGCATTATGTTGTACTGTGTAAGAATTTTGGAAAATAGAGACACGAATGACTATATAGATTGACACTAGTGGTCATATGCTGTACTGCTGTGCAGTATTAATAGCTTGTCTATCTTTTAGATGCATATATTATGTAGTACATAATATGTAACTTTAAAATAACATTCTGCGCATTCGTCTGTAACCTTCCTTGAGGCTATCTCTGTACACACAACTTTATAATCTCTATTTTACAATTAATTTAGGCTGCTTCCAATGTTTCTCCATGACAGACTTCTGCCACAGGCAGTGGGATGATAGGCTTTAAAAAAAAACAAAAACAAAAACTCCTTTTGTACTCTGTCAATTACAGCTGCAAAAAAAAAAGAAAGAAAGAAAGAAAGAAAGAAAGAAAGAAAGAAAGAAAGAAAGAAAGAAAGAAAGAAAGAAAGAAAGAAAGAAAGAAAGAAAGAAAGAAAGAAAGAAAAAGAAAAAGAAGAAAAATAAAAATGAAAAGCCACTAGGGAGTGCAGGCCTGCATCGGCGAGAGGAAGGGAGGCCATTACCTCACCTCTCCCTGCTTTTCCTTTGTCTGGCGTCCCTAAGGGATTAGCCAGTGCCCACGCCAAGAAACCGCAGTGGCCTGGGGCTCGCATTGCGCACGCGCGGAGGAAATGGGCGTGGGCGAAAGAGAGCAAAGACGGTACAAATGACGGTGTGTGAAAGGAATGAGGAAAAAAATTACAGAGGCGTCGAGTTCTCGCCCGAGCACAACCTTTGTCTCCGCCTCTCCGTAAGGCTTCAGCTTCTTATTGGTCAAACATCTCCAGCTCCCATTGGTCAAGGAACCAAAGGACTGGGTCTGCCCCAAGTTATGCCTGCTTCCGGAACGGCGGCAGATATGAGTAATTGTGAAGCTACTTTCAGGCATTATTTAGGACACACCTAAGGGGTCCTGCTGGGGTCTTTTTTTTTTTAAAATTTATTTATTTATTTATTTATTTTTAAAAAAACACCAGAATTGTTGAGAGTTCAACGACAAGCTTGGGAGATGCCGCCGAAGGGGAAAAGTGGTTCTGGAAAAGGGGAAAAGGTAGACCGTCCAAGACAATAAGGGAACGTGGAGGCGGGAGTAGGCCGGCAACTGTGGGGATCCTAAACCGGGCAGCAGGTTACAAGGGGGCCCCAGAGCCACTGTGGTTTATGTTTGGGGTTCTTCCTGTAAATCCGAAAGGATAGTTGCGCGAGGGTCTGCTGTAGTTCGGAAACACATCGGGTTTCAGTGCGGGGACCTTCGTGGCGGGTAGTGGAAGCTGGTGGGGATGGTTCCTTGCGACCTGGAACTGCTATTTTAAGGGCTTATTACCACTAAATTTTAATCTGATGAACGCCAGCAGTGAAATGAAGCCTACGCTACTGATCCGTACAGGTCTCTAACAACTAACATTGTGACGTCTTCCCCTTGGGGAGGGACTCATTTCTTGAAGACGGGTGGTGGACGCTGTGCCTTCGGCTAGAAAAATAAAACATAGCGATTACTTTTTGTCGTCCCTGGAAGTAATGGGGAAGATAGAAGCCAAAAGGTACTGAATGAGGTTTGGGCAGGCCAAGATAAGCAGCAGCAATAGGGTAAAGCATCCTCCACCCTGAGAGTCTAGCCCCAAAAGCACCAAGGGGATACAGCACGGTTTGTGTAGCAGATGACATTGCTGGCAAATTAGCAAGTGGGGAAAATGAAAGCAGAGAGACTAAATCATGGGGTGTGCTGTATATGATGTTAATTAAGGTCGGTTAAGATCATTTCAGTAGTTCTGGTAAGAGATAGATGTGGCCTGAACTAAGATTGTGGTTTTGAGAACCCAGAGAAGAGACAAATAAAGGGAGTGCAGTAGAATGATTTCCCAGTGGGCCAAGGAACCAAGATGTTTTAAAGAAAGAAGGTTTGAGAATGGATAAGGTGCTGCAAACCAATGCCACAGCACTTGGGAGGCTGAGGCAGGAGGATCTGAGTCTGCAGTCATCTGGAGTCCATAGAGACCCTGTCTCAATACAAAAACCAAAATAAATATGAAAATAGAATGATATATGGGGGGTAAAGAACCAGGAGAAAGTTGTTTCCCCCATTTTGGAGTATCCTCTTGTCCTTTAGCTGGTCAGCTCCTGTTCATCCATCAAACATTCCCTAGCTAACTAAAACGTCTGTTTCCAAATTCCCCTCCCACAATTTTTCACCTGTTGGATTCTCAGGAACTAATCTGTCTTCTTCACTGGAATGTGAGTTCCTTGGTGGCAGTTTTGACCCTATTCACCTTGTACCCTCAAGACATGGAACTAAGGGATTATTTAGAAAACATTTGTTAAACCGAATACTTAATCCATGTGCAGTTCTTAGATTCCTCTGCCTCTGTGCTGCCTTTGACACAAAACTTAACTGTAGTAAGATGTGCTACCAGTGCTTGATAACCTGTAGTCAAAAACTCTTGCCAGGAGGACATCAGTAGGCATTGTGGTAGACTGCAGGAATTTGGTCAGAAATAACATTCTTTAGGTGGATAATACTTTGTAGTGTTTTGTTTTGTTTTTACAGTACTAGCAAGCACTCTACCCCTGAGACACAACTGAAGCCCTCAAAATACATTCTTGGAGATTTCAAGTGTTAGAATTGCAAGTGTCAAACACACTGCCAAAGAACATAATAGAAATTATATAATTTTATATACTGGCAATGCTCAGGGTTCTGTCATTAGAAGGCAAGATTTGGAATGGGATCTGGAGATTCATTCATGCCCACACTCATTTTTTCATCTATGTTCTGTGAAGTATTTTGCAGGGCACATTTCCTGTTATTAGAGATGAGTCACAGAGTAATTTAACTTGATATGTGACTCAACATGCAGCCTTTTCAAGCTTGGGGCTGTAATGGAAGGATTGCCTTGTCTTGTGAGTTGGAACTTTCTATAAATGTCAAAGTACAATTGAAATGAGTAGCTGTCTTCTTTTTTCTAAAGGAAGTGCAGCCTCTGGGAGTGACAGTGCTGACAAGAAGGCTCAGGGCCCTAAAGGTGGTGGCAGTGCAGTAAAGGTGAGTTATTTTGCTTGTACCTTTTTTTCCATGTTAAGTATTAAGGTATATACATGTGTGTGTGTGTGTGTGTGTGTGCGTGTGTGTATATATATATATATATATATATATATATATATATATATATATATATATATATAGCAGTGTGAGCAACTTGTTCTTATTGAAGAGGCTTAACAGAAAGGTAAAGACAAGATAATAAAAAACTGGAAACCAAGTCTTACTTTTAAAAGGTAGAATTTTCACATTTTTAGCACTGTTCTTTAAAATGTGTTAACTTAGGGACTGGAGTAATAGCTCAGTCTGTAAAGTGCTTGGAAAAGGACATAAATTTGGTCCCCAGAACCCACATAAAAAACTAGGGATAGGTGGGTAGTAGTGGCACACACCTTTAATCCCAGCACTTGGGAGGCAGAGGCAGAGGCAGAGGCAGGCAGATCTCTGTGAGTTTGAGGCCAGCCTGGTCTACAGAGTGAGTTCCAGGACAGCCAGAGATACAACAGAGAAACCCTGTCTTGAAAAGCCAAAAAAAAAAAAAAAAAAAACCAAAACAAAACAAACAAAAACCCTGGAGATACTGGCATACACTTAAAATTCCAGCACTAGCTAGCTAACCAGCGTAGCCTAATTGGTGAGTTCCAATCCAGTGAAAGACCCTGTCTCAAAAGAAAGGGGTGTATGGCACCCTAGAAAGAATGGCTTCCACATGCACAAAAATTTGTTACCTTGACCATGCAAATGTGGGTAGAAGATAGCAAATAATTACTTGAAACACTTAACCACATAACTCCAGAGGAATGTCTGTAAACAGAACTGTACTACTATATCAATGTAAGGAATTTCCATGTTTATCGTTAATTGAATTAGTTTGATAATTAGTTTCATTATTGACTATTAAATTTAGTAATTTACCAGTTATTTAATAATATTTTCACAAGGTATAGAACACCCTGGTCTTCAAGCCCTTATCAACAGTTATTTTCCTTGGTGCCCTGGACTACATCCCCAGCATCTCGTCTATCCTCTTCCCCTGTCCTTTCTCTCTTGTTTATTTAGTTAGAGACAAGGTCTAACTCTGTAGCCTGGGTGGCCTTGAAGTCATTATGTACCTAAGACTGGCCTAGAACTCAATCTTCCTTCCTCAGCCTGTCAGGTGCTGGGTTTATGGTGAGAGAGGCAGTCTAGAAGCTATAGTTAAGTCAAATGGAGATCTGAGCCATTCTTGTCCCCCAGCAGGCCGTCCCTTTGCTGTCCAGGTTGTGTACCTGTCTCCTCTGAATAGGACTAGATACATTCTATACAAGGCACTTGCCACCAACCATGATGTCCTGAATTCAATCTCCAGGACCTGCATGGTAGAAAGAAAAACCTTGACTCCTGCAATTGCAATTGCAATTGTCTTCTGATCTCCTCATGAGTATTATGATACACATGTGTCCTCACACAAACATGCAAATCAAGAAATGGAATAAGTTTCTTTTAAAAGGTGTTTGTTGGTCTGGAGAGATGGCTCTGCAATTAAAGGTATGTATTGCTCTTTTGGAGGACCTGAGTTCAGTTCCCAGCACCCTGTCAGGCAGTTCACAACAGCCTGTAACTCCAGTTCAAGGGAGTCTGATACCTCTGCAGGCACCCATGTGCACATGCACAAACCCACCCAGATATATACATAACTTAAAATAAACCTTAAAAAGTTTGCCTGTTTTTTTACATTTATATATTTTGTTTGTGTGCATGCACATGCCTGTGTGCGTGCATGCTACCATGGCACATGTGTGAAGATCAGATGACAACTTGTGGGAGTTGGTTCTCCCTTTTCACCTTGTAGGTTTTAGAGATCCATCTTGGGTCATCAGGCTTGGCAGCGAGTGCCTTTATTTACTGAGCCATTTCACTGACCCTCTAGGCTCTGCTTTTGATGTGTTTGTAGCTCCTGTGTACCTCTACTAGTTGGGAAACCATTCCTAGGTCAAGGACTCTCTCCAACTCCATCCTACTCCAGATTTCAACAGTTAACCCTAAGGATACTTCTCTCTAAATTATAAGGGGAAACTGGGCAGAGTGAGGCATTCGTATAGTCCGAGAAGTTGGAAGAGACAAGAGGATGAGTTCAAGATCCTCCTCAGCTACATATTGAACTCATAGCTGTTTTGGACAGTATGAGAACCCTGTCTCAGAAAGAAAAGAAATATTTCCAAGCAGGGGTTTTCCCCCACTTTGATAAAATAGGCAGCAGTTTGTTGAATGGTGATTGCATAGCTTCCTTCACAATGCCATTGTGACAGTCTTAGAGGCTTAAAAGCATGCCCAAGGCCATATAACAGAGCTGGGATTGGACTCAAGGACCCAAACACTCAATCATTACATTTTCTCTTCCAATTAATTACCATTGAAGTACATGAGCAAACGTGGGAGAGTCCCATAGGCAGCTGCCCACTTTCCATCTAAATCAGGGTTCTGAGATACTGTTTGATAGACAAATGGATTTCTAGCAGTCACCCAACTGGGCAGACTTGTAGGATGTTCAATTACTGTGAGTTATTTTGCTATTTTGTAGTTATCAGGGATAATTAAGTTGTGACTCTTATACCAAAAGGAGTCATTTTTCTCTCAAAGTACTAACTGGACATGCTTTTCCCTTGTAGGTCAGGCACATTCTCTGTGAAAAACATGGCAAAATCATGGAAGCCATGGAAAAGTTAAAGTCTGGAATGAGATTTAATGAAGTGGCCACCCAATATAGTGAAGATAAAGCCAGGCAAGGGGTATGTTGTTCTCACCATTTGAATGTTCTGTTGTCATGCTAGAGGCATAAAACCCTGAGTTTGAGCCCAGCATTGCAAAAATAAATTTCCTTCACAAAGGAAATGTGAAAACAGGAATTATTTTCTACATTCTGTCATTAATTTTGCCATATCTTTGTTTTAAGAAAAGTAGAAATGTCTAGCTTGTGGGACTAAGGACGTAGCTAAAAAGTAGAACATTTGTGTGGCATGTGTGAAGCCCCAGGTTTGATCCCTAGTCCTACCAATATCTAACTTATGAGCAGTTGCATAAGAATCATGTATGTTGAGGTGAGGGAGATGGGAAGGGAAAATATGCTCAAAGTTTATTATATATTTGCGTGAGACATGTCCTTATGAAACCAAACACCAAGGACAGTATTTAAATGTAGGCATGACCAACCTTTTACAGATCATTTCAAAATACAGCAGTATTGTGAGCATTTGTGCTTCATCCAATCTTAGACTTCTTCCTCCCATTTGTATTGAGAGCATACGTGTGTTTCATGTAGTCTTGGACCTCTTCCTCCCATTTGTCCCTGATGAGGCAGCTCCTACATAGCCCAGATGAATAAACACAACCCAGTGAGCCATTGTATTCATAATGGGAAAACTCTGAAGCTACAGTAGAACTATTTTCTTTTTAAGGCCACTTAACATCATATGTCTTTTGGATTTTTCAGGGTGACTTGGGTTGGATGACCAGAGGGTCCATGGTGGGACCATTTCAAGAAGCGGCATTTGCCTTGCCTGTAAGTGGGATGGATAAGCCTGTGTTTACAGACCCACCAGTTAAGACGAAATTTGGATATCATATTATTATGGTTGAAGGGAGAAAATAAAAACATATGAAAGACTGAATACGTGTTTTATATTTTGTTTATCTCTTTAAAAGGTATGAAATAACCCTCACTTTGTGAACTGTCAGTGTGGGTTTGTAGGTAAGATCAGGTGGGTATTGGTATGTTCTGCAGTCACTTTCAGTTATCGGTTCTGAATGATGACTCATGCAGACTCATTTTAACTTACATTCCCATTTTTCCCGACTAAATTTGACCCTCCAGTGTGTCCCATAAATTAACTCTGAAACCATCTTCAGAGGAGTCAAATCTTAGGCCTCCAAAAACCTTGGGCATCTAGTAGGTGAACTAGTACATGAAAAGCATAATTCAGGTTAGTCAACTCTGATCTGCCAGGACAGGTATCACTAGCTTCATTGTCTTAATACAGTACATGGCAGCCAAGCAACCAGTCAACATCAACTTTCTCCTTAAGATTGTTTTTATTACTAAAGTGTATGTATGTTTGTGTTTTTGTGTGAGTATGTGTGTGGGGAGGTTACCCACAGAGGTATCAAATACTCTCAAGCTGGGGTTACAGCTGGTTGTAAGCCACCTGACATGAGTGCTGGGAACCAAGCTGGTCCTCCAAAAGCACAGCAAGCACTCTTCTGAGCCATGCCTCCAGCTTCTCAACTTTCTCTTTAAATAAATGTCTGTCAAAGAAGGTACTTGAGGGCCTGCCAGGTGGCTCAGCAGGTAAAGGTGCCTACTGCCAAGTGTGATAGCCTAAGTTCAGTTGCTGAGACCCACATAAAAGAGAACTGTCTCCACCTTAGTAAGGGTTTCTATTGCTGTAATAAAATACCACGACCATAAGCAATTTGGGGGAGAAAGGGTTTATTTCACTTCCACACCACAGTCTGGCATTGAAGAAAGAGCAGGAATCTGGAGGTAGAAACTATGGAGGAGTGCTAGGTTACTGGCTTGCTCCTCATGGCTTTCTTATCCTACTTTTTTTTTTTTTAGCTCCCAAGACCACCAGCACAGGGGTGGCATCACCCACAATGATCCAGGCCTTCTCATGTCAATCATCAATGAAAACTGTACCACAGGCTTGCCCACAGACTTATCTGGTGGTGGCATTTTCTCAACTAAGGTTCTGTTTTCCCAAATGACTCTAGCTTGTGTCAACTTGACATAAAACTAGCCAGCACATCATGCTGTGGCAGACAAGGATGGACACACACACACACACACACACACACACACACACACACACACACACACACACACGCCTAAATGGTGTAATTTAAAATTAGGAAAAAAGCACTAGGGGACAGAAGTCAGCACTTTTCCTTCATCATCATTGTATGTTGTCCTGGTTGGTTTTTGGTTTGTGCGTGTGTGTGTGTGTGTGTGTGTGTGTGTGTGTGTGTGTGTGTGTGATCAGCTTACCTGTATACAAGTTTGTGGGACACTTTTCTTAATTAATGATTGATGTGGAAGGGCCTAGCTCATTGTGGATAATGCCACCCCTGGACAGGTGGTCCTGGATTGTATAAGAAAGCAAACAGAGCACATGATGAGGAGCAAGTCAATATACAGTGTTCTTCCATGGCCTCTGCATCAGTTCCTGCCTTGAGTTCCTGTCCTCATTTCCCTCAGTGATGGAGTGTAACCTGACAGCTGTAAGAAATAAAACCTTTACTCCCCAAGTTGCTTTGGGTCATGGTGTTTTATCACAGCAGTAGAAGCCCTAACTAATACACATGATTCTCCTTTCCATGACTAATATTCTGTTACCTATTTTTAAAATTGCATGTGTGTGACTATTCAATCATGTGGGTATGTGCATGTGTAGGCCAGATGTTCTTCAGGAGCTGTACACCTTAGTAGGGTTTTGTTTGTTTTGAGATGGGGGGCTCTTATTGGCTTGGGGGCTCACCAATTCAGCAAGGCTGGCTGGTGAACAAGCCACAGGGAATCTCCTCTATCTTCCCAACACTGGGATTATAAACTCTTGTCACCACACTAGCTTCTGTTGAATAAACTAAGGTCTTCATGCTGTATCTATCTCTCTATATATAGTTAAGTTATATTTGTGTATTTTTATATGTCACGGCAAGTATGTGGAGGTCAGAGAACAATTTGATGAGCTGGTTCTCTTTCTCCCATATGGGTCCTGGGGATCAAACTCAGGTTCTCAGGCTTGCCAGCAAGTGCCGTTACCCACAGAGCCATCTTGATACTTCATTGTATCTATATTTAAAAAATTTGAACTGCTGTATTTATGATATAAAAAAATAATGAGCCCGGCAAATTCTGTTTTAAAATGTCTCTGTTATAGCCGGGTAGTGGTTGCATATGCCTTTAATCCTAGCACTCAGGAGACAGAAGCAGGCTGATCTCAAGTTTGAGGCCAGCCTGGTCAACAGAGTGAGTTCCAGGACAGCCAGAGTTACAACAGAGAAACCCTGTCTCAAAAAGTCAAATAATAATTTATAAAGAATAATAAAACACTGTACTTCAAAAATAAAAATTTGCCAATTGATTTTTTTAATAAAAAATATTTAACTAGTATATGGGTGTGTATACATGAAATGTGTGTGCAGGCACATGTACCACCACATTTGTGTTGGTTAGAGGACAGCTTTCAGGATTCGTTCACTCCAGTTACCTTTACATGTTTTTCCATGATTGAACTCAGTCTCCTGGCTTGCACAGTGTCTTAGTCAGTGTTCTATTGCTGTGAAGAGACACCATGACCATGGCAACTCTTATAAAAGAAAGTATTTAATTGGGACTAGCTTACAGTTTTGGAGGTTTAGTCCATTAACATGGTGGGAAGTATAGTAGTAAGCTGCTGTGTCAGTCTGAAATGAAGATAGGGAGGCATTTTTCATAGGTGGAAGCCCTTCCAGACCTCAGCCAAGGGAACCATCATCCTGGCCAGCACCATACTGGACAGTGGAACTGCAAGTGTCTAAGTTCAGGTGTTTTTATTGATACAGAACTCCTCAGATGTTCTACTGATAGCACATGCAGATCATGAGCAATCAAACATCTCCCACAAAAATCCAACACCTGCAGACAATACAAAAAACCCAGACCTAGGCAGCCCTTCATCCATCAGTGCACAAAACAGTTATTTTATACATAACTAAAAATAAAATACAACAGGAAGCATGACAGCATGTAGGCAGGCATGTTAGTGGAGAAGTAGCTGTATCCAGATCATAAGGCAGCAGGAAGAGAGGACCATTGGCCTGGCTTGGGCTTTTGAAACTTCAAAGCCCACCCCCAGTGACACATGTCCTCTAACAAGGTCACACCTGCTAATCCTTCTCAAGTAATGCAACTCACTGATGACTATGCAGTTAAATATATGAACCTATGGGGACCATTCTTATTCAAACCACACCGGGCAAGCACTTTTACCTACTGAACCATCTCACAGACCCCTATAACTGTGATTGTTAGGAGTGATTGTTTTAACATGATGTATTCTTCCCTCAACTACATTTAGTGGTAGCTTTCTGTTATCTCAGCTTATAAACTGGTGATTTTGCCTCGAGACTCAAATTTCCCATTTTAGAAGTTCTGAATTTCTGCCATTGAGCAGGCATGCCACCATGACAGAAAACTATTCAAAAGGAGGCATGGTGGTATATGCTCGTAATTCCAGAACCTTGGGTCTGAGGTTGGGAGCTTCTGAGTTAAAGGCTGGTATAGAGCTATATAGCAAATTCCAGACCAACTTGGGATATAACAGTGTGGCTCTGTCTCAAAACACATATCAGAGCTCAGCTAAGATGCAAAGAAGGTATTTACTGAAGTAGTTTTACATAAGATAACACTACCTTAACCACTTTCAAAGGGCTGGGGATTGTAGCTCAGTAGTAGAGCACTTGCCTAACATGAACAAGGCCCTGGGTTCCCTCTCCAGTCCATCCCCCCAAAAAAGTAAATAATCTCAATACATGTTTATAATAATGAATAATGGCAATAAATTCTGAAAATCTTGAAACTTTTTAAAGTTTTATAGTAAGTAGCTGGTCTTTTGGACATTGGTTCACTTCAATGCCTGTTGCATGGATGCCACTCCCAAAAGGAAGTCAGAAAGCTGGAAAAATAAACCAGAAAAACTGACCTCCATGGCCTGGGGAACAATTAAAGCTAGCCTGGGACAAAGTAACCAGTTACTTTTCCAACAAACCAGACTCTATCTTAAAATCTGGAAAGTGTTTCCTCAGTGTCAGCACACAGAATCTGTCTTCTAGAACTGGCTGAGGTTGTATCTCATGCTGGTCTCCACATTGTATTAGCTAGTGTGATATCCTGCCCCACATTGGTGCTCCATTTGTAGTTGTACGGCCACAGGATGGCTCACCAAGGAGACAAGGAGACATTTTCATAGGTGGAAGCCCTGTCAGACCTCAGCACAGGGAACCACTGTCCTGGACAGCACCATACTCAATCAACAGCAGAACCCAAAGCATCTGAGCTCAGGTGTTTTATTGATTCAGAACTCCTCAGGTGCAGGTCATAAGCAATCAACTTCCCCCTCAGAAATCCAACACCTGCAGACAATACAAAAAGGCCAAGGCCTTTGCATCCCCTTTTCCAACAGTGCATAAAAATTATTTTAAACACAACTAAAAATAAACTTCCACAACACCAGTTGTTGTGGCTGACCCCTTTAGTCCCAGAACTTGGGAGGCCATTGCCTCATCATAGGATAATTTCTATGAGTTCAAGTCCAGCCTGGTCAACATAAGCAAGTTCCAGGACAGCCTGGGCTACACAGAGAGACTCTGACTCAAAAAACAAAATTGAAGGAGTTTTACAGAATTCTACACTACATAGAGGGTACATTTAATTAAGACTTTGTTTCCTTTATTAATATCAGTATTTAAAGAACAAACCTCATTTATAATTAAATAATTGTAAATTAAAACTAAATTGAGATTGTACTTCTTTATCTGGTAAAGTTCAAGACACTTACCAAGACTGGTGAATGTATGAGGGAAGTGGGTATTCATTAATAGTGAGAATGTGAATTATAACCTCTATGGAGAGTAATTTGGCAGAACTATCAAATTTAGAAATAAACCCATTGATCCTGGAACTCCACTTCTAGGAACTTATTGCCTGAGTGTAATCATGCATAAAAAGCACAAATGATATTCATTACAGCATTATTTGGAAGGAAACTAAGCAATTAAAGTCAGGTGTGCTTCAGTGTACATAGCAAACTATCACTGGGGTAGAAAAAAAAATTATACAAAGAACTTGAGCATATGCCTGGTGTGCAAAATGCCCTGGATTCCATCACCAATGCTGCAAAACAAATTTAGGTAGTCTCTGGGGATGGCATCTAGAAATGAAGGGGTGAAGCAGGTTAAAGAATTTTGACCTCATACCCTTAGATTTGGGTTTCGTTTTGGAGATGAGGTCTCCCCCTGGCCTGTAACTTGCTATGTAAAATGCTGGCCTTGAACTCAAGGACCTGTCTCTGCCTCCCCAGTGCTTTGATTAAAGCCATGCATCACCACACCCAGCTAGACCAGGGTACTTAAATATTTTGTGCCATGAAATCCTTTGGCAGTGTGCCCAAAGCTGTGCATCCCTTCTCAGAGCAGAGAGGGCTTTTGTTGTTGATTTTTAGTTTTTTTGAGATGAGGTCTTGTTAAAGTATCTTTCGATCGCTTAATAAGAGTCCATTGTTGAATTTTCCAATGCTCTTTATTAATCATAAACCATGTCAAATCTCAGGGAATTCTATACCCAGGCACCTAGGCAGAGAGCTCACTCCAAACTTCCTCACTCCGTGCTCTCCTCTTGGTTCTCCTTCTCCTCTCTTTGCCCTTGCCCTAGGTGATCTTTTATTTCAAATCCTCTCTGTCTCCACCCAGCCCTCCAATATACAAGTAAATGGACCCTAACCTTCATCTGCTTTAAGACTAAGGAATGTTCTATTCATATGGAGAACTGGATAGCCACTCCTTTGTTTACTGGTAGGAAGTGAGTCCTTTACATTGCTACAAGGACAGTTTACTGGAATATTATCCATAACTATAAAATCTCCCACAACAAAATCTCTCACTGTGTAGCCCTAGATGGCCTGGAACTTGGATCTGGCTGCCTCTGCTTCTCCAGTGCTGAGATTTAAGGTATGTACCACCATGCCCAGCATTCTGGCTGCCTCTGCTTCTCCAGTGCTGAGATTTAAGGTATGTACCACCATGCCCAGCATTCAGTAGTTTTTTTTTGTTGTTGTTATTGTTGTTTTTATTTATTTATTTATTTATTTATTTATTTATTTATTTATTTATTTATTTATTTATTTATTTATTTATTTATTTATGTGCCTGCTGGTTCATGTGTACCACATGCATGTAGGTGCCCTCAGAAACCAGAAAAAAGGGTATCAGATCCCCTGGAGCTGGAGTTACAAGCAGTTGTGAGCCACCTAATAGGGATGCTGGGAACAAAGCCTGTGTCCTCCAAGAGCAATAAGAGCTCTCTCTGCAGTCCTGCTTCTCAGAGTTTTGAATAAATGCACGAATAAAAATGCATAAAATAAGGGGCTGGAGAGATGACTCAGTGGTTAAGAACCCTGGCTGCTCTTTCAGAGAATCCAGGTTTGATTCCCAGCATTCACATGGCAGCTCATAAATATCTGTTACTCCAGTCCCAGGGGATCTGAAGGTCTCTTCTGGCCTCCTCATTGTGCACAAATATACATGCATACAAAAACATCCATACACATAAAAATAGGTAACTTATTTTTTAAAAATTGCATAATGATTCAAGACTATCACAATAATTGAAAGCTTAAAATTGTAATATGAGTGTGTACATCTTTATTTCATAGCTGCTAATGGTAGAAGCTGCTTATATGGGGATTAAACTCAAGACCTTGTAAACTCAAGCACATGTTCTACCTTGATAGTCATGACTGTCAATGGTTATTTGAGATATCTACAAACATAAAGTCTGTAATTTCTATGGGTGACAGTCAGGCAATGCTTCTGCAGTTTATTGCCTACATCCAAAATGAAAGGAATGTTAAATTCCAGATACAAGGTAATGGAAAGAAAGATGTAATATTTTTTTTCCTGACTAAAACTCAGAAATTTGCATTTTCTCCATGAACTTGATTTTGAATCCCTGCTTTGGATGCTGTTTGAATATTTTATGATATACATGTTTGTTTTCAAACAACAACAAAAAATGTCTTAGTGAATATAGTTAATCCCTGAGAGCATTTTGATGGGTTGGGGATGTATAGTAGTAGTAGAAAGATTGTCTAGCATGTACAACCACCATAATGTGGGGAGCAGGAAGCTGAGCATGGTGACAAACAGTTGAATGCCTGAAGCAGGAAGATCATGAGTACCAGGTCAGCTTGGGCCAAATAGTGAGATCATGTCTCAGATCCCTTAACCCCAAATAAACCATTTTGCTTTTTGTTTTATTTTAAGATTTTTGAGATGGGGTCTCTCTATGTAATTCTGGCTATCCTGGAACTCACAGAGATCTACTGGTCTCTGCCTCTGCCTCTGCCTCTGCCTCCAGAGTGCTGGGATTAAAGGCATATACCACCACATCTGGACACATTTTTTTTCAGTAAGAACTGTTACTTATGATTTGTCTGACTGTTAAGACCAAGTGGATAATAGCACCTAAAGCCTCATGGCAGGCAAATAACTCAAATGTTGATTTTTTTATTGTACATCACTCTTTTATCTAGAAAGAGATTTAGTTATGTTCAAAATGATTTCTGAACCCACATGGTAGAATCAAGCACCTGGAACATGATTCAGACAATGGAAGACAAAAACTTGGACATGATCAAGGGTCACTTCACCTCTACAAAACAAGGCAGAGGGATCCTAACACACAGTAAGAGGCACTCCTGTCCCCTGAGAACAAGGAGTTATCCCATTTGATATGAGGAATGGCTTATTTTCTGGTGACCACATACAGGATTGATCCCAACCTTCTGGGGTTGGCAGGTCCTTTAGGGTCAAAGAGGAAGTAGTATCTTTTAAATCTCAATGCAAGTTCCTTTCACCCTCCACTGGAATGACTATAATCCCTAGTTACCAAATTGCAAAAGAGTGCAGAACAGGCTCCAGGGACTAAATTGGGCTACAACTTCTCCTCATTGGTCATACCACAGCATGGTTCCTCCCTGACTTCTTCCTAAGCAGACTGTTGTAGACTTTTATTTTTAGTTATCTATAAAATAAAATCCACTGTTGGATGAGGGCTATTCTATATCTTGGGGTTTTGTATTGTTTGCAGGTGTTGAATTCATGTGTGGACTGTTTGATTCCTAATGATCTGCATGTGCTATCAGTAGAATACCTGAGGCGTTCTGAAAGAATGAAAACACCTGAGCTCAGGGGCTCAGGGTTCCACTGTTGGGACGGCACTAGCCAGAATAGTGGTTCCCTCTGCTGAGGTCTGGCAGGGATTACACCTATGAATATGCCTCAGTGTCTTTTTTGCTGACCAGCAGCAGCATACAACTACAAATGGCACCATGTTGGGCACCACTTGTAGTTGTTAACTCCAATTTTTTTACCCTCAATTTAGGGAAAAAGGAAGGATAGAAAGGAATTTTCACTTTTTCAGGTGGCCTTGATATAGAATGAGAGAAAAGTATAAATCTTCACCCTTTTTTAGGCTGTCCCAAGCTTGGAGAGGACTAGCTGACAGTGTGTCAGAGTAGCGTCTCAGCTCATTATTTGCAAACTCAATCCCTCCAACCTTTGTTCTTTTAAGTAAGAATTAACAACACACTAACCACGGACAAACCAACCAACGAACCACCAACCAACACCCACTGGTTCTCAGGGCTTCAGACCTTTTATACCCTAATCAAAAGTTCCCATAAACCCAAGCAGCACACAATCCCAAGAACAAGCTACATGTACCAGAACAACTGCACTTAACCAAATTATTGCCACCTGTATCAAGCATTCCAAATCCAACTCATGAACATCTACCATACCTGGGGTGGGAACACAAACCTAGGTCAAATGTCATTTTGCGTCTTCAAAGAACCAAAAACAAAGATTTTTTCCAAGTGTTCCACTACAGCAGACCCTTAGTAAAAAAAGCACTAAGAAAAACTATAATTACTGCCTCTCAACTCTCCTGGTAAGAGAAGCCATCTCTGGATGTGGACTAAGAACCTGCACCTCCAGAGGTGTTTTTCTGACTATAGTCTATGAAGACAGTGGGAGCAGGGGATAAAATACTAAAGATGTAGTCAGTGTGACAGGTGTTGGGAATGGTGCAGGAGGCATGGACAGATAGGGAAGGTGTTCTTGGGGCAGGAGTCTGCCTGCTCGCCCTCACTTCTTAACAGACATTGTGTGTAAAGCCACGGATGCCATAGTTTTACACACAATATCTTCATCTTCCAGGAACTACATGGATGTGGTAGGCTTCAAGTTCTTGTCCAATTCAGACAATGGGAATGCCAGTTGGCAGGTTCAGCTCTATGATGGCCTCTTCTGAGAGACCCTCCAGATGCTTCAGGATGCCCTAAAGGCTGTTGCCATGGGCTACAATCAGGACCCTCCTTGATCTGGGGGACAATTTTTTCATTCAGAAAGGCAATGCTCTGGCAATAGTATCCTTCAAGCTCTCAAAGGAGGGTAGCTGGTCCTCAGTAAGTTCTGCATACCTGTGATCCTTACTGATGTTGCTGTAGAAGGGATGATCGGGCTCCATTGGAGGTGGTGGGACATCGTAAGATCGCCTTTGGATCTTTACCTACACCTCACCACTCTTAGCAGTAGTTTCTGCTTTATTGAGACCAGTCAGACCCCAATATGTTGCTCACAGAGACACCAGGTTCTGACTACTGGCAGTCACATCTGGGCAATGGCATCCAGGACTATCCAGAGGGTCTGGATTGTTCTCTTCTGTACGGAGGTGAAGTAGACGTCAAATCCATAGCCAGCATCTCAAAACACCTGTCCGCTGCACTTGACCTCCTTGTGGGCCAATGGGTTCGTCAGTGTCGTACCAGCCCATGAAGCGGTTCTCCAGGTTCCAGGCACTCCCAAAGTGCTGGATCAGCACCAGTTTGTAGATGACCATGGCTTCAGGCAGGGGATGGGGCAACAACTCATATGTTGATTTTTTTAAACATTAGGAGAATCTGTTAGCTGGGTTTCCACACATACTTGTATGCTTAATGGAAAGGACTAAAAAGTTGTAGGAGACCACTCTATTTGCATGGCTATGGGAACTCAGAAATAAAGTGCTGGGTTTAGATGCAAACCGAATGCTGCCTCACCAAGTGGCACATTGATATTTTTTAAAATAATGATTTAAGGAGCTAGGGCGATGGCTCAGTCTGTAAAGTGCTTGCTGTGCAAGCAGAAGGACCTCAATTAGACTCTCCAGAATCCACATGAAAAGCACTCCAGCATTAGGGGCAGACAGGTAGATACTGGGGGCTTACTAGTCTGCCAGCTTAGCCAAAATGGGAAGCTCCGGGTTCAATGACAGACACTGTCTCAAAAAATAAGGTGGAAAAAGCAATTGAGGAAGAACACCAGATGTCAACCTCTGACCTCTATCCACATACATGTATACATCACACACATGCACACACATACCCACAATAAAAACTTTTAAATGATTTATATTCAATCACATTACCGTATTAGTGATGATTGTTTTCACAAAGCAAAATTTTGCACCAGTTATGTTTAAATTTCAGCTTATCTTTTAGACATCCTTAATATTTGTTATTATACATGACAACAGTAGTGTATAAGTGTATTACAAAGAACCTTTTGACTTGAGAGCGGACCTTGGTATTTAGCTCAGGCTGGCCTGGGCCTCCTTGATGCAATTTATTTTTAGTTCTGTTTAAAATGGTTGTTTTGTGCATTGTTGGGTGAAGGACTGCCTAGACCTTGGCATTTTCTATTGTCTGCAGGTGTTGGCTTTATATAAATTCCTCATGATCTGCATATGCTATCAATAGAACACCTTGAGGAGCTTAGGTACCAATAAAACCCCTGAGATGAGAGGCTCAGGGTTCCACTGTCCAGTATGGTGTTTGCCATGATAGCAAACATGATAGAACCACATGATAGTGGTTCCCTCTGCTGAGGTCTGGCAGGGTTTGCACCTATGAAATGCCTCCCTGTCTTCTTTGTGAGCCTACACAGTAGGGAACTACTATACCACCTGATACTCCTGCCTCAGTCTCCCTACTGCAGGAATTACACGCCTGCATCACCACACTGTTTATAGGGTGCTGGAAATCCAAGTCAGGGATTTGTGCATGCTAGGCATGTACTCTACCAAAGGATCTATACCCCAAGCCCTGTTTTCCTGCAGTTTTTGTTGTTGTTGTTAGACAGGGTCTCACTATGTGTAGGCCTGGCTGGCCTGGAACTTTTCTATAGACCAGCCTGGTTCAAAACTTAGAGAAATCTGATTCCTCTGCCTTCTGGGTGCAGGGATTAAAGGCATGTGCCACCAGCTGGACTTGTTTTTTGGTTTTTTTTTCTTTTGACAAGATCTCACTGGATATCCCAGGCTGGCCTGGCCTGATTCTCACTACTGCCTTCCCAGTGCTTTAGATTTGGGACACACCCACAGGTTTTATTTTTGTTCTGCTTTTTTTTTTTTCTGAGACAGGGTTTCTTCTCTGCCTCCAGAGTGCTGGGATTAAAGGATTAAAGGCATGTGTCACCACCACCTAGCTTTTTTTTTTTTTTTAAGTCAGGCTCTTATATATCTCAGGTTGGCTTCAAATTCACTATGTAGCAAAGAATGACCTTGAACTTCTGATCCTTCTGTGGCCACCTCCCAAATTCTGGGATTACAAGTGTGCAGAGATGCCACCCCTGGCCATGCTTAGAAAATGCACGAACGTTATGGAAATGATGCAGGACACCCTAAGCAGTGGGGAATGCAAAGGCAGGGGCTCTGTGTGCTAAGTGTAGTTAGGTAGGCGCAGGACACAGGGTATGGGGGCCAGCCAGAGTCTAGAGTACAAATGCCTGTTTTTCCCTTAAATCTTGAATGTGGTGTGGAAGCCAGAAGCTGAATATTTGGACAAGTGTTTACTCAGGCTTAGAGATCACTAGCGGGACCCAAGCTTCCTAAGTTCAGGGGACTTAGGAAAGACTTCCTGTGAAGTCACTAATAAGCTCCAGTTGACAGCAAGCTGAACTGGTTCCCCAGAGGTCAAGCCTAAGCTTCTTCCTCAGAACACTTGACCTGGGCAGTTTTCTATGTGAAGCATCTAAAACAGGGACAGTGTCCTGTCATTTAACAACAATGGTGGGAATAAGGACTCAACAAATCTTTAAGTGACTCTTCATTTTCAAACGTTTATTGGACAGTTGTCAACTAAACTGAATTCTTCTAGACCCTGGGAATACATTAGAGTATGAAACATGGTGAATCCTTGCATTCACGGAATTTAAGAGTGGGGTAACAGTTAATCCACAGCATCGAGGGGCTCTTTTAGGAGCAAGATTGGAAACTTTAACTATGGGGAAGCTATGAAAAATTAGTCTTTGTTATTGGCTCCTGGCACACAGCTCCTAAAACCCTGAAAATCTCCTGAATGTGTTTTCTGATGAAATGGTTGATGGCTAGACACCCCAACTTCTTGTCCCAGATCTAGGATGTAGGCAGGTTGCTATAAGACCAAGGTTTCATTAGAGGGTTAAGGCTGCCCAATCTCAGGGGCTATAGACTGAGTTAATTGATCACTAATGCCCACCTACTTAAGCAGACATTATTTGGTCCTCCCACACTGGGAGAAAATCCTTTTACACTGCCCTGTGAAGGTAGTCTTTATGGAACTGAGGCCTAAAACTTGTAGTCTCATGCTAACCCTGGGTAGTGTCTAAACTGAATTGCAGGGCACTGGCTGGTGTCCAGAGGCGTTTTGGTATGGACTCCCACTGCCACACTGGGTGTTACAAGTGACAAAAGTAAAAAGAGCTCAGTGTCATATAGTTGTTTTTCATTCAGCACACAGTTAAGTCTGTTCCATTCCTTACTATCTCATTATGAGCAGGTCACACTAAACCTTAGATGTTTTAATTCAAACACAAAAAAACCACTCTCCACCTCAAAGGCTATGGAAAGGATTAAACAAGAGGCCTGTGTGATGTGCTTAATACTCAGCAGACACTTTCTAAAACACTAGCTCTTCTCTGGTGACAGCGTATACCATGCAGCACTTGCTGTTTCTGAGGATGAATCAGATTCTTATCTAGTCTACAATTCAGCATAATGGGCAGTGTTACAAACCTTTAATCTTAGCACCTGGAAGGCAGAGGCAGATGGAGTTCTGTGAGTTCCAGGGCAGCCAGGTCTACATACTGAGTTCCAAGACAGTCAGGGCTATACAAAGACCTTGTCTCAAAAAAAAAAAAAAAAGACAAAACAAAAACAAAACCACACCATAACTGGTTTGAAGAAAAGCAGACAGTCAAGAGTGAGTGAAAACTGACTAACCAGTTGGTAGTGACTCCAGGGCAGGTTACAAGTATTGAAGAATGCCAGCACAGGCACTGTCTGCAGCTAAACCAGAAACATAAACACTACATTACTAGGGATGTCTTAGATTTGGAACGCTAAATGACAAGCTCTTGTTTGAAGTAAAGGGTTTTTGTATACATCTGCCTATCACCTTGTGAAAGAAAATTAATGGAAAAGAAAATACTTGAGAAAAGTCACTTTAATTTTCTGATCTGAGCTGACAGAGAAGACGGTCCTTTTCAGAATAAAAATAGCCAGAACAGTTTCACAAAAACTTTAGGAAGTATCAATTAAAAAAAAAAAACACTTCTGAATGTTTTCAAAGCATGCCTAAAAGAAAAAAAAATGTTCAAGGGAAGAAATACTGAACAAAACTTTTATATTCAGTTTCATGTTAGACATAATAAACAGGCTATAAAATTTTCAATTGTTGTTAAGTTGCTTATACAAACTTAAAGTCATGAGCATGACTTCAGGATCTGCACTCTTTATGTCAAGTGCTTTAACTAAGCAGTCGAGAGCCTCTTGTATCTTCCCAGACTCTTTCAGTTCTTTTCCACGAGCTACAAGAGTCTCATAGTCATTAGTATCCTCCACTGCTGGATTCTGGGGAGGATCAACCAAAGGGTCACTTGACAAAGGATCAGGAACAAAGGGAGGGCTCTTCGGGGCAGGAGAACTAGGTTCAGACCCAGTCAAGCTGCTAGGCTTGTTTCCTGAAGCCAGTATTTCCCCAGAAGGATCCTCTTCGGTGCATGCTGAGGCTTCTTCACTGCTCTCTTCTTCTGAATGGTCTGGAGCATCCTCTTCCTCACTGCTGTTATCAAGCCTTTCTTCCATATCTTCCACATCATCCAAAACCACATTGATCAGAGACCTCCTAGAAGCCAGAGACCTCCTAGAATTTAAGGATGTATTCACACTGTCAGGTATTTTAGGTGAAAAGAACCTTCCAGATGGATTAGTGACATTTTGGGGCGTTGAAGCATCAAAATGTTTCACAGCTGAGAACTGAAAGGGAGAAATGCTAAATGAACTTGTGTCAGAAGTACCTTTAAAAGCATCATCCTCATCTTCATCATCCGAGAGGATCCTTCTAGCTTTGCTTCTGGTTTTCACACTAATCACTTCTGGTTCTTCATCACTCTTATTAGAAGAATCCAAACTAAGATTAAGTGCTGACTCTGCCTTGGAATTAGCTGCAGGGCTTTGCAAGCTACTTTCTTTCTCGACTTGTTCCAAACACTTGCTGGAGAGATTCTGTCTAGTGTCTGCAGAGTCTTCCAGGAAAAGATTGAAATCACATGTATACTGTGGTGGTAATTCTAAAAGGTCCTCTTCCAACTCCAACTGGGGCCTCACTTCCAACTGGGCTTTACTCACTTGAGCACCCTGCAGTGCACTAGGGGATGCTGACAAGTCATTGGATATTTCAATCACGGGTACATCTGATTCTCTGTTTTGATTTTCACTTGCTGTGGGATTGCAGTGACATAAAATCACACTATCCTGTAGATCTAAATTTGGCCCAAGATCAACCTTCCTGGATTGGCTAGGTAAATAATTAATACTTCCCAGGAGGTTCTCTGGCAGGGCCTCTTGCCTAGGTGATGCTTGTAATGCCTTCTCTTGCATCGCTTCATTTTCAGCTGCAGAACCTTCTGCAGGTCCCAATAAAGAACCAGTCCAAACACCTCCTGTACTTCCAGCCCCCTGGGGTGAAGTAGTTACAGTGCCAGCATCAAATGTACTTTCACAGTGGTACTGATCGCCATGCAGCAAAGTAACATTGGAGTGATCTTGGGGCTCACTCTCTGTAGACTGGTCATAAATGCTTATATTGGCCATTTGAGAACTGAGAGCCTCTTCCTGGGAAGGATTAGTCAGGAGGTGTGAAGGTCGAGGCTGGGGTTTGTTCAACTCAGGACCTTTCTTCTTATGTTGAAAAGGAAATGCATGTGCTTTGAGCCAGGCCTCTTCATTTGCAGTTCTTTGTCTTTCCGTTGTATTTTGAGATTCAGATTCAACAAGGAATTGAGCTTTCTGAACTCTCTGTTGAATATACTGAGACTCTTCTAGCACGGCAAGTTCTTCTTTAACAGACAGATCACGAGTGAACATCAAATCATGGTCTGAGATTCCTGCTATGCCCAGCGAATGCAGGTAGGCAATATGCTCATCTAGTTTCTCATCAGATCTCCTCTGAGCAGCATGAAGAGACTGAAGCTGCATCTGGGTTGCAGAGTTCTGCAGATCCCCAACTGTGAAGAGCTCTCTTAACTCCTGTTTGCTGAAATATCGGAATGGGTTCTTCTTATCACCAGTTGTTTGTCTGATTAATGAGTCCTTGAAAATCTGTCTTCTATATATTTTTTCCTCTACAGTCCCACAAGTGATTAGCCGATAAACCACAACATTCTCTTTCTGTCCAATTCGGTAAACTCTATCCACAGCTTGAGCATCAGTTGCAGGGTTCCAGCTAGGGTCAAAAATGACCACTCTAGTTGCTGCAGTTAATGTTAGGCCAACACCACCTACTTGAGTGGTAAGTAGAAAAACAGAGTATTCTTTATTTTGCTGGAATAACTGAATTCTTTTTTCTCGTTCCCAGAGATGAGTAACTGTGCCATCAATTCTCAATATCTTAAAGTGCTTATTCTTTAAGAGGCGCTCAATGATGTTGAGAATTTGCCTTGACTGGGAAAACACCAGAGTTTGATGTCTTTCATCTTGAAGTCTCTCTAGCAGAGCCATTAAGAATATCATCTTTCCAGACTCTTGCATCAGTGCATTGTCAGTTAAGTGATCAATGCTGTCCACATCTGAGGCTTCTTCTTGCTCATTTCCATCCTTAGCAGAGAATGTGGCAGCCCCTAGATTCAGCAAATGACAAGCTCGTGCAGATAACAGTCTAGGATGGTCACAGAGCTTCTTTAAGACACTCAGCTCAGCCAGAGGTGAGCGTGTCTCCATTAATAACTCCTTGATGTGATCTAAAGACACGAACTTCCTATAAATCTCTTCTTGTAAAGGCACAAGACGTATCCAAACAATTAAATCATTTTTCCTGGTAAGGGAAAACATCTCACCAATTGCTTCAACACCTGGATTCTTTTCACTAAGTCTGGTCTCTGGGTTGTCTGCCTTTTTCATCTGCACTTCTTCTTTGGTCCTCCTGAGAAAATAGGGTTTTATGATTTCCATTAAGTTTTCAGATATCTTAAATCCCAAGGCTTTTTCCCCAGGGGTAGCATCCTTCTCTCTTGCTCTAATAATAGGATTTTCATACTCCATTTTAAAAGTTTTTAATGTTCCTAACAAGGAGCCTTGGCAAGCAAAATCAAATAGGGACCACAGCTCTTGCAAATTATTCTGGATTGGTGTTCCTGTGAGGAGGAGGCGATTACTTGCAGGAACAGCACGAGCACATATTGCTGACTTGGTAGAGGCACTTTTGATCTTATGAGCTTCATCAAGGATAACATAGTCCCATACAAACTCTTGTCCATTAAAGCTTGCAAGTTGCTGCCAATTATTGATTAGCATTTGGTAGGTAGTGATAATGACACCGTTCCTTTGCTGAATCCGGATCAGGCTTCTGTTGCGTTCATCCTTGCTGGAGCCATGAAAGGTTTTGACTCTCATTCCTGGAGTCCACTTGGCAAATTCTTTGACCCATGTATTAATGAGATTGGTTGGCATGATCAATAGCACATGATTCACAAGTGAAGCATCAAACATACCAGACAGGAAAGCAATGATCTGAACAGTCTTTCCCAATCCCATATCATCTGCTAAGATGCCCCCTTTTCGTCCATGCTTATAAAGGCTATAGAGAAAGGCGATGCCTTCTTTCTGGTGCTCAAAGAGTTTCTCATACAGCTCTCGATAAAGCAGCAAGCCAGAATTGCACACATCTGTAAATTCATCATCACTTTCTTCTTCTGCCAACTGCTCCAAAGCTTCTTGTAGTTTTTGGATTCTGCTCATCACCTTTTTGGTGGGAAAAATGTCCTTTGCCAAATTGAAAAGTTTCAATGCTTCTTCCAGATCTCCATTCTTAGCCGCTTCTTTGGCTTCTTCCACATATCTAGTTTTTAAATAAAAGGTAAAAAATATGACAAGGGATTAGGGATGCAGCTTTAATGGTAGAATACTTGCTTGGCATGAAAGAGCCTCTGGGGTCAATTCCTAATATAGGAGAAGGAGGGGAACGAAAAGAAAGGAAACCAACTGAACATTCAATCTGTAACAGCTTTAGAGTCAATTTTGGAATCCAGACTATAGTTTTTTTTTTAAGACAGTCTCAAGTACTCCATGCAGTTCTTCTTGAACTCACTATACAGTCAAAATGTCCTTGAATTACTCATCTTGTGGCTTTTACCCCACTCATGAGTGCTGTGGATTATAGACATTTACTATGTCCAAGTGTTTTGTTTGTTTTTAAGACAGGGTTTCTCTGGTAGTCCTAGCTATCCTGGAACTCGCTATGTAGATCAGGCTGGCCTCAAATTCACAGAGGATCTGCCTGCCTCTGCCTCCCAAGTGCTGGAATTAAAGGTGTGCACCACCACTGCCCAGCGAAGTATTTTCCATTACTAAACTTTGTTTTCTTTTTTTTAAAAATTGCTATGCCCAGTTTTATGTATGGTGCTGGGGATCAAACTCAGGGCTTTGTGCATGCTAAGCAAGTACTTTACCAGCTGAGGCTCATCCAGCCCTGTAACTGAGTTGGGTTTCTAATGGCCTCAATTCAGGGTGGCAGATATTAGCACAGGAAGAAGTACACACTTGTAGTCCAAGTACTTTGGAGGTTGAGACAAGAGGATCTAGAGTTCTAAGCCAGGGGTGATGAGATGGCTCAATGCATAGAAGGGCTTGCCACCAAGTTTGATGACTGAGTTTGATCCCTGGAACCCACATGGTGGAGGAAGAAAACTGACTTTCTTGGATTGTCCTCTGACCTACAAACATACTGTGTCATGTGCACCACACACCTACATCACATAAATAAACAAACAAACAAATGTTAAAAAAAAAAAAAAGGAAAACCTTTTTAAAGTTCTAGACTAGCCTGGACTACAGAGTAAAATCCTGTCTCAAAACAAAAAAACAAAAAGAAAAGATATAATCTTAGCACTTGGAAGGTAGAAATAGGAGGATTAGGAATTTAAGTCCACCCTCAGCTAAATGGCAAATTGACACCAACCGAAATTGCATGAGACTTTATTTCCAAAAATACAAAAGAAATAAAATGGACAAAGTATTATATGAATAAATGCTCATTATTAGTCATCAGAGAAATGCAAATCAAAATTACAATGAGATTCCATCCTGGCCCAGCAAGATAGCTCAGCTGATAAAAGCACTTTCAGCATAGGCCTTACAACCTGCATTTGATCTCTGGAAGCCATGATAAAAGGAAGTCCCCAGAGCTGTCCTCTGACCACACACACACACACACACACACACACACACACACACACACACACACAAAATAGTAAGTAAGTAAAAAACTAAAACTAAAATTCCATCTCACTTACCTTAGAATAACTAAGACAAATGCTGGCAAGAAGGCAAGAATTTGGGGATGAGGAGCAAACTTTACACACTGTTGGGAATGTACGTTAGTACAGCCTCTATGGAAGACAGTATGGAGGTTCCTCAAATATGAGAATAAAAACACTTTATAGTCCAATTATATCACTTCTGAGCATTTACCACCCCCACCCCCACCTCAAAAATCAGCTTAGTAGACCCCCTCCATACCCATTTTCATCACAGTGCTATCTATACATAATACCCAAGTTATGGAATCAGTCAAGCTCCCCACCAATATATGAATAAAGAAAATGTAATATAAATACACAATTGAGTATTATTTAACCATAAAAAAGAATGAAATTCCCTCTCTTTTTCTCCATGGTTCAGAGGGATTGACAAACATAGAACTTCATGGATGCTAGGCAAGCATTCTACCACTGGGTTATATCACCAGCCCTGAAATCTTCTTATTTGCAGCAAGATAAGTCAGACCCAGAAAGATAAATACTACATGCTCTTTCTCATATGGAGAGGGAAAAAACAACAACAAAACAATCTGATAGCTAAATAAGAGCTATCTACTGGAGACTGGGAAGTAGACAGGGGAAAGGGAAAGGGAAAGAAAAGGAACAGGAGAGAGGAGTAGGTGAGGTTGGGCAGAGTAGCATATACTTAGCACATGAGAGGCAGAGGCAGGTGGATACCTGATTTCCAGGCCAGTCTGGTCTATAGAGAGAGTTCCAGGTTAGCCTCAGTTACACACAGTAAGATCATAGATAGATAGATGGATGGTCAGATGGATGGATGGACAGGAAAGGTGAACATGATATACATAGTATATAGATGTATGCAAATATCTGTGAATCCATTAATTTTTATACTTACAATCATTAAAATTATAATTTTTAAAAGGTAAATTGGAACATAAAAAGATGCACCACATTAGTTATCAGGAAAATACAAACCTAAACCACAATGAAATACCACTTTATAACCCACTCGGGCTGGAGGGAAGATGGCTAAACAGCTAAGAATTTCTTTGGAGGGTTATGAGAATATTCTAAAATTGGCTATAGTGAAAGGTGCACAATTATTTGAACGCACCACATTCACAATTATGTGAATATTATGAATGCCACTGAACAGTACAGTATCAATAGGTGAAATGCCTGTTGTAAGCATTCAATGAAAGTATTAACTCAAAAATGTCTCTGGTAGACCCATAATCTACAAAGTTTAAGCTGCTTAATTTGGTCTTACAAGTCCTCTCTGACATAGCCAGCAACCTATGAGTCCTCTGCCCTTACTGGTCACTTCTTACCTTACACATTTTTGTTTTGGAGACAGGGTATTCTTATGTAGCCCTGGCTATTCTGGAACTTACTGTGTAGACTAGACCAGACTGGCTGGCCTCAAACTCAGAGGTCTGCCTGCTTCTGCCTCCTGAGTGCTTGAATCAAAGGCATGCACCCATCATGCCTGGCCCTTCTACCTTACACATTTTATTCTATGCCCTTATACCCATTATGCTGTGTCCTCTAAGCACAGGCACACACACCACTGTCCTCTTCCTAGAAGACTGCTCTTTCACTAAACTAACTTCACCTCACTCAGCATTTAAAGATTTTCAGAGCCAGGTTTGATGGCTCATACCTATAATTCTAGTGGAGACAGGAAGATCATGAGCTCAAAGCCAGCCTGGGCTACATACCACTCAATGGCTAAAAAAGTGATTCTCAGGCTGGTGATATAGCTCAATGCTAGAGTACCTGCCTAACATTCAAAATGCCTTAGGTTCAATCCTACCATAAAGAAAATTAAGATAGTGATTAACAATTTTCTATAGAATTTCTTGGGAGGGTGCTTCTTAAGGCACAGATATCTGGGCTTCAACAGATTTTCTGACTCTGTATTGGGATGCAAGAAGTCATAGATCTACAAAAGTAGCCAGGTGATTGAACTAATGCTTTTCACTAAGAGCCACACATATATATAGCATATACACATAATGAAGTATTTACTACTCAGATATTACTAAGAAGAAAATCACCAGGTACACACCTTTAATTCCAGTACTGGGAGGCAGAGGCAGAGTGATCTCTGTGAGTTTGAGGTCAACTTGATCTACCCAGCAAGTTCAAGGACAGCCAGGGCTACATAGAGAGACTTTGTCTCAAAAAAAAGTACAGGAGGAGGAAGAGGAAGGAAATCATGTTATTTGCATAAAAACAGATAGCACTGGAACTCATTTTAAGTGTGGGTAATGGGGAGATAAATACTATCAAAGTACTGTCTATACATACATAAAGTGTATATACATATACATATATGTATATACATTCATAATGAAACCCACTATTTTATAATTAATACATACCAGTAAAAAGTTTTCAAAAAGAAACAGTTCAGGCCTCACTTAAATCTCTTTATCCCATGCCCCAGGTAAATCTGTTGTTCTGCTTCAATATTCCCAATAAGTGTACTTAGTATGTCTTAGGGTTACTATTGCTGTGAGAAAATATCATGACCAAAAGCAACTTGGGAGGAAAGGATTTATTTGGTTTACACTTCCACAACATTGTCCATCATCAAAAGAAGTCAGGGCAGAAACCTGGAGGCAGGAGCTGATGCAGAGGCCATGGAGGGGTGCTGCTTATTGGCTTGCTTCTCATGCCTTGCTCAGCCTGCTTTCTTATAGAATCCAGGACCACCAGCCCAGGAACGGCACCACCCACAGTGGACTGGGTTCTCCCCCGTCAGTCATTAAGAAAATGCCCTACAGGCTTGCCTACAACCTGATCGTATAGAGGATTTTTGTTTGCTTGTTTGTTTTGTTTTTCGAGATAGGGTTTCTCTGTGTAGCCTTGGCTGTCCTGGAACTTGCTATGTAGACCAGGCTGTCCTCAGACTCACAGAGATCCACCTGCCTCTGCTTCCAGAGTGCTGGGATTAAAGGCATGCACCACCACCTGGCTCAGAGGCATTTTTCTTAATTGAGGTTCCCTCCTCTGAGATGACTTTAGCTTTTGCCAAGTTGACATAAAACTATTTAGCATAAAGTGCATTTGTCTCAGTGTATTAAAATCATCACAGGGGCCTTAGTGATTAAGAGACCTCTCTTGCAGAGAACATGGGTTCATTTCCGCTTCAGTCTACACAGTGAGTTCCAGAATAGCAAGGGCTACATAGAGAGAGCCTGCCTCCAAAACAAAACAAAAGTTTGTAAAAAGTGACCTCCACAGTCTCTTGCATGTACATGCTGCATGTCCATATACTCAGGCACATACACATAAAATGTGTTTTCAAAGTTGCAAACTGTCTGTCCTGCATGCACATGGTGTATGTTCATACACTCAGGCACTTTACATAAAATGTTTTAAAAGTTGCAAACAGTCTGTGAAGACAGTTCAGCCAGTACAGTGATTACTGCACAAGCATGAAGACCTGAGTTTGCTCCCCAGTACCCATGTAAAAAGTGGGGGTGGTGGCATGCATTTGTATCCCAAAGCTAGGGGGTGGAGAACAGAGGATCCCTGAGTCTCGATGGCCAGTCAGTCTAGTTTAATTGGTGAGTTCCAGACCAATGTGAGATTCTTTCTCCAAAAGCAAGGTGGACAGAGCCTGAAGAATGGCAGCTGAGGTTATCACTGACCTCCATATTATACACATATAAGCACACGCACCATCATATACATGCACCCACATACCTAGATACCTAATACCCCCACCACCACACCTATAAACCTAACAACACACACACCACAGATTAGAAGTATACAGATCAAGGGGTTTCAGCCTATGTTGGTTGGTTTTTGTCAACTTGACACAAATGTATACCTATCTGAGAAGAGGGATTTTTTTTTTGAGACAGAATTCTTTGTGTAGTCCTGGCTGGCATGGAACTCACAGAGATCTGCCTGCCTCTACCTACCAAGTGCTAGGATTAAAGGTGCACACCACCAGTCTGGGAGGAAAGAGGGAATCTTAATTGAGAAAATACTTCCATAAGGATGTCCTGAAGGCAAGTCTGTGGGAGTATTGTCTTAAATTAATGATTGATGTGGGAGGGCCCAGCCCACTGTGGGCAGTACCACCTCTGGGCAGGTGGTCCTGGGATGTGTAAGAAGGTAGGCTGAGCAAGCAATGAGCAAGCAAGCCAGTAAGCAGCACTCCTCTGTGGCCTCTGCTCCAATTCCTGCCTTGACTTCCCTTCATAATGGACTGTAAACTGTAAGGTAAAATAAACCCTTTCCTTCCCAAATTGTGTTTGTCATGATGTCTTATCACAGTGATAGAAACTACTAGAATTGCTTGAAAGTGTGTGTGCATGTGTGTGAATTTCCTCCACCCATCTGGTGTCAGAAATGATCTATGTCGTGATAGTACAGGAGAAACTGGGAACAAGGTTGCTGCTTGTTTTTTTCTAAAAATCATCAGAACTTCTGTAATAGCATCACATAGATACTGCACTTGGACAGGTAAATAACTGATAGCAGATTGTGGGAGCCAAGATTCTAACTGTTGGAAGTAAGAGGTTACAATAGGCAAGGCAAGAGCTATCCACGAGGGACAGATCAGAATTGGGGACATCAGTACAACTTCATGTTCACTTTAATGTAGGTAGTTTAAAAATATCTAGACATGTATACACATGGGTTATTATACACATCTACTTACTTGCTCTAACACTAAAGAGGGCCTAGAAGCAATGACAGTAGCAATAAACAAACTTAGTACATCTAGGATTCTTATAAAACTCCACAATTAAAGGAACCAGCTCCCTGGAAACATGGCTGGTTCTAGGACTGTGGCAAGATATAAACTGTGTAAGATGAACCCAGAGTTCAAGGAAAGTAAATTGTTTTGTGATTTGAATACATTGAGTTAAAAACATTGGTAGAGATATACTCAGAATACTGAAGTAGGAAAAAACCCCACAAAAGCTAACTTGAATGGAGTATGGTGGTATGTGGTTATAATTCCAGAATTTAAAAGGTAAAAGGCAGGATGATTAGGAATTCAAGGCCAGTCTGGGTTACATGAGACCCTGCCTCAAAATTCTAAAAAATTAACTCTATAATGATGTGGATTATATCAAAGTGACTCAGGAACCAACTGAACCAAATCCCCATGCTCAGATATAGAACACCTTGAACTGTAGTAGATGACTCAAAAGTCTGAAATAAATGTCCATGATCCCACAGTTATAAAATTGTGTAAATAAACAAAAAAATATGGAGACAAATCTCCCTTACAGAAGAACGACAAATAATGTAAACATTCTACCCCCAATGAGATGAGGCCTAATTTCTACTCCTTAAAATTTCACTGCACATTATGACATGCTAACAAATAGTACAGTATGGAAAAGGGTGCTTTGGAGGAAAATTAACCTTATATATTGATGTGCTGTCAAACTGAACTTAGCCCAGGTGATCAAGGTCAACAGAGCTGGGTATAGTGGTGCATACCTTTAAGCCTTTAATTTGAGAGGCTGAGGCAGGAGGATCTCTTGAGTGTGAAAACAGTCTGGTCTACATAGTGAGCTCCAGGCCAGCTGAAGCCAAAAAACAAAGCAAAACAACAACAATAAAACAAAGGGGTGGGGAGAGAGAGAGACACTCAACAGAAATATCTAACACTGATAGTATGTACCTTTTTGTGTTACTTAGCTTTTCATCATTGTGACAAAATGCCTGAGAACTCACTTAAGGGAAGATGAAATGTGGACAGAAAACAGGATATAAACAAAATGCTAAGTTTCCCCAACATTTTCCTTATGGTAAGGGGAGAAATATAAGTTTACAAAGGAAGAATTAGACTATGACCAGTGAGCCTGATCAATCTTGATATTACTGAAAAATTGGAAAACTTCCTTTCTTTTATTATTATTTAGACACCTATTTGTTTTCTAATGAGAAAGAGAAGGAAAGGGTGTAGATTTGGGTGGTGGGAATGTGGGGAGGTTCTGAGAGGAGTTGGGAGAAGGAAAATAGTGACCAGGATATATTATATGAAAAAAAAATCTATTTTCAATTTAAAAAAAATTAAAAGTGAAATTAAAACTTCAGGGTCTTCCTATGTCGCCCAGACCAGCTTCTACCTCCCACACCAGCTTTAAAGGTAGTTACTTGTTAGTTTGTTTTCTAGCACAACAGAAAGTTAGGTCAAAGCTGGAGCCTCAACTAGGCACATGAAGAATCCATCCATAGTAACAGGAGATAAAGCAGTAAATGAAGTAAGAACAACATTGGGATATGAGTTGGGAGGGAGAAGGTTGTGGATGGTCTCATCTGACTGCTTCTATCAACCTGGTGAAACTGGAAGTAGGGTCATAGACTTGGAGATGAGGGAAGGATTGAGGCTTTGAAAAGTAGGACAACAAGAAACATCCATCTAGTATAGTGGTTCTCAACCTTCCTAAATACTGTGACCCTTTAGTACAGTTCCTCGTGTTGTGGTGACCTCCAACCATAAAATTATTTTCCTTGCTACTTCATAACTGTGATTTTACTACTGTTATGAATCATAATGTAAATATCTGATATGCAGGATGGTCTTAGGAGACCCTAATGTGAAAGGGTCATTTGACCCCCAAAGGGGTCATGACCCACAGGTTGAAAACCACTGTCCTAGAACAGATGAGTGAACATTAGAGAAATATATTGGCTGCCAAGTAATACTAAGAGCCTGCTTGACAAGAATTATGGATGGTCCTCCATATCCATAGTTTATACATCCTCAGATTCAACTAATTGTGGATTGAAAATATTTGAAAGACTGGAGAAACGGCTTAGTGGCTAAGAGCATATGCTGGTCTTCTATTATCTTTTTGTTAGTTTTAAAATATGGTCTCACTATGTAACCTTGGCTGGCCTGGAACTCACTATGTAGATAAGGCTGGCCATGAACTCATAGCAATCCTCTTGCTTTGACCTCCAAGTGCTGGGGTTCCAGGTGTGCATCCCCATGCCCACTGCCACATATTATTACCTTTTATCCTATGATTCTGTACAAGTCTGCCAGAGGTCACACTGGGCTAAAATTAAGGTGTCAACGGGACTACATTTCTTTCTGGAGGGTCTAGGGAGAATCTTTCTTGTCTTTCCAGCTTCTAGAGGCTGCTCACATTTCTTAGATCACAGCTACTTCCATCTCATGAGCCAGCAACAACCTGTTGAGTTTTCCTTACACAGTATCACTTGCATCTCCTTTTCCACCTTTCTCTACCACTTTTAAGAACCCTTGCAGTTATCTGTAGGAAATCTATTTTAGGGCCAACTGATTAGTGACCTTGATTCCATCTTGGCCCTTAACACTTTCTTGCCACATAAGGTAACATCTACAGCTTCCAGAAACGCCACATGAAGGTTGTATGTAGTCTTGCCAAGAGGGTAAAAATGCAGGGGGAGAGGAAGTTACACTTATATGCAAGGAAGTTTCTATATTACTGACTCTGAATTTCAAGCTATGTAAGGAGGGAAGTGAGAGCCCACATTGGGTAAGGAAAAGTGAAAAGACTGCATAAAAGGACTGTAGAGCTCAGGAATGTGAAATGGTTATTCACATTGGCATCCTACACTAAATAAGGTAAGGGAGTTGGAGAATAGAATGCTTAAAATTGAGATGACAGAAGTATAATTTAAAAGTGAATCTAGCCAGGCATGATGGCACATACCTGTAATCCCAGCAGTTGGGAGGTAGAGGCAGGAGGACAAGTTAGAGGCCAGTCTGGGCTATGTGAATCCTTGCCCCCAAAATAAACAAAGCTATCTGGATACCTGAGTTCAAGGCCAGCCTGAGTATTTTAATGAGACTCCATTTCAAAGTATGTATTTGTTTGTTTGTTTATTTGGTTTTCTGAGACAGGATTTCTCTGTTGTAACTCTGACTGCCCTGGAACTCACTCTATAGACCAGGCTGGCCTTGAACTCTCAGAGATCCACCTGCCTCTGCCTCCCAAGTGGTGGGATTAAAGGAGTGTGCCACCACCATCCTCTCCCAAAGAATTGAGCACTTGCCTAGCAAGCATGAGGCCCTAGGTTCAGTGAGGTTCAGTTCCCCAAGACTGGAGGTACAGAGGGTAGCAGTAGTGACAGCAGTGATGGAGGTGATTCCATTAATGAAGTGTGTGACTGCAAAGATGGTTAATTTAATTTAATTGGATTTAGAAATGTTTAAGAAGTTAGTAAAGCACACATCTGGGGTTGTCAAAGGACAGTTCCAGGGGCAATAAGATCCTAATGGCTCTGACATAATGAATGGACTGGATGAATAATATGACAACATTATTGGGAAATAGCTTCCTTGGAGGAAGAAGATCCCTGGAGGTATTTTTTCGGGGACTACAAGTTATCTGGCCCACTCCTCTTACGGCTCTGCTTTGTCACACCCCCCTATCAGGATGGACTGAAATCTATGGAATCACGAGCAAAACTAAATCCTCCCAGCCAGGCAAGGTGGTAAACATCTGTAATACTAGTACTTGGGAGATGGGAGCAGGAGTTCTTGGCCAGCTTCAGCCACACAGTGAGTTAAAGACCAACCTGTGATACATGAGACTACATCTAAATAAATAATTTATAATAAAATCAGAAATTTATAATAATTTATAATTATAATATAATAATATATAAGTAATTTATAATAAAATAATAAAAAATCTTTCCTCTCTTAAATGGTTTCTGCTAGACATTTGTCATAGCAATGAGAAAGTCTCCCACAACTGCTGACTGCTTTTCAGTTCCAACCCTCCCACCTCTTTTTGCATTACATTGGGCAAGCAAAAAACAAATCTTCCTTTGGGACCAGAAGGAATTTCAAACTATGCATGTCTTAGTGCCCACACAGGGACCATCACCCGAGTACCATCCCAACCACTATAAAACCCAAGTATATGTCCTTTTCCTATTTTCTCAAGTCACTTTCAACCAGAGTTAGGAACCTGCTTTTTCCCCAGAAAACCACATATGTAACTAATATTCTTTTGTATCATCTTGGTTTGGTATATGGCATCAGAAGTCTTGGTATGTGAACCAAATTTGAGTGTGGGGGGGTCCATTTTAGTGTGTTCCCGTTGCTATAACAAAATACCTAAGGCTAGATAATTTATAAATTATCTGGCCTCACAGCTCTGGAAATCCAAGAACATGGTGCTAGTATTTGTTCAGCTTCTGGTGAATACTACATGATGCTCTATGCATGGCAGAAAAGTAAAAAGGGAAACAGGATGCAAAAGAAAGGCAAGGAACAAAGAGCGCTGTTATGGTTTGAATAAGAAATGTATTCATGTATTAAAAACTCATGTACTTGGGCTAGAGAGATGACTCAGTGGGTAAAAACACTTCCTGCACAAGTGTAAGGACCCACTAGCATCCATGTAAAAAATTGGGCATGGCTGTGTGAATGCCTGCAATTGCAGTGCTGTTGGGAACAAAGACACAAGGATTGCCTGGGGCTTGCTAGCTACCAACCTAGCTCCAGTTTCTGTAAGATCCTATGTCAAAGAAGTAGAATGAAGAGTGACAGAGTATCTGCACACATATTTGCACATATATTATACTCACAACTACCCCATACCCAATAAAACCTCAGGCCAACAAGATGGCTCAGAGAGTAAAGGCACTTGCCATCAAATATGACAGCTTGAGTTCAATTTCCAGAACCCACATCATGGAAGGAAAGAATCAACTCACAAAAGTTGTCCTCTGATCTCCACATGTGTGTGTACAGATTCAACTATACTCCCTGACATAAGTAAGTAAATGTAATACAAAAAAAAAAAAATTAAAGTGGGACCAGTGACATAGCTCAGTGTGTGAAAGAACATACTATCAAGCCTGATAACCTGAGTCCAGTCCCAAGGACCTACACTGTAACAGGAGAAAACCAACTCCACCAAGTTATCCTCTGACCTCTGACTTCTACATGTGCCACTGTGCATGTGCACACACACACAAATGATACCCTGGTACAAGGAGAGACAAAACAAAATTTAAAGAGATAAAAGACAACATATATAATCGGGGGAAATATCTGCAAACCTGATGAGTTAATATTCTGGTATCTAGTTTGTCCTTCCTGCTGATGGAGCATCAAGAAACTTCAACACATTGACAAAGCCAAAACTCCCTACAGAGAATGTGTCTTTCTAAAGACATTTCAAACAAGAATGTTAAAAACAACAAATAAACTGTGTTTATTCAAGGACAGAAGTTTGTAACCTAGAGTTTCACTGAATTAGCACTCTTCTCATCCCTAAATCTAAACAATGGACTTCATAAAACCACCTTAGAATTTAAATTTTGCAAAAGAAAAAACAAGTAAAGCCCAGCAGTGGTAGTGCAGTTCTTTAATTTCAGCACCCAGGAGGCAGAGGTAGGCAGATCTGAGTTCAAGGCCAGCCTGGTCTACAGAGCAAGTATCAAGACAGCCAGAGCTACACAGAGAAACCCTGTCTCAAAAACAAAATACAAAAGAAACAAAAAAAAAAAAGAAAAAGAAAAGGAGCTAAAGTAAACCAGCTCATATATTTTTACTTAGTTAAATGTTAAGCATGATTTAATCTTTAAACCTTTTTGTATATTATATCCTTTGAGTTATTTAACTTGTTAAGGTACAGACTCTTATATATAGCCATTGTGAAGATACCTGAGAATCAATTCCCTTGTGAGGTATACACCCATGCACAGTCCTTTTGTTACATGACTCCGGGTCTAAATATTTATAGTCTCACTTACTTTGTTTCACTCTTGTTTGTTTTTAAATTCTTTTTCTCCATTTTTATCCAAGAGGAGGTCCCTCGAGGGAGAACTCCTCAGAATGCTGGTGGCTCTGTCCACTGCCGACACTGACTGAACTTTAATTCAGTGGTACATGGTGTTACACACCTATAAAACCATCACTTTAGAGGCTGAGAGAGAAGGATGGAGAGTTCAAGAACGGCCTGGGCTAGTAAGGACCTGCCTCAAAAAAAAAAAAAAATCTACAGGTCAACAACATAAACCTACAGGCTGGAGAGAGAGGACTCAATGGTTAAGAGCACTAGCTGCTTTTCCAGAGGATCCTAGTTCACTTCCCAACACCCACAAAGTTGCTCACAACCATATGTAAGTCCAGTCCAAAGAGGGGATTCTTCCCTCTACTGATGAGTGGTTTTGAGCATCCTTTTATGTGCTTGTTTGCCATTAATAGTACATTTTTAGAAAAATGTCTACAGGCCCTTTGCTTATATTTTGTGTAGATTTTTAAAAATTAATTTTATTCATTTTATATGCATAGGTGTTTTGCTTGCATGTATGTCTGTGTACCACATGGGTACAGTGACTGTGGAAACCAGAAGACAGCATAGAATCCTGTAGGATCTGGAGTTACAAACGATTGTGAACCACTATGTGATTGCTGGGAATTGAACCTGTGTCCCCTGGAAGAGCAGTCAGTGCCCTTAGCCTCAGAGCCATCTCTCCAGCCCTGTACTACAATTTTTAATAGTTAAATATTCCTCCCCAGAATCCTCCCCAAGCTCCGACTGGTGAAAGCTTATTCATCCACACAGCTTAACGGTTCTTTGGTTGTCTTCCCTTCGCTCACAAACCATTATAAAGGCTCTTCTTTCTTTTAATGCCAACACTGTGGTCAAGAAATGAAGCATTTTACAGCATCTATCAAGCACTACATAGCACTTCTTTTTCACATCCCATTTCTATTACCTGATTACTAACAACTTGGGGACCATCTCTTTTCCGCCCAGGCCTGATGGTTGGCAGTACAGATTCAAGGACTTTATCAGTTAGTTGATATTCGGGTTATTTAAAAGTTCTTACTGGAGAGTTATCTGATTAAGGTGGCAGGGCACGCGCGGGTAGATTGGGGACGGCTCCCCAGGTTAGAATTCTGGTCAAACCCACAGGCGGTTCCGACCGGAGCATGAGAGCCATTTCACCACAACCCCAGGCAGGGACCGCGAGCAAGACCCTTCCGGAGACCCAAGTGTACCTCAAAAAACTTGCAGTCAGCTGTGGGCTCAAAGATTTTACATCCGCTAAGCCTTGGGAAGCCTCCATGGCCTAGGGAAACCGACTTCCAGTAAAGCAGCGCTTGAATTTCGCTCGCTCCCGCCTCACACAAACCCGGTGAAGGAAGCGGAAGGGTAGAGACAACGGCCCGCCTCTAGGCTGGCCAATCCGGGATCCGTTTCTTCGGCGCGCGGTCCTGAGCCCCGCCCAGGAAAGTCTTGCGCTTGCGCCTGCGCCCTCGAGCGCTGGCGCTAGCTGGCTGTGAAAGCTCGTGTGGCGCTGAGTCTTGGGCGGCGTCTTCACGTGATTACTGGTGTTTTCAGTGCTGTCCAGTGAGGCTGTGGGTGTGAGAGTGTTGAGGGCGAAGGGAGGAAGTTGAGAGGGTGAGTAAAATACGCGCGTGTTCAGTTGTCCTTGTGAGTGGAGAATATCTTATTGTAATGTCCGGGGAGGCAGGTCTCCATTGCCCCTTTCCCAAGCACCCGCCAGTGCTTGGCTCTAAAGATATTTGGAATTCAAACACCTAGAGGTGAAGTCCTGCAACCTAAAACTGGCGCTGAAGAAAGGATTTCATGGACAAAACTTAAGTAGCCGCTTGTGGTGTTTACCTGCCATCCCAGTGTTTAGGAGGCAGAGGCAGGAAAGAGATCTCAAGATTCAGCCCAGACTGGGCTTACATATAAGGACGGACCCTGGCTCAGAAAAACCAAAGAGACATGTAGCGGGGCAAAAACCAAAGACTAAAGCTTTTATTTAAGCAATGCTAAATGGATTCAACGGGTTTTGTAAAGAAGAAGTTATGAATTTGAGAGGTTAGGGAAGGGAACATGATAGGAGTTGGGTGGGAAGGCGTGGAAATCATGTTACACAGTACTCGTGTATGGTGGAATTCTGGAAAAAAAATTTTTTAGAGGTAATTAAATAGTAGCTGGATTTGGCGGCACAAGCCTAGAACTCCAGCATCATGGAGGATGAAGCAGAAGGATCGCAAGTTCAAAATCTGCATGAGCTGTAGAGAATTCAGCAGTTCAACCTGAGCAACTTAGTGAGGCCCTGCCTTAAGAAATAAAGAGTGCTGGAGATATACCTCAGTAGTAGAGCACTTGCCTAGCATCTGTGAGGCTCTAGGTTCCTTAGTATAGTAAAAAATAAACAAGTAGACTCAATTATAATGTGGTCACTGTTGGACCTCAGAGATCCAAACTGGGACCCCCCCCCTCCTCCAGGGCCCAAACCGGGACGCCGCACCCCCACAGAGACTCACAGACGGGATATCGATGCTAATAGCAAGAGGATTTATTCCAGTGTACTGGGGCCGTTCTAACACGCAGGATAGAAGCGACCTCGAGGAGCAAATGGTGAAGCTTTTTATACAGTTGAAGCGGGTGCTAGGCACAAACCGAGTTGGGACAAGTTGATTGTTTTCCCATTTTGATAGGCAGGGGCCAGTTAACCTTTAAACTGATGGGTGCTGGCATATAGCAAGGTTGTGGGCTCCTAGAAAATGTAAACTTTAGGGTCTTAGTCAATGTGGGTGGCGGGAAGACCCTTAGTTCAAGGCCGTGGGCTGTCGACGTGGGGAAGCTCTTTTAGACCAAGGCCGTCTTGTTTGTCTTAGAAATTGTTTTTCTTTAACTCTGGGAACTGTTTTGGGTCACGGTGCTCCTTCCTGGCTTGGGCCTACACAATTTTGGTGCTCTTAGAAGCCTGACTAAAGTTTGGCTGCTTTGGTCTTGTCCTTTCAGTCACCTCTTCAGAAGTTCTGGTTAAGAAGCAGTCGTTTTCAAAGGCAAAGATCAGACCTTAGGGAAATATTGAAAGAATGATAAATAATTTGGAGGTTGTGAGCCAACAAAAATTATTCTGGTTTATATACTAATCAGAAAGCAAGGGGCTGGAGAGATTACTGGGCTGGAGAGACTGCTCAGCAGTTAAGAGCTTGGCTGATCTTCCAGAGGACCCTGGTTTATTCCCAGCACCCGCATGGCAGTTCACAACTGTCGGTAACTACTGTTCCAGGGGATCTGACACCCTCACATCGATGCACATAAATTAAAATAAAACTACCTTTTTTAAAGAAAGAAAATGTGGTTTCTTTCTTTGGGAAGTGGAACTTCCCAGAGTTCCAGAACTCTGGAGACTGAGGCAGGATTGTGATGAGTTCAAGGCCAGCCAGAACAAGAAACACATGGTGAGGACATGGACATTGTGATTCCCACAGAATAGTCCCATTTCATCTGTTCCAAGGATTTGAAGCTTCTTAATAAATTTCATAGACCATTGGGATCAAAGGAGTTATTAGAGAAGATGGGCTATTTTCTTGGCTTGGATGAGTTTTTTTGTTTGTTTTTTGAAGCTGGTTCTCTACATTGCCCTGGCTATCCTGGAACTCACTCTGTAGACAGGCTGGCCTCCAACTCCAGAGATCTGCCTGTCTCTGCCTCCTGAGTCCTGGGATTAAAGGCTTGTGCCACCGCAGGCACACTATACATATGTATATATAATCTTATACACATATATAGAATCTTACTGTATAGCCAGAGGTAGCCTTGAACTCTCAATCTTCCTACCTCAGCCTCTTGAGGATTAAGAAAATGGGGGTACACCACCATGTCAGGCTTTGCTTTTAAGTACTAGTTGCTTTTTTGGTGGGGTGGGGGTCTTAACTCTGTAGCTCAGACTGGCCTTGAACTCTTAATCTTCCTGCTGGAGTCCTGTGAGTCCTGGGATCACAGGCTTGTGCCTCATATCCAGTTCCTATGATTCGAACTCATGTTTATGAGCTCAGTTTCTCTGTTAAGGGACTCTTTAATGTGTTGCTAGTTCCCTTTTTGTGGAAATATGCTAAGAGAAATAAGGTGACTTTACCTTACAGTCCCATACTAGGAAATTGCAGAGCCAGAGTTCAATATGGACTTGATATGGATGTAAGTGTGTGCTCTTTCAAAGTCACACTTCCTATTGCTGCAAAGAAGAGGGCCGAGAAAGGAGATGAATGAGCTAATTGAAGGAGGCTTGTTTACCCAGGTGAAATGTTTGAATCACATCTTTTCCTGAAGACAAGTTTGGGTTGAGGATTGATTGAATCCTCAGAGAAATTATGTATTGAAATCTCCTATGATGGAGGTTAAGAAATCAGACCTTTGGGGTATGGTTAAATAGATTGGTGCACCACCACCACCACCACCCAGCAAATTCTGTTTTAAAATGCCTCTTTTATAGCTGGGTGGCGGTAGTGCACATCCTTAATCCCAGCACTCGGGAGGCAGAGGCAGGTGGGTCTCTGTGAGTTTGAGGCCAGCCTGGTCTACAGAGTGAGTTCCAGGAAAGCCAGAGTCACAACAGAGAAATGAAACCCTGTTGTCTCAAAAAAAAAAAAAAAAAAAAAAAAAAGGAGAGATGATGGCTCAGCAGTTAAGAGCACTGACTGCTCTTCCAGAGGACCCAGGTTCAATTCCTAGCACCCACATGGTAGCTCACAACTGTTTGTAATTCCTGCTCCAGGAGATCCGACACCCTCACACAGGCATGCGTGTAGACAAAACACCAATGTACATGAAATAAAAAGAAATAAATAAATAAGCAGAATTTAATCTGCAGATTACACTCTGTCACCTGTGCTCACAGAAAGGAAATAAAATAATGAAACTTAGTGGGAGAGTTCAGAATGAGGCAGAATAACAGCAGCACCTCTGCCCAGGCCCAATCTACACATTTTACCTATACTAAGCTTTTTCCTCCTTAGATGACCTTTCTGACTTTCTTCATCATCATCATCATCATCCCTTTACAGATGATAAAATTGAAGCACAGAAAAATTAAACAAGTTTATGGGCTGAGAGTTTGGCTCAGTTGTAACGGTGCTTGCCTAGTTTGTACGAGACCCTAAGTCCAGTCTCCAGCACCCCACATAAAATTAGTGGTGATGAATATCTAAGATCCCAACACCTTTGAGGTGAAGGTATAAAGATCAGAGTTCAAAGCCATTCTCTGCTACATGAGACTCTACCCAAAAATAAATAAATAAATAAATAAAACCCTAAGGAGTTTTGACAGGCCTTGGGACTTCCCTTCCAAAAAACATAACTCAGGAAGTCTGCCTTTTGAATTTTTGTTTTTTATTTTTGGCGTTTAAAAATTATTTTAACATACATTATTTAGAAATGGTGTATGTGTGTGTAGGTCAATCAGGACAGCTGCAGGAGTCAGGTCTTACTTTCCACCCTGTGAGTTTGTGAGTTCAGGGATTGAGCATAGGTTGTCAGACTTGGTGACAGTGAGCACCTTTCCTGACTGAACCATCTTCTCCACCCTTTTTAGGTGTTTTTGAGATGGGATATCGTGAAACCCAGACTATCCTTGAAACCTCTGTGTAGCTGAAGATGACCTTAATCTTCTGAGCTTCCTGCCTCCACCTCCTAGGTGTTGGGATTACAGACATGCACTACCATAACTGGTTATATATGGTCTTTGTGTATGTTAGGGTAGAGTCATTTTACCTTGACAGTCATTCTTCAAATGGAGTAACTCAAGGAAGGAAGAGCTTCCCTGCCATCCCAGTGTTTAGGAGGCAGAGGCAGGAAAGAGATCTCAAGATTCAGCCCAGACTGGGCTTACATATAAGGACGGACCCTGGCTCAGAAAAACCAAAGAGACATGTAGCGGGGCAAAAACCAAAGACTAAAGCTTTTATTTAAGCAATGCTAAATGGATTCAACGGGTTTTGTAAAGAAGAAGTTATGAATTTGAGAGGTTAGGGAAGGGAACATGATAGGAGTTGGGTGGGAAGGCGTGGAAATCATGTTACACAGTACTCGTGTATGGTGGAATTCTGGAAAAAAAATTTTTTAGAGGTAATTAAATAGTAGCTGGATTTGGCGGCACAAGCCTAGAATTCCAGCATCATGGAGGATGAAGCAGAAGGATTGCAAGTTCAAAATCTGCATGAGCTGTAGAGAATTCAGCAGTTCAACCTGAGCAACTTAGTGAGGCCCTGCCTTAAGAAATAAAGAGTGCTGGAGATATACCTCAGTAGTAGAGCACTTGCCTAGCATCTGTGAGGCTCTAGGTTCCTTAGTATAGTAAAAAATAAACAAGTAGACTCAATTATAATGTGGTCACTGTTGGACCTCAGAGATCCAAACTGGGACCCCCCCCCCTCCTCCAGGGCCCAAACCGGGACGCCGCACCCCCACAGAGACTCACAGACGGGATATCGATGCTAATAGCAAGAGGATTTATTCCAGTGTACTGGGGCCGTTCTAACACGCAGGATAGAAGCGACCTCGAGGAGCAAATGGTGAAGCTTTTTATACAGTTGAAGCGGGTGCTAGGCACAAACCGAGTTGGGACAAGTTGATTGTTTTCCCATTTTGATAGGCAGGGGCCAGTTAACCTTTAAACTGATGGGTGCTGGCATATAGCAAGGTTGTGGGCTCCTAGAAAATGTAAACTTTAGGGTCTTAGTCAATGTGGGTGGCGGGAAGACCCTTAGTTCAAGGCCGTGGGCTGTCGACGTGGGGAGGCTCTTTTAGCCCAAGGCCGTCTTGTTTGTCTTAGAAATTGTTTTTCTTTAACTCTGGGAACTGTTTTGGGTCACGGTGCTCCTTCCTGGCTTGGGCCTACACAATTTTGGTGCTCTTAGAAGCCTGACTAAAGTTTGGCTGCTTTGGTCTTGTCCTTTCAGTCACCTCTTCAGAAGTTCTGGTTAAGAAGCAGTCGTTTTCAAAGGCAAAGATCAGACCTTAGGGAAATATTGAAAGAATGATAAATAATTTGGAGGTTGTGAGCCAACAAAAATTATTCTGGTTTATATACTAATCAGAAAGCAAGGGGCTGGAGAGATTACTGGGCTGGAGAGACTGCTCAGCAGTTAAGAGCTTGGCTGATCTTCCAGAGGACCCTGGTTTATTCCCAGCACCCGCATGGCAGTTCACAACTGTCGGTAACTACTGTTCCAGGGGATCTGACACCCTCACATCGATGCACATAAATTAAAATAAAACTACCTTTTTTTAAAGAAAGAAAATGTGGTTTCTTTCTTTGGGAAGTGGAACTTCCCAGAGTTCCAGAACTCTGGAGACTGAGGCAGGATTGTGATGAGTTCAAGGCCAGCCAGAACAAGAAACACATGATGAGGACATGGACATTGTGATTCCCACAGAATAGTCCCATTTCATCTGTTCCAAGGATTTGAAGCTTCTTAATAAATTTCATAGACCATTGGGATCAAAGGAGTTATTAGAGAAGATGGGCTATTTTCTTGGCTTGGATGAGTTTTTTTGTTTGTTTTTTGAAGCTGGTTCTCTACATTGCCCTGGCTATCCTGGAACTCACTCTGTAGACAGGCTGGCCTCCAACTCCAGAGATCTGCCTGTCTCTGCCTCCTGAGTCCTGGGATTAAAGGCTTGTGCCACCGCAGGCACACTATACATATGTATATATAATCTTATACACATATATAGAATCTTACTGTATAGCCAGAGGTAGCCTCGAACTCTCAATCTTCCTACCTCAGCCTCTTGAGGATTAAGAAAATGGGGGTACACCACCATGTCAGGCTTTGCTTTTAAGTACTAGTTGCTTTTTTGGTGGGGTGGGGGTCTTAACTCTGTAGCTCAGACTGGCCTTGAACTCTTAATCTTCCTGCTGGAGTCCTGTGAGTCCTGGGATCACAGGCTTGTGCCTCATATCCAGTTCCTATGATTCGAACTCATGTTTATGAGCTCAGTTTCTCTGTTAAGGGACTCTTTAATGTGTTGCTAGTTCCCTTTTTGTGGAAATATGCTAAGAGAAATAAGGTGACTTTACCTTACAGTCCCATACTAGGAAATTGCAGAGCCAGAGTTCAATATGGACTTGATATGGATGTAAGTGTGTGCTCTTTCAAAGTCACACTTCCTATTGCTGCAAAGAAGAGGGCCGAGAAAGGAGATGAATGAGCTAATTGAAGGAGGCTTGTTTACCCAGGTGAAATGTTTGAATCACATCTTTTCCTGAAGACAAGTTTGGGTTGAGGATTGATTGAATCCTCAGAGAAATTATGTATTGAAATCTCCTATGATGGAGGTTAAGAAATCAGACCTTTGGGGTATGGTTAAATAGATTGGTGCACCACCACCACCACCACCCAGCAAATTCTGTTTTAAAATGCCTCTTTTATAGCTGGGTGGCGGTAGTGCACATCCTTAATCCCAGCACTCGGGAGGCAGAGGCAGGTGGGTCTCTGTGAGTTTGAGGCCAGCCTGGTCTACAGAGTGAGTTCCAGGAAAGCCAGAGTCACAACAGAGAAATGAAACCCTGTTGTCTCAAAAAAAAAAAAAAAAAAAAAAAAAGGAGAGATGATGGCTCAGCAGTTAAGAGCACTGACTGCTCTTCCAGAGGACCCAGGTTCAATTCCTAGCACCCACATGGTAGCTCACAACTGTTTGTAATTCCTGCTCCAGGAGATCCGACACCCTCACACAGGCATGCGTGTAGACAAAACACCAATGTACATGAAATAAAAAGAAATAAATAAATAAGCAGAATTTAATCTGCAGATTACACTCTGTCACCTGTGCTCACAGAAAGGAAATAAAATAATGAAACTTAGTGGGAGAGTTCAGAATGAGGCAGAATAACAGCAGCACCTCTGCCCAGGCCCAATCTACACATTTTACCTATACTAAGCTTTTTCCTCCTTAGATGACCTTTCTGACTTTCTTCATCATCATCATCATCATCCCTTTACAGATGATAAAATTGAAGCACAGAAAAATTAAACAAGTTTATGGGCTGAGAGTTTGGCTCAGTTGTAACGGTGCTTGCCTAGTTTGTACGAGACCCTAAGTCCAGTCTCCAGCACCCCACATAAAATTAGTGGTGATGAATATCTAAGATCCCAACACCTTTGAGGTGAAGGTATAAAGATCAGAGTTCAAAGCCATTCTCTGCTACATGAGACTCTACCCAAAAATAAATAAATAAATAAATAAAACCCTAAGGAGTTTTGACAGGCCTTGGGACTTCCCTTCCAAAAAACATAACTCAGGAAGTCTGCCTTTTGAATTTTTGTTTTTTATTTTTGGCGTTTAAAAATTATTTTAACATACATTATTTAGAAATGGTGTATGTGTGTGTAGGTCAATCAGGACAGCTGCAGGAGTCAGGTCTTACTTTCCACCCTGTGAGTTTGTGAGTTCAGGGATTGAGCATAGGTTGTCAGACTTGGTGACAGTGAGCACCTTTCCTGACTGAACCATCTTCTCCACCCTTTTTAGGTGTTTTTGAGATGGGATATCGTGAAACCCAGACTATCCTTGAAACCTCTGTGTAGCTGAAGATGACCTTAATCTTCTGAGCTTCCTGCCTCCACCTCCTAGGTGTTGGGATTACAGACATGCACTACCATAACTGGTTATATATGGTCTTTGTGTATGTTAGGGTAGAGTCATTTTACCTTGACAGTCATTCTTCAAATGGAGTAACTCAAGGAAGGAAGAGCTTCCCTGCCATCCCAGTGTTTAGGAGGCAGAGGCAGGAAAGAGATCTCAAGATTCAGCCCAGACTGGGCTTACATATAAGGACGGACCCTGGCTCAGAAAAACCAAAGAGACATGTAGCGGGGCAAAAACCAAAGACTAAAGCTTTTATTTAAGCAATGCTAAATGGATTCAACGGGTTTTGTAAAGAAGAAGTTATGAATTTGAGAGGTTAGGGAAGGGAACATGATAGGAGTTGGGTGGGAAGGCGTGGAAATCATGTTACACAGTACTCGTGTATGGTGGAATTCTGGAAAAAAAATTTTTTAGAGGTAATTAAATAGTAGCTGGATTTGGCGGCACAAGCCTAGAATTCCAGCATCATGGAGGATGAAGCAGAAGGATTGCAAGTTCAAAATCTGCATGAGCTGTAGAGAATTCAGCAGTTCAACCTGAGCAACTTAGTGAGGCCCTGCCTTAAGAAATAAAGAGTGCTGGAGATATACCTCAGTAGTAGAGCACTTGCCTAGCATCTGTGAGGCTCTAGGTTCCTTAGTATAGTAAAAAATAAACAAGTAGACTCAATTATAATGTGGTCACTGTTGGACCTCAGAGATCCAAACTGGGACCCCCCCCCCTCCTCCAGGGCCCAAACCGGGACGCCGCACCCCCACAGAGACTCACAGACGGGATATCGATGCTAATAGCAAGAGGATTTATTCCAGTGTACTGGGGCCGTTCTAACACGCAGGATAGAAGCGACCTCGAGGAGCAAATGGTGAAGCTTTTTATACAGTTGAAGCGGGTGCTAGGCACAAACCGAGTTGGGACAAGTTGATTGTTTTCCCATTTTGATAGGCAGGGGCCAGTTAACCTTTAAACTGATGGGTGCTGGCATATAGCAAGGTTGTGGGCTCCTAGAAAATGTAAACTTTAGGGTCTTAGTCAATGTGGGTGGCGGGAAGACCCTTAGTTCAAGGCCGTGGGCTGTCGACGTGGGGAGGCTCTTTTAGCCCAAGGCCGTCTTGTTTGTCTTAGAAATTGTTTTTCTTTAACTCTGGGAACTGTTTTGGGTCACGGTGCTCCTTCCTGGCTTGGGCCTACACAATTTTGGTGCTCTTAGAAGCCTGACTAAAGTTTGGCTGCTTTGGTCTTGTCCTTTCAGTCACCTCTTCAGAAGTTCTGGTTAAGAAGCAGTCGTTTTCAAAGGCAAAGATCAGACCTTAGGGAAATATTGAAAGAATGATAAATAATTTGGAGGTTGTGAGCCAACAAAAATTATTCTGGTTTATATACTAATCAGAAAGCGAGGGGCTGGAGAGATTACTGGGCTGGAGAGACTGCTCAGCAGTTAAGAGCTTGGCTGATCTTCCAGAGGACCCTGGTTTATTCCCAGCACCCGCATGGCAGTTCACAACTGTCGGTAACTACTGTTCCAGGGGATCTGACACCCTCACATCGATGCACATAAATTAAAATAAAACTACCTTTTTTTAAAGAAAGAAAATGTGGTTTCTTTCTTTGGGAAGTGGAACTTCCCAGAGTTCCAGAACTCTGGAGACTGAGGCAGGATTGTGATGAGTTCAAGGCCAGCCAGAACAAGAAACACATGATGAGGACATGGACATTGTGATTCCCACAGAATAGTCCCATTTCATCTGTTCCAAGGATTTGAAGCTTCTTAATAAATTTCATAGACCATTGGGATCAAAGGAGTTATTAGAGAAGATGGGCTATTTTCTTGGCTTGGATGAGTTTTTTTGTTTGTTTTTTGAAGCTGGTTCTCTACATTGCCCTGGCTATCCTGGAACTCACTCTGTAGACAGGCTGGCCTCCAACTCCAGAGATCTGCCTGTCTCTGCCTCCTGAGTCCTGGGATTAAAGGCTTGTGCCACCGCAGGCACACTATACATATGTATATATAATCTTATACACATATATAGAATCTTACTGTATAGCCAGAGGTAGCCTCGAACTCTCAATCTTCCTACCTCAGCCTCTTGAGGATTAAGAAAATGGGGGTACACCACCATGTCAGGCTTTGCTTTTAAGTACTAGTTGCTTTTTTGGTGGGGTGGGGGTCTTAACTCTGTAGCTCAGACTGGCCTTGAACTCTTAATCTTCCTGCTGGAGTCCTGTGAGTCCTGGGATCACAGGCTTGTGCCTCATATCCAGTTCCTATGATTCGAACTCATGTTTATGAGCTCAGTTTCTCTGTTAAGGGACTCTTTAATGTGTTGCTAGTTCCCTTTTTGTGGAAATATGCTAAGAGAAATAAGGTGACTTTACCTTACAGTCCCATACTAGGAAATTGCAGAGCCAGAGTTCAATATGGACTTGATATGGATGTAAGTGTGTGCTCTTTCAAAGTCACACTTCCTATTGCTGCAAAGAAGAGGGCCGAGAAAGGAGATGAATGAGCTAATTGAAGGAGGCTTGTTTACCCAGGTGAAATGTTTGAATCACATCTTTTCCTGAAGACAAGTTTGGGTTGAGGATTGATTGAATCCTCAGAGAAATTATGTATTGAAATCTCCTATGATGGAGGTTAAGAAATCAGACCTTTGGGGTATGGTTAAATAGATTGGTGCACCACCACCACCACCACCCAGCAAATTCTGTTTTAAAATGCCTCTTTTATAGCTGGGTGGCGGTAGTGCACATCCTTAATCCCAGCACTCGGGAGGCAGAGGCAGGTGGGTCTCTGTGAGTTTGAGGCCAGCCTGGTCTACAGAGTGAGTTCCAGGAAAGCCAGAGTCACAACAGAGAAATGAAACCCTGTTGTCTCAAAAAAAAAAAAAAAAAAAAAAAAAAAGGAGAGATGATGGCTCAGCAGTTAAGAGCACTGACTGCTCTTCCAGAGGACCCAGGTTCAATTCCTAGCACCCACATGGTAGCTCACAACTGTTTGTAATTCCTGCTCCAGGAGATCCGACACCCTCACACAGGCATGCGTGTAGACAAAACACCAATGTACATGAAATAAAAAGAAATAAATAAATAAGCAGAATTTAATCTGCAGATTACACTCTGTCACCTGTGCTCACAGAAAGGAAATAAAATAATGAAACTTAGTGGGAGAGTTCAGAATGAGGCAGAATAACAGCAGCACCTCTGCCCAGGCCCAATCTACACATTTTACCTATACTAAGCTTTTTCCTCCTTAGATGACCTTTCTGACTTTCTTCATCATCATCATCATCATCCCTTTACAGATGATAAAATTGAAGCACAGAAAAATTAAACAAGTTTATGGGCTGAGAGTTTGGCTCAGTTGTAACGGTGCTTGCCTAGTTTGTACGAGACCCTAAGTCCAGTCTCCAGCACCCCACATAAAATTAGTGGTGATGAATATCTAAGATCCCAACACCTTTGAGGTGAAGGTATAAAGATCAGAGTTCAAAGCCATTCTCTGCTACATGAGACTCTACCCAAAAATAAATAAATAAATAAATAAAACCCTAAGGAGTTTTGACAGGCCTTGGGACTTCCCTTCCAAAAAACATAACTCAGGAAGTCTGCCTTTTGAATTTTTGTTTTTTATTTTTGGCGTTTAAAAATTATTTTAACATACATTATTTAGAAATGGTGTATGTGTGTGTAGGTCAATCAGGACAGCTGCAGGAGTCAGGTCTTACTTTCCACCCTGTGAGTTTGTGAGTTCAGGGATTGAGCATAGGTTGTCAGACTTGGTGACAGTGAGCACCTTTCCTGACTGAACCATCTTCTCCACCCTTTTTAGGTGTTTTTGAGATGGGATATCGTGAAACCCAGACTATCCTTGAAACCTCTGTGTAGCTGAAGATGACCTTAATCTTCTGAGCTTCCTGCCTCCACCTCCTAGGTGTTGGGATTACAGACATGCACTACCATAACTGGTTATATATGGTCTTTGTGTATGTTAGGGTAGAGTCATTTTACCTTGACAGTCATTCTTCAAATGGAGTAACTCAAGGAAGGAAGAGCTTCCCTGCCATCCCAGTGTTTAGGAGGCAGAGGCAGGAAAGAGATCTCAAGATTCAGCCCAGACTGGGCTTACATATAAGGACGGACCCTGGCTCAGAAAAACCAAAGAGACATGTAGCGGGGCAAAAACCAAAGACTAAAGCTTTTATTTAAGCAATGCTAAATGGATTCAACGGGTTTTGTAAAGAAGAAGTTATGAATTTGAGAGGTTAGGGAAGGGAACATGATAGGAGTTGGGTGGGAAGGCGTGGAAATCATGTTACACAGTACTCGTGTATGGTGGAATTCTGGAAAAAAAATTTTTTAGAGGTAATTAAATAGTAGCTGGATTTGGCGGCACAAGCCTAGAATTCCAGCATCATGGAGGATGAAGCAGAAGGATTGCAAGTTCAAAATCTGCATGAGCTGTAGAGAATTCAGCAGTTCAACCTGAGCAACTTAGTGAGGCCCTGCCTTAAGAAATAAAGAGTGCTGGAGATATACCTCAGTAGTAGAGCACTTGCCTAGCATCTGTGAGGCTCTAGGTTCCTTAGTATAGTAAAAAATAAACAAGTAGACTCAATTATAATGTGGTCACTGTTGGACCTCAGAGATCCAAACTGGGACCCCCCCCCCCTCCTCCAGGGCCCAAACCGGGACGCCGCACCCCCACAGAGACTCACAGACGGGATATCGATGCTAATAGCAAGAGGATTTATTCCAGTGTACTGGGGCCGTTCTAACACGCAGGATAGAAGCGACCTCGAGGAGCAAATGGTGAAGCTTTTTATACAGTTGAAGCGGGTGCTAGGCACAAACCGAGTTGGGACAAGTTGATTGTTTTCCCATTTTGATAGGCAGGGGCCAGTTAACCTTTAAACTGATGGGTGCTGGCATATAGCAAGGTTGTGGGCTCCTAGAAAATGTAAACTTTAGGGTCTTAGTCAATGTGGGTGGCGGGAAGACCCTTAGTTCAAGGCCGTGGGCTGTCGACGTGGGGAGGCTCTTTTAGCCCAAGGCCGTCTTGTTTGTCTTAGAAATTGTTTTTCTTTAACTCTGGGAACTGTTTTGGGTCACGGTGCTCCTTCCTGGCTTGGGCCTACACAATTTTGGTGCTCTTAGAAGCCTGACTAAAGTTTGGCTGCTTTGGTCTTGTCCTTTCAGTCACCTCTTCAGAAGTTCTGGTTAAGAAGCAGTCGTTTTCAAAGGCAAAGATCAGACCTTAGGGAAATATTGAAAGAATGATAAATAATTTGGAGGTTGTGAGCCAACAAAAATTATTCTGGTTTATATACTAATCAGAAAGCGAGGGGCTGGAGAGATTACTGGGCTGGAGAGACTGCTCAGCAGTTAAGAGCTTGGCTGATCTTCCAGAGGACCCTGGTTTATTCCCAGCACCCGCATGGCAGTTCACAACTGTCGGTAACTACTGTTCCAGGGGATCTGACACCCTCACATCGATGCACATAAATTAAAATAAAACTACCTTTTTTTAAAGAAAGAAAATGTGGTTTCTTTCTTTGGGAAGTGGAACTTCCCAGAGTTCCAGAACTCTGGAGACTGAGGCAGGATTGTGATGAGTTCAAGGCCAGCCAGAACAAGAAACACATGGTGAGGACATGGACATTGTGATTCCCACAGAATAGTCCCATTTCATCTGTTCCAAGGATTTGAAGCTTCTTAATAAATTTCATAGACCATTGGGATCAAAGGAGTTATTAGAGAAGATGGGCTATTTTCTTGGCTTGGATGAGTTTTTTTGTTTGTTTTTTGAAGCTGGTTCTCTACATTGCCCTGGCTATCCTGGAACTCACTCTGTAGACAGGCTGGCCTCCAACTCCAGAGATCTGCCTGTCTCTGCCTCCTGAGTCCTGGGATTAAAGGCTTGTGCCACCGCAGGCACACTATACATATGTATATATAATCTTATACACATATATAGAATCTTACTGTATAGCCAGAGGTAGCCTCGAACTCTCAATCTTCCTACCTCAGCCTCTTGAGGATTAAGAAAATGGGGGTACACCACCATGTCAGGCTTTGCTTTTAAGTACTAGTTGCTTTTTTGGTGGGGTGGGGGTCTTAACTCTGTAGCTCAGACTGGCCTTGAACTCTTAATCTTCCTGCTGGAGTCCTGTGAGTCCTGGGATCACAGGCTTGTGCCTCATATCCAGTTCCTATGATTCGAACTCATGTTTATGAGCTCAGTTTCTCTGTTAAGGGACTCTTTAATGTGTTGCTAGTTCCCTTTTTGTGGAAATATGCTAAGAGAAATAAGGTGACTTTACCTTACAGTCCCATACTAGGAAATTGCAGAGCCAGAGTTCAATATGGACTTGATATGGATGTAAGTGTGTGCTCTTTCAAAGTCACACTTCCTATTGCTGCAAAGAAGAGGGCCGAGAAAGGAGATGAATGAGCTAATTGAAGGAGGCTTGTTTACCCAGGTGAAATGTTTGAATCACATCTTTTCCTGAAGACAAGTTTGGGTTGAGGATTGATTGAATCCTCAGAGAAATTATGTATTGAAATCTCCTATGATGGAGGTTAAGAAATCAGACCTTTGGGGTATGGTTAAATAGATTGGTGCACCACCACCACCACCACCCAGCAAATTCTGTTTTAAAATGCCTCTTTTATAGCTGGGTGGCGGTAGTGCACATCCTTAATCCCAGCACTCGGGAGGCAGAGGCAGGTGGGTCTCTGTGAGTTTGAGGCCAGCCTGGTCTACAGAGTGAGTTCCAGGAAAGCCAGAGTCACAACAGAGAAATGAAACCCTGTTGTCTCAAAAAAAAAAAAAAAAAAAAAAAAAGGAGAGATGATGGCTCAGCAGTTAAGAGCACTGACTGCTCTTCCAGAGGACCCAGGTTCAATTCCTAGCACCCACATGGTAGCTCACAACTGTTTGTAATTCCTGCTCCAGGAGATCCGACACCCTCACACAGGCATGCGTGTAGACAAAACACCAATGTACATGAAATAAAAAGAAATAAATAAATAAGCAGAATTTAATCTGCAGATTACACTCTGTCACCTGTGCTCACAGAAAGGAAATAAAATAATGAAACTTAGTGGGAGAGTTCAGAATGAGGCAGAATAACAGCAGCACCTCTGCCCAGGCCCAATCTACACATTTTACCTATACTAAGCTTTTTCCTCCTTAGATGACCTTTCTGACTTTCTTCATCATCATCATCATCATCCCTTTACAGATGATAAAATTGAAGCACAGAAAAATTAAACAAGTTTATGGGCTGAGAGTTTGGCTCAGTTGTAACGGTGCTTGCCTAGTTTGTACGAGACCCTAAGTCCAGTCTCCAGCACCCCACATAAAATTAGTGGTGATGAATATCTAAGATCCCAACACCTTTGAGGTGAAGGTATAAAGATCAGAGTTCAAAGCCATTCTCTGCTACATGAGACTCTACCCAAAAATAAATAAATAAATAAATAAAACCCTAAGGAGTTTTGACAGGCCTTGGGACTTCCCTTCCAAAAAACATAACTCAGGAAGTCTGCCTTTTGAATTTTTGTTTTTTATTTTTGGCGTTTAAAAATTATTTTAACATACATTATTTAGAAATGGTGTATGTGTGTGTAGGTCAATCAGGACAGCTGCAGGAGTCAGGTCTTACTTTCCACCCTGTGAGTTTGTGAGTTCAGGGATTGAGCATAGGTTGTCAGACTTGGTGACAGTGAGCACCTTTCCTGACTGAACCATCTTCTCCACCCTTTTTAGGTGTTTTTGAGATGGGATATCGTGAAACCCAGACTATCCTTGAAACCTCTGTGTAGCTGAAGATGACCTTAATCTTCTGAGCTTCCTGCCTCCACCTCCTAGGTGTTGGGATTACAGACATGCACTACCATAACTGGTTATATATGGTCTTTGTGTATGTTAGGGTAGAGTCATTTTACCTTGACAGTCATTCTTCAAATGGAGTAACTCAAGGAAGGAAGAGCTTCCCTGCCATCCCAGTGTTTAGGAGGCAGAGGCAGGAAAGAGATCTCAAGATTCAGCCCAGACTGGGCTTACATATAAGGACGGACCCTGGCTCAGAAAAACCAAAGAGACATGTAGCGGGGCAAAAACCAAAGACTAAAGCTTTTATTTAAGCAATGCTAAATGGATTCAACGGGTTTTGTAAAGAAGAAGTTATGAATTTGAGAGGTTAGGGAAGGGAACATGATAGGAGTTGGGTGGGAAGGCGTGGAAATCATGTTACACAGTACTCGTGTATGGTGGAATTCTGGAAAAAAAATTTTTTAGAGGTAATTAAATAGTAGCTGGATTTGGCGGCACAAGCCTAGAATTCCAGCATCATGGAGGATGAAGCAGAAGGATTGCAAGTTCAAAATCTGCATGAGCTGTAGAGAATTCAGCAGTTCAACCTGAGCAACTTAGTGAGGCCCTGCCTTAAGAAATAAAGAGTGCTGGAGATATACCTCAGTAGTAGAGCACTTGCCTAGCATCTGTGAGGCTCTAGGTTCCTTAGTATAGTAAAAAATAAACAAGTAGACTCAATTATAATGTGGTCACTGTTGGACCTCAGAGATCCAAACTGGGACCCCCCCCCCCTCCTCCAGGGCCCAAACCGGGACGCCGCACCCCCACAGAGACTCACAGACGGGATATCGATGCTAATAGCAAGAGGATTTATTCCAGTGTACTGGGGCCGTTCTAACACGCAGGATAGAAGCGACCTCGAGGAGCAAATGGTGAAGCTTTTTATACAGTTGAAGCGGGTGCTAGGCACAAACCGAGTTGGGACAAGTTGATTGTTTTCCCATTTTGATAGGCAGGGGCCAGTTAACCTTTAAACTGATGGGTGCTGGCATATAGCAAGGTTGTGGGCTCCTAGAAAATGTAAACTTTAGGGTCTTAGTCAATGTGGGTGGCGGGAAGACCCTTAGTTCAAGGCCGTGGGCTGTCGACGTGGGGAGGCTCTTTTAGCCCAAGGCCGTCTTGTTTGTCTTAGAAATTGTTTTTCTTTAACTCTGGGAACTGTTTTGGGTCACGGTGCTCCTTCCTGGCTTGGGCCTACACAATTTTGGTGCTCTTAGAAGCCTGACTAAAGTTTGGCTGCTTTGGTCTTGTCCTTTCAGTCACCTCTTCAGAAGTTCTGGTTAAGAAGCAGTCGTTTTCAAAGGCAAAGATCAGACCTTAGGGAAATATTGAAAGAATGATAAATAATTTGGAGGTTGTGAGCCAACAAAAATTATTCTGGTTTATATACTAATCAGAAAGCGAGGGGCTGGAGAGATTACTGGGCTGGAGAGACTGCTCAGCAGTTAAGAGCTTGGCTGATCTTCCAGAGGACCCTGGTTTATTCCCAGCACCCGCATGGCAGTTCACAACTGTCGGTAACTACTGTTCCAGGGGATCTGACACCCTCACATCGATGCACATAAATTAAAATAAAACTACCTTTTTTTAAAGAAAGAAAATGTGGTTTCTTTCTTTGGGAAGTGGAACTTCCCAGAGTTCCAGAACTCTGGAGACTGAGGCAGGATTGTGATGAGTTCAAGGCCAGCCAGGACAAGAAACACATGGTGAGGACATGGACATTGTGATTCCCACAGAATAGTCCCATTTCATCTGTTCCAAGGATTTGAAGCTTCTTAATAAATTTCATAGACCATTGGGATCAAAGGAGTTATTAGAGAAGATGGGCTATTTTCTTGGCTTGGATGAGTTTTTTTGTTTGTTTTTTGAAGCTGGTTCTCTACATTGCCCTGGCTATCCTGGAACTCACTCTGTAGACAGGCTGGCCTCCAACTCCAGAGATCTGCCTGTCTCTGCCTCCTGAGTCCTGGGATTAAAGGCTTGTGCCACCGCAGGCACACTATACATATGTATATATAATCTTATACACATATATAGAATCTTACTGTATAGCCAGAGGTAGCCTCGAACTCTCAATCTTCCTACCTCAGCCTCTTGAGGATTAAGAAAATGGGGGTACACCACCATGTCAGGCTTTGCTTTTAAGTACTAGTTGCTTTTTTGGTGGGGTGGGGGTCTTAACTCTGTAGCTCAGACTGGCCTTGAACTCTTAATCTTCCTGCTGGAGTCCTGTGAGTCCTGGGATCACAGGCTTGTGCCTCATATCCAGTTCCTATGATTCGAACTCATGTTTATGAGCTCAGTTTCTCTGTTAAGGGACTCTTTAATGTGTTGCTAGTTCCCTTTTTGTGGAAATATGCTAAGAGAAATAAGGTGACTTTACCTTACAGTCCCATACTAGGAAATTGCAGAGCCAGAGTTCAATATGGACTTGATATGGATGTAAGTGTGTGCTCTTTCAAAGTCACACTTCCTATTGCTGCAAAGAAGAGGGCCGAGAAAGGAGATGAATGAGCTAATTGAAGGAGGCTTGTTTACCCAGGTGAAATGTTTGAATCACATCTTTTCCTGAAGACAAGTTTGGGTTGAGGATTGATTGAATCCTCAGAGAAATTATGTATTGAAATCTCCTATGATGGAGGTTAAGAAATCAGACCTTTGGGGTATGGTTAAATAGATTGGTGCACCACCACCACCACCACCCAGCAAATTCTGTTTTAAAATGCCTCTTTTATAGCTGGGTGGCGGTAGTGCACATCCTTAATCCCAGCACTCGGGAGGCAGAGGCAGGTGGGTCTCTGTGAGTTTGAGGCCAGCCTGGTCTACAGAGTGAGTTCCAGGAAAGCCAGAGTCACAACAGAGAAATGAAACCCTGTTGTCTCAAAAAAAAAAAAAAAAAAAAAAAAAAGGAGAGATGATGGCTCAGCAGTTAAGAGCACTGACTGCTCTTCCAGAGGACCCAGGTTCAATTCCTAGCACCCACATGGTAGCTCACAACTGTTTGTAATTCCTGCTCCAGGAGATCCGACACCCTCACACAGGCATGCGTGTAGACAAAACACCAATGTACATGAAATAAAAAGAAATAAATAAATAAGCAGAATTTAATCTGCAGATTACACTCTGTCACCTGTGCTCACAGAAAGGAAATAAAATAATGAAACTTAGTGGGAGAGTTCAGAATGAGGCAGAATAACAGCAGCACCTCTGCCCAGGCCCAATCTACACATTTTACCTATACTAAGCTTTTTCCTCCTTAGATGACCTTTCTGACTTTCTTCATCATCATCATCATCATCCCTTTACAGATGATAAAATTGAAGCACAGAAAAATTAAACAAGTTTATGGGCTGAGAGTTTGGCTCAGTTGTAACGGTGCTTGCCTAGTTTGTACGAGACCCTAAGTCCAGTCTCCAGCACCCCACATAAAATTAGTGGTGATGAATATCTAAGATCCCAACACCTTTGAGGTGAAGGTATAAAGATCAGAGTTCAAAGCCATTCTCTGCTACATGAGACTCTACCCAAAAATAAATAAATAAATAAATAAAACCCTAAGGAGTTTTGACAGGCCTTGGGACTTCCCTTCCAAAAAACATAACTCAGGAAGTCTGCCTTTTGAATTTTTGTTTTTTATTTTTGGCGTTTAAAAATTATTTTAACATACATTATTTAGAAATGGTGTATGTGTGTGTAGGTCAATCAGGACAGCTGCAGGAGTCAGGTCTTACTTTCCACCCTGTGAGTTTGTGAGTTCAGGGATTGAGCATAGGTTGTCAGACTTGGTGACAGTGAGCACCTTTCCTGACTGAACCATCTTCTCCACCCTTTTTAGGTGTTTTTGAGATGGGATATCGTGAAACCCAGACTATCCTTGAAACCTCTGTGTAGCTGAAGATGACCTTAATCTTCTGAGCTTCCTGCCTCCACCTCCTAGGTGTTGGGATTACAGACATGCACTACCATAACTGGTTATATATGGTCTTTGTGTATGTTAGGGTAGAGTCATTTTACCTTGACAGTCATTCTTCAAATGGAGTAACTCAAGGAAGGAAGAGCTTCCCTGCCATCCCAGTGTTTAGGAGGCAGAGGCAGGAAAGAGATCTCAAGATTCAGCCCAGACTGGGCTTACATATAAGGACGGACCCTGGCTCAGAAAAACCAAAGAGACATGTAGCGGGGCAAAAACCAAAGACTAAAGCTTTTATTTAAGCAATGCTAAATGGATTCAACGGGTTTTGTAAAGAAGAAGTTATGAATTTGAGAGGTTAGGGAAGGGAACATGATAGGAGTTGGGTGGGAAGGCGTGGAAATCATGTTACACAGTACTCGTGTATGGTGGAATTCTGGAAAAAAAATTTTTTAGAGGTAATTAAATAGTAGCTGGATTTGGCGGCACAAGCCTAGAATTCCAGCATCATGGAGGATGAAGCAGAAGGATTGCAAGTTCAAAATCTGCATGAGCTGTAGAGAATTCAGCAGTTCAACCTGAGCAACTTAGTGAGGCCCTGCCTTAAGAAATAAAGAGTGCTGGAGATATACCTCAGTAGTAGAGCACTTGCCTAGCATCTGTGAGGCTCTAGGTTCCTTAGTATAGTAAAAAATAAACAAGTAGACTCAATTATAATGTGGTCACTGTTGGACCTCAGAGATCCAAACTGGGACCCCCCCCCCCCTCCTCCAGGGCCCAAACCGGGACGCCGCACCCCCACAGAGACTCACAGACGGGATATCGATGCTAATAGCAAGAGGATTTATTCCAGTGTACTGGGGCCGTTCTAACACGCAGGATAGAAGCGACCTCGAGGAGCAAATGGTGAAGCTTTTTATACAGTTGAAGCGGGTGCTAGGCACAAACCGAGTTGGGACAAGTTGATTGTTTTCCCATTTTGATAGGCAGGGGCCAGTTAACCTTTAAACTGATGGGTGCTGGCATATAGCAAGGTTGTGGGCTCCTAGAAAATGTAAACTTTAGGGTCTTAGTCAATGTGGGTGGCGGGAAGACCCTTAGTTCAAGGCCGTGGGCTGTCGACGTGGGGAGGCTCTTTTAGCCCAAGGCCGTCTTGTTTGTCTTAGAAATTGTTTTTCTTTAACTCTGGGAACTGTTTTGGGTCACGGTGCTCCTTCCTGGCTTGGGCCTACACAATTTTGGTGCTCTTAGAAGCCTGACTAAAGTTTGGCTGCTTTGGTCTTGTCCTTTCAGTCACCTCTTCAGAAGTTCTGGTTAAGAAGCAGTCGTTTTCAAAGGCAAAGATCAGACCTTAGGGAAATATTGAAAGAATGATAAATAATTTGGAGGTTGTGAGCCAACAAAAATTATTCTGGTTTATATACTAATCAGAAAGCGAGGGGCTGGAGAGATTACTGGGCTGGAGAGACTGCTCAGCAGTTAAGAGCTTGGCTGATCTTCCAGAGGACCCTGGTTTATTCCCAGCACCCGCATGGCAGTTCACAACTGTCGGTAACTACTGTTCCAGGGGATCTGACACCCTCACATCGATGCACATAAATTAAAATAAAACTACCTTTTTTTAAAGAAAGAAAATGTGGTTTCTTTCTTTGGGAAGTGGAACTTCCCAGAGTTCCAGAACTCTGGAGACTGAGGCAGGATTGTGATGAGTTCAAGGCCAGCCAGAACAAGAAACACATGGTGAGGACATGGACATTGTGATTCCCACAGAATAGTCCCATTTCATCTGTTCCAAGGATTTGAAGCTTCTTAATAAATTTCATAGACCATTGGGATCAAAGGAGTTATTAGAGAAGATGGGCTATTTTCTTGGCTTGGATGAGTTTTTTTGTTTGTTTTTTGAAGCTGGTTCTCTACATTGCCCTGGCTATCCTGGAACTCACTCTGTAGACAGGCTGGCCTCCAACTCCAGAGATCTGCCTGTCTCTGCCTCCTGAGTCCTGGGATTAAAGGCTTGTGCCACCGCAGGCACACTATACATATGTATATATAATCTTATACACATATATAGAATCTTACTGTATAGCCAGAGGTAGCCTCGAACTCTCAATCTTCCTACCTCAGCCTCTTGAGGATTAAGAAAATGGGGGTACACCACCATGTCAGGCTTTGCTTTTAAGTACTAGTTGCTTTTTTGGTGGGGTGGGGGTCTTAACTCTGTAGCTCAGACTGGCCTTGAACTCTTAATCTTCCTGCTGGAGTCCTGTGAGTCCTGGGATCACAGGCTTGTGCCTCATATCCAGTTCCTATGATTCGAACTCATGTTTATGAGCTCAGTTTCTCTGTTAAGGGACTCTTTAATGTGTTGCTAGTTCCCTTTTTGTGGAAATATGCTAAGAGAAATAAGGTGACTTTACCTTACAGTCCCATACTAGGAAATTGCAGAGCCAGAGTTCAATATGGACTTGATATGGATGTAAGTGTGTGCTCTTTCAAAGTCACACTTCCTATTGCTGCAAAGAAGAGGGCCGAGAAAGGAGATGAATGAGCTAATTGAAGGAGGCTTGTTTACCCAGGTGAAATGTTTGAATCACATCTTTTCCTGAAGACAAGTTTGGGTTGAGGATTGATTGAATCCTCAGAGAAATTATGTATTGAAATCTCCTATGATGGAGGTTAAGAAATCAGACCTTTGGGGTATGGTTAAATAGATTGGTGCACCACCACCACCACCACCCAGCAAATTCTGTTTTAAAATGCCTCTTTTATAGCTGGGTGGCGGTAGTGCACATCCTTAATCCCAGCACTCGGGAGGCAGAGGCAGGTGGGTCTCTGTGAGTTTGAGGCCAGCCTGGTCTACAGAGTGAGTTCCAGGAAAGCCAGAGTCACAACAGAGAAATGAAACCCTGTTGTCTCAAAAAAAAAAAAAAAAAAAAAAAAAAGGAGAGATGATGGCTCAGCAGTTAAGAGCACTGACTGCTCTTCCAGAGGACCCAGGTTCAATTCCTAGCACCCACATGGTAGCTCACAACTGTTTGTAATTCCTGCTCCAGGAGATCCGACACCCTCACACAGGCATGCGTGTAGACAAAACACCAATGTACATGAAATAAAAAGAAATAAATAAATAAGCAGAATTTAATCTGCAGATTACACTCTGTCACCTGTGCTCACAGAAAGGAAATAAAATAATGAAACTTAGTGGGAGAGTTCAGAATGAGGCAGAATAACAGCAGCACCTCTGCCCAGGCCCAATCTACACATTTTACCTATACTAAGCTTTTTCCTCCTTAGATGACCTTTCTGACTTTCTTCATCATCATCATCATCATCCCTTTACAGATGATAAAATTGAAGCACAGAAAAATTAAACAAGTTTATGGGCTGAGAGTTTGGCTCAGTTGTAACGGTGCTTGCCTAGTTTGTACGAGACCCTAAGTCCAGTCTCCAGCACCCCACATAAAATTAGTGGTGATGAATATCTAAGATCCCAACACCTTTGAGGTGAAGGTATAAAGATCAGAGTTCAAAGCCATTCTCTGCTACATGAGACTCTACCCAAAAATAAATAAATAAATAAATAAAACCCTAAGGAGTTTTGACAGGCCTTGGGACTTCCCTTCCAAAAAACATAACTCAGGAAGTCTGCCTTTTGAATTTTTGTTTTTTATTTTTGGCGTTTAAAAATTATTTTAACATACATTATTTAGAAATGGTGTATGTGTGTGTAGGTCAATCAGGACAGCTGCAGGAGTCAGGTCTTACTTTCCACCCTGTGAGTTTGTGAGTTCAGGGATTGAGCATAGGTTGTCAGACTTGGTGACAGTGAGCACCTTTCCTGACTGAACCATCTTCTCCACCCTTTTTAGGTGTTTTTGAGATGGGATATCGTGAAACCCAGACTATCCTTGAAACCTCTGTGTAGCTGAAGATGACCTTAATCTTCTGAGCTTCCTGCCTCCACCTCCTAGGTGTTGGGATTACAGACATGCACTACCATAACTGGTTATATATGGTCTTTGTGTATGTTAGGGTAGAGTCATTTTACCTTGACAGTCATTCTTCAAATGGAGTAACTCAAGGAAGGAAGAGCTTCCCTGCCATCCCAGTGTTTAGGAGGCAGAGGCAGGAAAGAGATCTCAAGATTCAGCCCAGACTGGGCTTACATATAAGGACGGACCCTGGCTCAGAAAAACCAAAGAGACATGTAGCGGGGCAAAAACCAAAGACTAAAGCTTTTATTTAAGCAATGCTAAATGGATTCAACGGGTTTTGTAAAGAAGAAGTTATGAATTTGAGAGGTTAGGGAAGGGAACATGATAGGAGTTGGGTGGGAAGGCGTGGAAATCATGTTACACAGTACTCGTGTATGGTGGAATTCTGGAAAAAAAATTTTTTAGAGGTAATTAAATAGTAGCTGGATTTGGCGGCACAAGCCTAGAATTCCAGCATCATGGAGGATGAAGCAGAAGGATTGCAAGTTCAAAATCTGCATGAGCTGTAGAGAATTCAGCAGTTCAACCTGAGCAACTTAGTGAGGCCCTGCCTTAAGAAATAAAGAGTGCTGGAGATATACCTCAGTAGTAGAGCACTTGCCTAGCATCTGTGAGGCTCTAGGTTCCTTAGTATAGTAAAAAATAAACAAGTAGACTCAATTATAATGTGGTCACTGTTGGACCTCAGAGATCCAAACTGGGACCCCCCCCCCCCTCCTCCAGGGCCCAAACCGGGACGCCGCACCCCCACAGAGACTCACAGACGGGATATCGATGCTAATAGCAAGAGGATTTATTCCAGTGTACTGGGGCCGTTCTAACACGCAGGATAGAAGCGACCTCGAGGAGCAAATGGTGAAGCTTTTTATACAGTTGAAGCGGGTGCTAGGCACAAACCGAGTTGGGACAAGTTGATTGTTTTCCCATTTTGATAGGCAGGGGCCAGTTAACCTTTAAACTGATGGGTGCTGGCATATAGCAAGGTTGTGGGCTCCTAGAAAATGTAAACTTTAGGGTCTTAGTCAATGTGGGTGGCGGGAAGACCCTTAGTTCAAGGCCGTGGGCTGTCGACGTGGGGAGGCTCTTTTAGCCCAAGGCCGTCTTGTTTGTCTTAGAAATTGTTTTTCTTTAACTCTGGGAACTGTTTTGGGTCACGGTGCTCCTTCCTGGCTTGGGCCTACACAATTTTGGTGCTCTTAGAAGCCTGACTAAAGTTTGGCTGCTTTGGTCTTGTCCTTTCAGTCACCTCTTCAGAAGTTCTGGTTAAGAAGCAGTCGTTTTCAAAGGCAAAGATCAGACCTTAGGGAAATATTGAAAGAATGATAAATAATTTGGAGGTTGTGAGCCAACAAAAATTATTCTGGTTTATATACTAATCAGAAAGCGAGGGGCTGGAGAGATTACTGGGCTGGAGAGACTGCTCAGCAGTTAAGAGCTTGGCTGATCTTCCAGAGGACCCTGGTTTATTCCCAGCACCCGCATGGCAGTTCACAACTGTCGGTAACTACTGTTCCAGGGGATCTGACACCCTCACATCGATGCACATAAATTAAAATAAAACTACCTTTTTTTAAAGAAAGAAAATGTGGTTTCTTTCTTTGGGAAGTGGAACTTCCCAGAGTTCCAGAACTCTGGAGACTGAGGCAGGATTGTGATGAGTTCAAGGCCAGCCAGGACAAGAAACACATGGTGAGGACATGGACATTGTGATTCCCACAGAATAGTCCCATTTCATCTGTTCCAAGGATTTGAAGCTTCTTAATAAATTTCATAGACCATTGGGATCAAAGGAGTTATTAGAGAAGATGGGCTATTTTCTTGGCTTGGATGAGTTTTTTTGTTTGTTTTTTGAAGCTGGTTCTCTACATTGCCCTGGCTATCCTGGAACTCACTCTGTAGACAGGCTGGCCTCCAACTCCAGAGATCTGCCTGTCTCTGCCTCCTGAGTCCTGGGATTAAAGGCTTGTGCCACCGCAGGCACACTATACATATGTATATATAATCTTATACACATATATAGAATCTTACTGTATAGCCAGAGGTAGCCTCGAACTCTCAATCTTCCTACCTCAGCCTCTTGAGGATTAAGAAAATGGGGGTACACCACCATGTCAGGCTTTGCTTTTAAGTACTAGTTGCTTTTTTGGTGGGGTGGGGGTCTTAACTCTGTAGCTCAGACTGGCCTTGAACTCTTAATCTTCCTGCTGGAGTCCTGTGAGTCCTGGGATCACAGGCTTGTGCCTCATATCCAGTTCCTATGATTCGAACTCATGTTTATGAGCTCAGTTTCTCTGTTAAGGGACTCTTTAATGTGTTGCTAGTTCCCTTTTTGTGGAAATATGCTAAGAGAAATAAGGTGACTTTACCTTACAGTCCCATACTAGGAAATTGCAGAGCCAGAGTTCAATATGGACTTGATATGGATGTAAGTGTGTGCTCTTTCAAAGTCACACTTCCTATTGCTGCAAAGAAGAGGGCCGAGAAAGGAGATGAATGAGCTAATTGAAGGAGGCTTGTTTACCCAGGTGAAATGTTTGAATCACATCTTTTCCTGAAGACAAGTTTGGGTTGAGGATTGATTGAATCCTCAGAGAAATTATGTATTGAAATCTCCTATGATGGAGGTTAAGAAATCAGACCTTTGGGGTATGGTTAAATAGATTGGTGCACCACCACCACCACCACCCAGCAAATTCTGTTTTAAAATGCCTCTTTTATAGCTGGGTGGCGGTAGTGCACATCCTTAATCCCAGCACTCGGGAGGCAGAGGCAGGTGGGTCTCTGTGAGTTTGAGGCCAGCCTGGTCTACAGAGTGAGTTCCAGGAAAGCCAGAGTCACAACAGAGAAATGAAACCCTGTTGTCTCAAAAAAAAAAAAAAAAAAAAAAAAAAGGAGAGATGATGGCTCAGCAGTTAAGAGCACTGACTGCTCTTCCAGAGGACCCAGGTTCAATTCCTAGCACCCACATGGTAGCTCACAACTGTTTGTAATTCCTGCTCCAGGAGATCCGACACCCTCACACAGGCATGCGTGTAGACAAAACACCAATGTACATGAAATAAAAAGAAATAAATAAATAAGCAGAATTTAATCTGCAGATTACACTCTGTCACCTGTGCTCACAGAAAGGAAATAAAATAATGAAACTTAGTGGGAGAGTTCAGAATGAGGCAGAATAACAGCAGCACCTCTGCCCAGGCCCAATCTACACATTTTACCTATACTAAGCTTTTTCCTCCTTAGATGACCTTTCTGACTTTCTTCATCATCATCATCATCATCCCTTTACAGATGATAAAATTGAAGCACAGAAAAATTAAACAAGTTTATGGGCTGAGAGTTTGGCTCAGTTGTAACGGTGCTTGCCTAGTTTGTACGAGACCCTAAGTCCAGTCTCCAGCACCCCACATAAAATTAGTGGTGATGAATATCTAAGATCCCAACACCTTTGAGGTGAAGGTATAAAGATCAGAGTTCAAAGCCATTCTCTGCTACATGAGACTCTACCCAAAAATAAATAAATAAATAAATAAAACCCTAAGGAGTTTTGACAGGCCTTGGGACTTCCCTTCCAAAAAACATAACTCAGGAAGTCTGCCTTTTGAATTTTTGTTTTTTATTTTTGGCGTTTAAAAATTATTTTAACATACATTATTTAGAAATGGTGTATGTGTGTGTAGGTCAATCAGGACAGCTGCAGGAGTCAGGTCTTACTTTCCACCCTGTGAGTTTGTGAGTTCAGGGATTGAGCATAGGTTGTCAGACTTGGTGACAGTGAGCACCTTTCCTGACTGAACCATCTTCTCCACCCTTTTTAGGTGTTTTTGAGATGGGATATCGTGAAACCCAGACTATCCTTGAAACCTCTGTGTAGCTGAAGATGACCTTAATCTTCTGAGCTTCCTGCCTCCACCTCCTAGGTGTTGGGATTACAGACATGCACTACCATAACTGGTTATATATGGTCTTTGTGTATGTTAGGGTAGAGTCATTTTACCTTGACAGTCATTCTTCAAATGGAGTAACTCAAGGAAGGAAGAGCTTCCCTGCCATCCCAGTGTTTAGGAGGCAGAGGCAGGAAAGAGATCTCAAGATTCAGCCCAGACTGGGCTTACATATAAGGACGGACCCTGGCTCAGAAAAACCAAAGAGACATGTAGCGGGGCAAAAACCAAAGACTAAAGCTTTTATTTAAGCAATGCTAAATGGATTCAACGGGTTTTGTAAAGAAGAAGTTATGAATTTGAGAGGTTAGGGAAGGGAACATGATAGGAGTTGGGTGGGAAGGCGTGGAAATCATGTTACACAGTACTCGTGTATGGTGGAATTCTGGAAAAAAAATTTTTTAGAGGTAATTAAATAGTAGCTGGATTTGGCGGCACAAGCCTAGAATTCCAGCATCATGGAGGATGAAGCAGAAGGATTGCAAGTTCAAAATCTGCATGAGCTGTAGAGAATTCAGCAGTTCAACCTGAGCAACTTAGTGAGGCCCTGCCTTAAGAAATAAAGAGTGCTGGAGATATACCTCAGTAGTAGAGCACTTGCCTAGCATCTGTGAGGCTCTAGGTTCCTTAGTATAGTAAAAAATAAACAAGTAGACTCAATTATAATGTGGTCACTGTTGGACCTCAGAGATCCAAACTGGGACCCCCCCCCCCTCCTCCAGGGCCCAAACCGGGACGCCGCACCCCCACAGAGACTCACAGACGGGATATCGATGCTAATAGCAAGAGGATTTATTCCAGTGTACTGGGGCCGTTCTAACACGCAGGATAGAAGCGACCTCGAGGAGCAAATGGTGAAGCTTTTTATACAGTTGAAGCGGGTGCTAGGCACAAACCGAGTTGGGACAAGTTGATTGTTTTCCCATTTTGATAGGCAGGGGCCAGTTAACCTTTAAACTGATGGGTGCTGGCATATAGCAAGGTTGTGGGCTCCTAGAAAATGTAAACTTTAGGGTCTTAGTCAATGTGGGTGGCGGGAAGACCCTTAGTTCAAGGCCGTGGGCTGTCGACGTGGGGAGGCTCTTTTAGCCCAAGGCCGTCTTGTTTGTCTTAGAAATTGTTTTTCTTTAACTCTGGGAACTGTTTTGGGTCACGGTGCTCCTTCCTGGCTTGGGCCTACACAATTTTGGTGCTCTTAGAAGCCTGACTAAAGTTTGGCTGCTTTGGTCTTGTCCTTTCAGTCACCTCTTCAGAAGTTCTGGTTAAGAAGCAGTCGTTTTCAAAGGCAAAGATCAGACCTTAGGGAAATATTGAAAGAATGATAAATAATTTGGAGGTTGTGAGCCAACAAAAATTATTCTGGTTTATATACTAATCAGAAAGCGAGGGGCTGGAGAGATTACTGGGCTGGAGAGACTGCTCAGCAGTTAAGAGCTTGGCTGATCTTCCAGAGGACCCTGGTTTATTCCCAGCACCCGCATGGCAGTTCACAACTGTCGGTAACTACTGTTCCAGGGGATCTGACACCCTCACATCGATGCACATAAATTAAAATAAAACTACCTTTTTTTAAAGAAAGAAAATGTGGTTTCTTTCTTTGGGAAGTGGAACTTCCCAGAGTTCCAGAACTCTGGAGACTGAGGCAGGATTGTGATGAGTTCAAGGCCAGCCAGGACAAGAAACACATGGTGAGGACATGGACATTGTGATTCCCACAGAATAGTCCCATTTCATCTGTTCCAAGGATTTGAAGCTTCTTAATAAATTTCATAGACCATTGGGATCAAAGGAGTTATTAGAGAAGATGGGCTATTTTCTTGGCTTGGATGAGTTTTTTTGTTTGTTTTTTGAAGCTGGTTCTCTACATTGCCCTGGCTATCCTGGAACTCACTCTGTAGACAGGCTGGCCTCCAACTCCAGAGATCTGCCTGTCTCTGCCTCCTGAGTCCTGGGATTAAAGGCTTGTGCCACCGCAGGCACACTATACATATGTATATATAATCTTATACACATATATAGAATCTTACTGTATAGCCAGAGGTAGCCTCGAACTCTCAATCTTCCTACCTCAGCCTCTTGAGGATTAAGAAAATGGGGGTACACCACCATGTCAGGCTTTGCTTTTAAGTACTAGTTGCTTTTTTGGTGGGGTGGGGGTCTTAACTCTGTAGCTCAGACTGGCCTTGAACTCTTAATCTTCCTGCTGGAGTCCTGTGAGTCCTGGGATCACAGGCTTGTGCCTCATATCCAGTTCCTATGATTCGAACTCATGTTTATGAGCTCAGTTTCTCTGTTAAGGGACTCTTTAATGTGTTGCTAGTTCCCTTTTTGTGGAAATATGCTAAGAGAAATAAGGTGACTTTACCTTACAGTCCCATACTAGGAAATTGCAGAGCCAGAGTTCAATATGGACTTGATATGGATGTAAGTGTGTGCTCTTTCAAAGTCACACTTCCTATTGCTGCAAAGAAGAGGGCCGAGAAAGGAGATGAATGAGCTAATTGAAGGAGGCTTGTTTACCCAGGTGAAATGTTTGAATCACATCTTTTCCTGAAGACAAGTTTGGGTTGAGGATTGATTGAATCCTCAGAGAAATTATGTATTGAAATCTCCTATGATGGAGGTTAAGAAATCAGACCTTTGGGGTATGGTTAAATAGATTGGTGCACCACCACCACCACCACCCAGCAAATTCTGTTTTAAAATGCCTCTTTTATAGCTGGGTGGCGGTAGTGCACATCCTTAATCCCAGCACTCGGGAGGCAGAGGCAGGTGGGTCTCTGTGAGTTTGAGGCCAGCCTGGTCTACAGAGTGAGTTCCAGGAAAGCCAGAGTCACAACAGAGAAATGAAACCCTGTTGTCTCAAAAAAAAAAAAAAAAAAAAAAAAAAGGAGAGATGATGGCTCAGCAGTTAAGAGCACTGACTGCTCTTCCAGAGGACCCAGGTTCAATTCCTAGCACCCACATGGTAGCTCACAACTGTTTGTAATTCCTGCTCCAGGAGATCCGACACCCTCACACAGGCATGCGTGTAGACAAAACACCAATGTACATGAAATAAAAAGAAATAAATAAATAAGCAGAATTTAATCTGCAGATTACACTCTGTCACCTGTGCTCACAGAAAGGAAATAAAATAATGAAACTTAGTGGGAGAGTTCAGAATGAGGCAGAATAACAGCAGCACCTCTGCCCAGGCCCAATCTACACATTTTACCTATACTAAGCTTTTTCCTCCTTAGATGACCTTTCTGACTTTCTTCATCATCATCATCATCATCCCTTTACAGATGATAAAATTGAAGCACAGAAAAATTAAACAAGTTTATGGGCTGAGAGTTTGGCTCAGTTGTAACGGTGCTTGCCTAGTTTGTACGAGACCCTAAGTCCAGTCTCCAGCACCCCACATAAAATTAGTGGTGATGAATATCTAAGATCCCAACACCTTTGAGGTGAAGGTATAAAGATCAGAGTTCAAAGCCATTCTCTGCTACATGAGACTCTACCCAAAAATAAATAAATAAATAAATAAAACCCTAAGGAGTTTTGACAGGCCTTGGGACTTCCCTTCCAAAAAACATAACTCAGGAAGTCTGCCTTTTGAATTTTTGTTTTTTATTTTTGGCGTTTAAAAATTATTTTAACATACATTATTTAGAAATGGTGTATGTGTGTGTAGGTCAATCAGGACAGCTGCAGGAGTCAGGTCTTACTTTCCACCCTGTGAGTTTGTGAGTTCAGGGATTGAGCATAGGTTGTCAGACTTGGTGACAGTGAGCACCTTTCCTGACTGAACCATCTTCTCCACCCTTTTTAGGTGTTTTTGAGATGGGATATCGTGAAACCCAGACTATCCTTGAAACCTCTGTGTAGCTGAAGATGACCTTAATCTTCTGAGCTTCCTGCCTCCACCTCCTAGGTGTTGGGATTACAGACATGCACTACCATAACTGGTTATATATGGTCTTTGTGTATGTTAGGGTAGAGTCATTTTACCTTGACAGTCATTCTTCAAATGGAGTAACTCAAGGAAGGAAGAGCTTCCCTGCCATCCCAGTGTTTAGGAGGCAGAGGCAGGAAAGAGATCTCAAGATTCAGCCCAGACTGGGCTTACATATAAGGACGGACCCTGGCTCAGAAAAACCAAAGAGACATGTAGCGGGGCAAAAACCAAAGACTAAAGCTTTTATTTAAGCAATGCTAAATGGATTCAACGGGTTTTGTAAAGAAGAAGTTATGAATTTGAGAGGTTAGGGAAGGGAACATGATAGGAGTTGGGTGGGAAGGCGTGGAAATCATGTTACACAGTACTCGTGTATGGTGGAATTCTGGAAAAAAAATTTTTTAGAGGTAATTAAATAGTAGCTGGATTTGGCGGCACAAGCCTAGAATTCCAGCATCATGGAGGATGAAGCAGAAGGATTGCAAGTTCAAAATCTGCATGAGCTGTAGAGAATTCAGCAGTTCAACCTGAGCAACTTAGTGAGGCCCTGCCTTAAGAAATAAAGAGTGCTGGAGATATACCTCAGTAGTAGAGCACTTGCCTAGCATCTGTGAGGCTCTAGGTTCCTTAGTATAGTAAAAAATAAACAAGTAGACTCAATTATAATGTGGTCACTGTTGGACCTCAGAGATCCAAACTGGGACCCCCCCCCCCTCCTCCAGGGCCCAAACCGGGACGCCGCACCCCCACAGAGACTCACAGACGGGATATCGATGCTAATAGCAAGAGGATTTATTCCAGTGTACTGGGGCCGTTCTAACACGCAGGATAGAAGCGACCTCGAGGAGCAAATGGTGAAGCTTTTTATACAGTTGAAGCGGGTGCTAGGCACAAACCGAGTTGGGACAAGTTGATTGTTTTCCCATTTTGATAGGCAGGGGCCAGTTAACCTTTAAACTGATGGGTGCTGGCATATAGCAAGGTTGTGGGCTCCTAGAAAATGTAAACTTTAGGGTCTTAGTCAATGTGGGTGGCGGGAAGACCCTTAGTTCAAGGCCGTGGGCTGTCGACGTGGGGAGGCTCTTTTAGCCCAAGGCCGTCTTGTTTGTCTTAGAAATTGTTTTTCTTTAACTCTGGGAACTGTTTTGGGTCACGGTGCTCCTTCCTGGCTTGGGCCTACACAATTTTGGTGCTCTTAGAAGCCTGACTAAAGTTTGGCTGCTTTGGTCTTGTCCTTTCAGTCACCTCTTCAGAAGTTCTGGTTAAGAAGCAGTCGTTTTCAAAGGCAAAGATCAGACCTTAGGGAAATATTGAAAGAATGATAAATAATTTGGAGGTTGTGAGCCAACAAAAATTATTCTGGTTTATATACTAATCAGAAAGCGAGGGGCTGGAGAGATTACTGGGCTGGAGAGACTGCTCAGCAGTTAAGAGCTTGGCTGATCTTCCAGAGGACCCTGGTTTATTCCCAGCACCCGCATGGCAGTTCACAACTGTCGGTAACTACTGTTCCAGGGGATCTGACACCCTCACATCGATGCACATAAATTAAAATAAAACTACCTTTTTTTAAAGAAAGAAAATGTGGTTTCTTTCTTTGGGAAGTGGAACTTCCCAGAGTTCCAGAACTCTGGAGACTGAGGCAGGATTGTGATGAGTTCAAGGCCAGCCAGGACAAGAAACACATGATGAGGACATGGACATTGTGATTCCCACAGAATAGTCCCATTTCATCTGTTCCAAGGATTTGAAGCTTCTTAATAAATTTCATAGACCATTGGGATCAAAGGAGTTATTAGAGAAGATGGGCTATTTTCTTGGCTTGGATGAGTTTTTTTGTTTGTTTTTTGAAGCTGGTTCTCTACATTGCCCTGGCTATCCTGGAACTCACTCTGTAGACAGGCTGGCCTCCAACTCCAGAGATCTGCCTGTCTCTGCCTCCTGAGTCCTGGGATTAAAGGCTTGTGCCACCGCAGGCACACTATACATATGTATATATAATCTTATACACATATATAGAATCTTACTGTATAGCCAGAGGTAGCCTCGAACTCTCAATCTTCCTACCTCAGCCTCTTGAGGATTAAGAAAATGGGGGTACACCACCATGTCAGGCTTTGCTTTTAAGTACTAGTTGCTTTTTTGGTGGGGTGGGGGTCTTAACTCTGTAGCTCAGACTGGCCTTGAACTCTTAATCTTCCTGCTGGAGTCCTGTGAGTCCTGGGATCACAGGCTTGTGCCTCATATCCAGTTCCTATGATTCGAACTCATGTTTATGAGCTCAGTTTCTCTGTTAAGGGACTCTTTAATGTGTTGCTAGTTCCCTTTTTGTGGAAATATGCTAAGAGAAATAAGGTGACTTTACCTTACAGTCCCATACTAGGAAATTGCAGAGCCAGAGTTCAATATGGACTTGATATGGATGTAAGTGTGTGCTCTTTCAAAGTCACACTTCCTATTGCTGCAAAGAAGAGGGCCGAGAAAGGAGATGAATGAGCTAATTGAAGGAGGCTTGTTTACCCAGGTGAAATGTTTGAATCACATCTTTTCCTGAAGACAAGTTTGGGTTGAGGATTGATTGAATCCTCAGAGAAATTATGTATTGAAATCTCCTATGATGGAGGTTAAGAAATCAGACCTTTGGGGTATGGTTAAATAGATTGGTGCACCACCACCACCACCACCCAGCAAATTCTGTTTTAAAATGCCTCTTTTATAGCTGGGTGGCGGTAGTGCACATCCTTAATCCCAGCACTCGGGAGGCAGAGGCAGGTGGGTCTCTGTGAGTTTGAGGCCAGCCTGGTCTACAGAGTGAGTTCCAGGAAAGCCAGAGTCACAACAGAGAAATGAAACCCTGTTGTCTCAAAAAAAAAAAAAAAAAAAAAAAAAGGAGAGATGATGGCTCAGCAGTTAAGAGCACTGACTGCTCTTCCAGAGGACCCAGGTTCAATTCCTAGCACCCACATGGTAGCTCACAACTGTTTGTAATTCCTGCTCCAGGAGATCCGACACCCTCACACAGGCATGCGTGTAGACAAAACACCAATGTACATGAAATAAAAAGAAATAAATAAATAAGCAGAATTTAATCTGCAGATTACACTCTGTCACCTGTGCTCACAGAAAGGAAATAAAATAATGAAACTTAGTGGGAGAGTTCAGAATGAGGCAGAATAACAGCAGCACCTCTGCCCAGGCCCAATCTACACATTTTACCTATACTAAGCTTTTTCCTCCTTAGATGACCTTTCTGACTTTCTTCATCATCATCATCATCATCCCTTTACAGATGATAAAATTGAAGCACAGAAAAATTAAACAAGTTTATGGGCTGAGAGTTTGGCTCAGTTGTAACGGTGCTTGCCTAGTTTGTACGAGACCCTAAGTCCAGTCTCCAGCACCCCACATAAAATTAGTGGTGATGAATATCTAAGATCCCAACACCTTTGAGGTGAAGGTATAAAGATCAGAGTTCAAAGCCATTCTCTGCTACATGAGACTCTACCCAAAAATAAATAAATAAATAAATAAAACCCTAAGGAGTTTTGACAGGCCTTGGGACTTCCCTTCCAAAAAACATAACTCAGGAAGTCTGCCTTTTGAATTTTTGTTTTTTATTTTTGGCGTTTAAAAATTATTTTAACATACATTATTTAGAAATGGTGTATGTGTGTGTAGGTCAATCAGGACAGCTGCAGGAGTCAGGTCTTACTTTCCACCCTGTGAGTTTGTGAGTTCAGGGATTGAGCATAGGTTGTCAGACTTGGTGACAGTGAGCACCTTTCCTGACTGAACCATCTTCTCCACCCTTTTTAGGTGTTTTTGAGATGGGATATCGTGAAACCCAGACTATCCTTGAAACCTCTGTGTAGCTGAAGATGACCTTAATCTTCTGAGCTTCCTGCCTCCACCTCCTAGGTGTTGGGATTACAGACATGCACTACCATAACTGGTTATATATGGTCTTTGTGTATGTTAGGGTAGAGTCATTTTACCTTGACAGTCATTCTTCAAATGGAGTAACTCAAGGAAGGAAGAGCTTCCCTGCCATCCCAGTGTTTAGGAGGCAGAGGCAGGAAAGAGATCTCAAGATTCAGCCCAGACTGGGCTTACATATAAGGACGGACCCTGGCTCAGAAAAACCAAAGAGACATGTAGCGGGGCAAAAACCAAAGACTAAAGCTTTTATTTAAGCAATGCTAAATGGATTCAACGGGTTTTGTAAAGAAGAAGTTATGAATTTGAGAGGTTAGGGAAGGGAACATGATAGGAGTTGGGTGGGAAGGCGTGGAAATCATGTTACACAGTACTCGTGTATGGTGGAATTCTGGAAAAAAAATTTTTTAGAGGTAATTAAATAGTAGCTGGATTTGGCGGCACAAGCCTAGAATTCCAGCATCATGGAGGATGAAGCAGAAGGATTGCAAGTTCAAAATCTGCATGAGCTGTAGAGAATTCAGCAGTTCAACCTGAGCAACTTAGTGAGGCCCTGCCTTAAGAAATAAAGAGTGCTGGAGATATACCTCAGTAGTAGAGCACTTGCCTAGCATCTGTGAGGCTCTAGGTTCCTTAGTATAGTAAAAAATAAACAAGTAGACTCAATTATAATGTGGTCACTGTTGGACCTCAGAGATCCAAACTGGGACCCCCCCCCCTCCTCCAGGGCCCAAACCGGGACGCCGCACCCCCACAGAGACTCACAGACGGGATATCGATGCTAATAGCAAGAGGATTTATTCCAGTGTACTGGGGCCGTTCTAACACGCAGGATAGAAGCGACCTCGAGGAGCAAATGGTGAAGCTTTTTATACAGTTGAAGCGGGTGCTAGGCACAAACCGAGTTGGGACAAGTTGATTGTTTTCCCATTTTGATAGGCAGGGCCAGTTAACCTTTAAACTGATGGGTGCTGGCATATAGCAAGGTTGTGGGCTCCTAGAAAATGTAAACTTTAGGGTCTTAGTCAATGTGGGTGGCGGGAAGACCCTTAGTTCAAGGCCGTGGGCTGTCGACGTGGGGAGGCTCTTTTAGCCCAAGGCCGTCTTGTTTGTCTTAGAAATTGTTTTTCTTTAACTCTGGGAACTGTTTTGGGTCACGGTGCTCCTTCCTGGCTTGGGCCTACACAATTTTGGTGCTCTTAGAAGCCTGACTAAAGTTTGGCTGCTTTGGTCTTGTCCTTTCAGTCACCTCTTCAGAAGTTCTGGTTAAGAAGCAGTCGTTTTCAAAGGCAAAGATCAGACCTTAGGGAAATATTGAAAGAATGATAAATAATTTGGAGGTTGTGAGCCAACAAAAATTATTCTGGTTTATATACTAATCAGAAAGCGAGGGGCTGGAGAGATTACTGGGCTGGAGAGACTGCTCAGCAGTTAAGAGCTTGGCTGATCTTCCAGAGGACCCTGGTTTATTCCCAGCACCCGCATGGCAGTTCACAACTGTCGGTAACTACTGTTCCAGGGGATCTGACACCCTCACATCGATGCACATAAATTAAAATAAAACTACCTTTTTTTAAAGAAAGAAAATGTGGTTTCTTTCTTTGGGAAGTGGAACTTCCCAGAGTTCCAGAACTCTGGAGACTGAGGCAGGATTGTGATGAGTTCAAGGCCAGCCAGAACAAGAAACACATGATGAGGACATGGACATTGTGATTCCCACAGAATAGTCCCATTTCATCTGTTCCAAGGATTTGAAGCTTCTTAATAAATTTCATAGACCATTGGGATCAAAGGAGTTATTAGAGAAGATGGGCTATTTTCTTGGCTTGGATGAGTTTTTTTTGTTTGTTTTTTGAAGCTGGTTCTCTACATTGCCCTGGCTATCCTGGAACTCACTCTGTAGACAGGCTGGCCTCCAACTCCAGAGATCTGCCTGTCTCTGCCTCCTGAGTCCTGGGATTAAAGGCTTGTGCCACCGCAGGCACACTATACATATGTATATATAATCTTATACACATATATAGAATCTTACTGTATAGCCAGAGGTAGCCTCGAACTCTCAATCTTCCTACCTCAGCCTCTTGAGGATTAAGAAAATGGGGGTACACCACCATGTCAGGCTTTGCTTTTAAGTACTAGTTGCTTTTTTGGTGGGGTGGGGGTCTTAACTCTGTAGCTCAGACTGGCCTTGAACTCTTAATCTTCCTGCTGGAGTCCTGTGAGTCCTGGGATCACAGGCTTGTGCCTCATATCCAGTTCCTATGATTCGAACTCATGTTTATGAGCTCAGTTTCTCTGTTAAGGGACTCTTTAATGTGTTGCTAGTTCCCTTTTTGTGGAAATATGCTAAGAGAAATAAGGTGACTTTACCTTACAGTCCCATACTAGGAAATTGCAGAGCCAGAGTTCAATATGGACTTGATATGGATGTAAGTGTGTGCTCTTTCAAAGTCACACTTCCTATTGCTGCAAAGAAGAGGGCCGAGAAAGGAGATGAATGAGCTAATTGAAGGAGGCTTGTTTACCCAGGTGAAATGTTTGAATCACATCTTTTCCTGAAGACAAGTTTGGGTTGAGGATTGATTGAATCCTCAGAGAAATTATGTATTGAAATCTCCTATGATGGAGGTTAAGAAATCAGACCTTTGGGGTATGGTTAAATAGATTGGTGCACCACCACCACCACCACCCAGCAAATTCTGTTTTAAAATGCCTCTTTTATAGCTGGGTGGCGGTAGTGCACATCCTTAATCCCAGCACTCGGGAGGCAGAGGCAGGTGGGTCTCTGTGAGTTTGAGGCCAGCCTGGTCTACAGAGTGAGTTCCAGGAAAGCCAGAGTCACAACAGAGAAATGAAACCCTGTTGTCTCAAAAAAAAAAAAAAAAAAAAAAAAAGGAGAGATGATGGCTCAGCAGTTAAGAGCACTGACTGCTCTTCCAGAGGACCCAGGTTCAATTCCTAGCACCCACATGGTAGCTCACAACTGTTTGTAATTCCTGCTCCAGGAGATCCGACACCCTCACACAGGCATGCGTGTAGACAAAACACCAATGTACATGAAATAAAAAGAAATAAATAAATAAGCAGAATTTAATCTGCAGATTACACTCTGTCACCTGTGCTCACAGAAAGGAAATAAAATAATGAAACTTAGTGGGAGAGTTCAGAATGAGGCAGAATAACAGCAGCACCTCTGCCCAGGCCCAATCTACACATTTTACCTATACTAAGCTTTTTCCTCCTTAGATGACCTTTCTGACTTTCTTCATCATCATCATCATCATCCCTTTACAGATGATAAAATTGAAGCACAGAAAAATTAAACAAGTTTATGGGCTGAGAGTTTGGCTCAGTTGTAACGGTGCTTGCCTAGTTTGTACGAGACCCTAAGTCCAGTCTCCAGCACCCCACATAAAATTAGTGGTGATGAATATCTAAGATCCCAACACCTTTGAGGTGAAGGTATAAAGATCAGAGTTCAAAGCCATTCTCTGCTACATGAGACTCTACCCAAAAATAAATAAATAAATAAATAAAACCCTAAGGAGTTTTGACAGGCCTTGGGACTTCCCTTCCAAAAAACATAACTCAGGAAGTCTGCCTTTTGAATTTTTGTTTTTTATTTTTGGCGTTTAAAAATTATTTTAACATACATTATTTAGAAATGGTGTATGTGTGTGTAGGTCAATCAGGACAGCTGCAGGAGTCAGGTCTTACTTTCCACCCTGTGAGTTTGTGAGTTCAGGGATTGAGCATAGGTTGTCAGACTTGGTGACAGTGAGCACCTTTCCTGACTGAACCATCTTCTCCACCCTTTTTAGGTGTTTTTGAGATGGGATATCATGAAACCCAGACTATCCTTGAAACCTCTGTGTAGCTGAAGATGACCTTAATCTTCTGAGCTTCCTGCCTCCACCTCCTAGGTGTTGGGATTACAGACATGCACTACCATAACTGGTTATATATGGTCTTTGTGTATGTTAGGGTAGAGGGAAAAAAAAAAAAAATGGAGAAAAAAATAATATTTTGGGTATTTTTGGGTAAGGTCATTTTACCTTGACAGTCATTCTTCAAATGGAGTAACTCAAGGAAGGAAGAGCTTCCCTGCCATCCCAGTGTTTAGGAGGCAGAGGCAGGAAAGAGATCTCAAGATTCAGCCCAGACTGGGCTTACATATAAGGACGGACCCTGGCTCAGAAAAACCAAAGAGACATGTAGCGGGGCAAAAACCAAAGACTAAAGCTTTTATTTAAGCAATGCTAAATGGATTCAACGGGTTTTGTAAAGAAGAAGTTATGAATTTGAGAGGTTAGGGAAGGGGAACATGATAGGAGTTGGGTGGGAAGGCGTGGAAATCATGTTACACAGTACTCGTGTATGGTGGAATTCTGGAAAAAAAATTTTTTTAGAGGTAATTAAATAGTAGCTGGATTTGGCGGCACAAGCCTAGAATTCCAGCATCATGGAGGATGAAGCAGAAGGATTGCAAGTTCAAAATCTGCATGAGCTGTAGAGAATTCAGCAGTTCAACCTGAGCAACTTAGTGAGGCCCTGCCTTAAGAAATAAAGAGTGCTGGAGATATACCTCAGTAGTAGAGCACTTGCCTAGCATCTGTGAGGCTCTAGGTTCCTTAGTATAGTAAAAAATAAACAAGTAGACTCAATTATAATGTGGTCACTGTTGGACCTCAGAGATCCAAACTGGGACCCCCCCCCCTCCTCCAGGGCCCAAACCGGGACGCCGCACCCCCACAGAGACTCACAGACGGGATATCGATGCTAATAGCAAGAGGATTTATTCCAGTGTACTGGGGCCGTTCTAACACGCAGGATAGAAGCGACCTCGAGGAGCAAATGGTGAAGCTTTTTATACAGTTGAAGCGGGTGCTAGGCACAAACCGAGTTGGGACAAGTTGATTGTTTTCCCATTTTGATAGGCAGGGGCCAGTTAACCTTTAAACTGATGGGTGCTGGCATATAGCAAGGTTGTGGGCTCCTAGAAAATGTAAACTTTAGGGTCTTAGTCAATGTGGGTGGCGGGAAGACCCTTAGTTCAAGGCCGTGGGCTGTCGACGTGGGGAGGCTCTTTTAGCCCAAGGCCGTCTTGTTTGTCTTAGAAATTGTTTTTCTTTAACTCTGGGAACTGTTTTGGGTCACGGTGCTCCTTCCTGGCTTGGGCCTACACAATTTTTGGTGCCTCTTAGAAGCCTGACTAAAGTTTGGCTGCTTTGGTCTTGTCCTTTCAGTCACCTCTTCAGAAGTTCTGGTTAAGAAGCAGTCGTTTTCAAAGGCAAAGATCAGACCTTAGGGAAATATTGAAAGAATGATAAATAATTTGGAGGTTGTGAGCCAACAAAAATTATTCTGTGTTTATATACTAATCAGAAAGCGAGGGGCTGGAGAGATTACTGGGCTGGAGAGACTGCTCAGCAGTTAAGAGCTTGGCTGATCTTCCAGAGGACCCTGGTTTATTCCCAGCACCCGCACCGCAGGCACACTATACATATG
>JAMJFZ010000706.1:0-36852 GCA_026225945.1 Cricetomys ansorgei
CAAGCCCGGAGGAGGGGGGGGGGAAAGAGGGGGCCTGGCGGCGTTGGTGTGGAGCCTGCTCCAGCTTACTTAAGAAGCGAGCCCTCCAGGGCTGGGCGGGCAGAGGCGGCGCCGGCAGGGGGATCTGGGCTGAGTGGTGGCCGGGCTCCTTCCCGCCGAGGTGTTGAGTTTCCCTCCGGCCGCCCCGGTGAGGTGGCGGCGGAGGTGGGCCCCTCCCGTTGCGAGCGGCTGCCACTCTAGGGACCCGAGGATCACTGAGGAGCGGCTCCGGATCTGTGCACGTGCGAGGACGGGCAGGGGCTCCCCGGGATCGCGCGGCTAGACCAGGTTGCAAGAAAGGACTCGGGTGGGTCTGACTGACCTCTGACCCCGGAGGGCCGACACGCAGGGCGGGGACCCCCGCAGCGCAGCACCAGGGGGGGCCCCGGGCGAGGAATTTCGGAGGGCGGGGCCGAGGGGCGGGGCCGCCTTAAAAGCCTCTCCCTTTTCCCCCGGTAGGGGTGGCTGGCGAGTCCCCGTGTGCGGAGTGTGCGGAGGCAGGGGCTGTCGTCCTGGCCGCCCCCTCCCCGCCAGGACCATGGCTTCCAAACTCCAGCGTGCGGTCATCCTCGGGCCGCCGGGCTCGGGCAAGGGCACCGTCTGTCAGAGGATCGCCCAGAACTTTGGCCTCCAGCATCTCTCCAGCGGCCACTTCTTGCGGGAGAACCTTAAGGCCAGCGCGGGTGAGGGGCCGCGGGGGTGTCGAGGGCGGAGAGGAGCCCGGCAGGGTGGTCGGGCCGGGAGCGGGACAGTCGAGAGCTCGGGTCCCTTCGGCGCCGGCGCCTCCGCCTGCCTGTGCCCATGCGAGCTTGTACGTGCCCGGCTCAAGCAGCCGGCCGCCCGCTGCGCGACTTAACCGGGCCGGAGGAGGCCAAGGCTGGCCACAGCGCTTCCCATCGCACCAGGGAGAACCCGGTGCACCAGGCCGGCTCGGCGGGAACCCTAACTGGCCTCTCACACCGCCTCCCACATGCAGAGCCCCTGGGTCCCCTGCTGCCATCTGACCAAGTCTCCTTTCCCGGCCAGGAGCTGGGCATCGCGTGCCGCCCACCCCTTGGGCTGGGATTATAGGTGCACCCCTTCCCCCAGTTAGAGTGCTGAGTGAGGATCATGCCTATGTGAATGCTAGACAGGCACTGGACTCCTGAGTTACATACACACACAACTTCCCCCTTTTAAATATACTCTTCCAGTATTTGGAATAGTGCTTGCAAGGGAGAGAAAAGTGCCAGGCCACTTTTCCATCTCTGTCCTAGCTGAATAAAAACACTAACAATACCCACCCACTGCTCCAATCATAACATAAGCACAAATTCAAGATTTATCCTAGCATTTGGAAGTAGAAGTGGGTGGATCTCTGTGAGTTCAAGTCCAGGCTATTCAGAGGTACAGAGAGACCCTTGTTCAAAAACAACAAGTAAATTTCCTACTGGGCTTTTAAATTTTACTTTTTTTATTTTATGTGGATGGGTGTGTTGTCTGCATGTATGTCTGTGTAGCATATGCATGCTTGGTGCCTGAGCAGTTACATACAGGTGGTTGTGAGCTGCCATGTGGCTATAGGGAATGGACCTGGGTCCTCTGAAAGAGCAGCTGGTACTCTTTGACTGCTGCTGAACCATCTCGGCACCCTTTTACTGGGCTGTGTGTATGTGTGTGTGTGTGTGTGAGAGAGAGAGAGAGAGAGAGAGAGAGAGAGACAGAGAGACAGAGAGACAGACAGACAGACAGACAGACAGACAGAGACAAAGAGAGACAGAGACAGAGGCAAGGTCTCATTATATTGCCTGGAAGGCACTAAGTCGTCCAGGCTAGTCTTGAACTCAGAAGATCTACTTGCCTCTTCCTCCCCAGTGCTAAGATTATCGTGTCAAGAAGGTGAAGTTTCAGGTTGTTTTCTCCAAAAAGCTCTTTTGTTTGCCAGTTGTCTGTCTGAGGTTTCTATAGAAGAGCAGCTGAGTTCCCCGCCAACAGCACTGTGGTGAATATCAGAGCCATTCTGCTGAATGGAGGGCCCAAGGAAGGTGACTCCTCTTTATTTTGAGATAGGGTCTCTCTAGGGACCTGGAACTCTCCATTGTGGCTAGACTGGCTAGCCAATAAGCTCCAAGGGCCCCCCCTGTCTCCACCTCCCAGCACTGTGCCCAACATTCTACACATGGGTGCTGGGGGTTGAACTCAAGTCCTGATGCTTTTGTGGCAAGGACTATGTATGTGAGCCACCTCCCCGGCCCTCAGCAACGTTTTAACAAGGTCTCCAGGTGATTCTGATGTATGTGCTTGTCTAAAATCACTGTAGAGAACTATTGGCTGTTTATTGCAGAGCACAGGGCAGGAACATGAGAGGTTTAAGTCCCCTTCCATGACAAGCCCTTCTCTTTGTTCCTCAGCAAAAGGCTTGATGAAGGAGCTCAGAATAAGATCGATAGCACATTGGGATATTTTAGGAAATGAGTCCCTGGAACAAATGTTGGCACAGGGGTTGGTGGCCAGAGGTGTGTTGTCTTGCCAAGGCTGTGTGTTGAATGGCAATGAAGGGAGCTGGGTTGGCAAGATACCATATCAGGCTCTGTCCCCATAACACACAACAGCCAGGAATCTAGTGGAGGCTCGTTCCTACAAAGTCTCTGCTGTGCTGCTCCTATCCCCACTGAATTATCTATGGATAGCATTGCAAAGGATTCCTCCACGACAGGCAGGCGCATTACTTAGGAAGAGAGGTGGGACACACCAAAGTGGGCAAATAATAGAAATTGGTTTTAAGTTTAGCAGTGTGCCTAGTAACAGCAGAGGAAATAGACAGGCTTACAGACGATTATCCCAGGACTTGGGGTCAGAAACTGAGGGCTTTTATGTAACTGGGACACAGAACTGAGAGTAAGCAGAAGGGCTTGGTGACCCATTCCTGTAATTCTGGTATAGGCTATCCAAGAGCATCATGAGTTCAAGACCAGCCTGGGCTACAAAGTAAAACCCTGTCTTAAACAGAACAAAATAAACATCAGAGGCATATAGGAGTATGGGTTGGCAGATGTGAGGGGCAAGGAAAAGAAAGCTCTATTTGTGCCTGCTGAAGAGACAGTAGGGAGTAACACGTCCTGGCCACTTAAGTCCAGGAATCATCTGGCTACAGGTCAGAGTACAAGCGAAAGGCAACCTTCTCTTCCTAGGTTTCAAGATCCTGGGCTTTGGAGCCAGTCACGGGGCTCAAAACTGTGGCTGCAGCTACCTGGCAGGATCCCACCACTTGTCCTTGCTGTGTACCACGCACGAAAACAGTGTCAGGCACACAATTAGTGTTATCTTTCTCTCTTTCTTTTTTTTTTTTTTAGATTTTATTATTATTGCTTATTATTATTATTATTATTATTATTTTATTTTTTTGAGACTAGGTCTCAGTAAACAGTTCAGACCTGCCCACAACTTTCTATCCCCTTCCTTCCCAGGGCATGCTGCGAATACAAGCGTAAGCCACCGTGGTATAAGGGACAGTCTCTGGGGGTTAGACTCGCCCACAGGTTATTAAAAGATGTCCGCTCAACATTGCCAAGTATATGCATTAATTGTTCTTTTCGAAGCCTTTCTCCATCTGTACCTGGAAAGGTTGCATTGTAAAATCACACAGCCTAGAACTGAACACAGAGGAGGCGCTCAACAAGTTGTGTTTTTCCTTCCCCTTGACAATAGACCCAGTCCCCAGGCGGTTCCTTGCGCCCAGGGCGTCAACATCTCAGATCGCCCCAGCAACTTCAACCCCCCGGACGCCCGCTCGGAAGGGGGTGGCGATGTGGATGCTCACACGCCCGGAGGGGGGGGGGCAAGGGGGCCTGGCGGCGTTGGTGTGGAGCCTGCTCCAGCTTACTTAAGAAGCGAGCCCTCCACGGCTGGGCGGGCAGAGGCGGCGCCGCCAGGGGGATCTGGGCTGAGTGTGGCCGGGCTCCTTCCCGCCGAGGTGTGAGTTTCTCCGGCCGCCCCGGGCGGAGGTGGGCCCCTCCCGTTGCGAGCGGCTGCCACTCTAGGGACCCGAGGATCACTGAGGAGCGGCTCCGGATCTGTGCACGTGCGAGGACGGGCAGGGGCTCCCCGGGATCGCGCGGCTAGACCAGGTTGCAAGAAAGGACTCGGGTGGGTCTGACTGACCTCTGACCCCGGAGGGCCGACACGCAGGGCGGGGACCCCCGCAGCGCAGCACCAGCGGGGCCCCGGGCGAGGAATTTCGAGGGGCGGGGCCGCCTTAAAAGCCTCTCCCTTTTCCCCCGGTAGGGGTGGCTGGCGAGTCCCCGTGTGCGGAGTGTGCGGAGGCAGGGGCTGTCGTCCTGGCCGCCCCCTCCCCGCCAGGACCATGGCTTCCAAACTCCAGCGTGCGGTCATCCTCGGGCGGCGCCCGGCTCGGGCAAGGGCACCGTCTGTCAGAGGATCGCCCAGAACTTTGGCCTCCAGCATCTCTCCAGGGGCCATTTCTTGCGGGAGAACCTTAAGGCCAGCGCGGGTGAGGGGCCGCGGGGTGTCGAGGGCGGAGAGGAGCCCGGCAGGGTGGTCGGGCCGGGAGCGGGACAGTCGAGAGCTCGGGTCCCTTCGGCGCCGGCGCCTCCGCCTGCCTGTGCCCATGCGAGCTTGTACGTGCCCCGGCTCAAGCAGCCGGCCGCCCGCTGCGCGACTTAACCGGGCCGGAGGAGGCCAAGGCTGGCCACAGCGCTTCCCATCGCACCAGGGAGAACCCGGTGCACCAGGCCGGCTCGGCGGGAACCCTAACTGGCCTCTCACACCGCCTCCCACATGCAGAGCCCCTGGGTCCCCTGCTGCCATCTGACCAAGTCTCCTTTCCCGGCCAGGAGCTGGGCATCGCGTGCCGCCCACCCCTTGGCCTGGGATTATAGGTGCACCCCTTCCCCCAGTTAGAGTGTGAGTGAGGATCATGCCTATGTGAATGCTAGACAGGCACTGGACTCCTGAGTTACATACACACACAACTTCCCCCTTTTAAATATACTCTTCCAGTATTTGGAATAGTGCTTGCAAGGGAGAGAAAAGTGCCAGGCCACTTTTCCATCTCTGTCCTAGCTGAATAAAAACACTAACAATACCCACCCACTGCTCCAATCATAACATAAGCACAAATTCAAGATTTATCCTAGCATTTGGAAGTAGAAGTGGGTGGATCTCTGTGAGTTCAAGTCCAGGCTATTCAGAGGTACAGAGAGACCCTTGTTCAAAAACAACAAGTAAATTTCCTACTGGGCTTTAAATTTTTACTTTTTTTATTTTATGTGGATGGGTGTGTTGTCTGCATGTATGTCTGTGTAGCATATGCATGCTTGGTGCCTGAGCAGTTACATACAGGTGGTTGTGAGCTGCCATGTGGCTATAGGGAATGGACCTGGGTCCTCTGAAAGAGCAGCTGGTACTCTTTGACTGCTGCTGAACCATCTCGGCACCCTTTTACTGGGCTGTGTGTATGTGTGTGTGTGTGTGTGTGAGAGAGAGAGAGAGAGAGAGAGAGAGAGAGAGAGAGAGACAGAGACAGACAGAGACAGAGACAGACAGACAGACAGACAGACAGACAAAGAGAGACAGAGACAGAGGCAAGGTCTCATTATATTGCCTGGAAGGCACTAAGTCGTCCAGGCTAGTCTTGAACTCAGAAGATCTACTTGCCTCTTCCTCCCCAGTGCTAGGATTATCGTGTCAAGAAGGTGAAGTTTCAGGTTGTTTTCTCCAAAAAGCTCTTTTGTTTGCCAGTTGTCTGTCTGAGGTTTCTATAGAAGAGCAGCTGAGTTCCCCGCCAACAGCACTGTGGTGAATATCAGAGCCATTCTGCTGAATGGAGGGCCCAAGGAAGGTGACTCCTCTTTATTTTGAGATAGGGTCTCTCTAGGGACCTGGAACTCTCCATTGTGGCTAGACTGGCTAGCCAATAAGCTCCAAGGGCCCCCCCTGTCTCCACCTCCCAGCACTGTGCCCAACATTCTACACATGGGTGCTGGGGGTTGAACTCAAGTCCTGATGCTTTTGTGGCAAGGACTATGTATGTGAGCCACCTCCCCGGCCCTCAGCAACGTTTTAACAAGGTCTCCAGGTGATTCTGATGTATGTGCTTGTCTAAAATCACTGTAGAGAACTATTGGCTGTTTATTGCAGAGCACAGGGCAGGAACATGAGAGGTTTAAGTCCCCTTCCATGACAAGCCCTTCTCTTTGTTCCTCAGCAAAAGGCTTGATGAAGGAGCTCAGAATAAGATCGATAGCACATTGGGATATTTTAGGAAATGAGTCCCTGGAACAAATGTTGGCACAGGGGTTGGTGGCCAGAGTGTGTTGTCTTGCCAAGGCTGTGTGTTGAATGGCAATGAAGGGAGCTGGGTTGGCAAGATACCATATCAGGCTCTGTCCCCATAACACACAACAGCCAGGAATCTAGAGGAGGCTCGTTCCTACAAAGTCTCTGCTGTGCTGCTCCTATCCCCACTGAATTATCTATGGATAGCATTGCAAAGGATTCCTCCACGACAGGCAGGCGCATTACTTAGGAAGAGAGGTGGGACACACCAAAGTGGGCAAATAATAGAAATTGGTTTTAAGTTTAGCAGTGTGCCTAGTAACAGCAGAGGAAATAGACAGGCTTACAGACGATTATCCCAGGACTTGGGGTCAGAAACTGAGGGCTTTTATGTAACTGGGACACAGAACTGAGAGTAAGCAGAAGGGCTTGGTGACCCATTCCTGTAATTCTGGTATAGGCTATACCAAGAGCATCATGAGTTCAAGACCAGCCTGGGCTACAAAGTAAAACCCTGTCTTAAACAGAACAAAATAAACATCAGAGGCATATAGGAGTATGGGTTGGCAGATGTGAGGGGCAAGGAAAAGAAAGCTCTATTTGTGCCTGCTGAAGAGACAGTAGGGAGTAACACGTCCTGGCCACTTAAGTCCAGGAATCATCTGGCTACAGGTCAGAGTACAAGCGAAAGGCAACCTTCTCTTCCTAGGTTTCAAGATCCTGGGCTTTGGAGCCAGTCACGGGGCTCAAAACTGTGGCTGCAGCTACCTGGCAGGATCCCACCACTTGTCCTTGCTGTGTACCACGCACGAAAACAGTGTCAGGCACACAATTAGTGTTATCTTTCTCTCTTTTTTTTTTTTTTTTAGTTTTTAGATTTTATTATTATTATTATGCTATTATTATTATTATTATTTATTTTTTTGAGACTAGGTCTCAGTAAACAGTTCAGACCTGCCCACAACTTTCTATCCCCTTCCTTCCCAGGGCATGCTGCGAATACAAGCGTAAGCCACCGTGGTTTAAGGGACAGTCTCTGGGGGTTAGACTCGCCCACAGGTTATTAAAAGATGTCCGCTCAACATTGCCAAGTATATGCATTAATTGTTCTTTTCGAAGCCTTTCTCCATCTGTACCTGGAAAGGTTGCATTGTAAAATCACACAGCCTAGAACTGAACACAGAGGAGGCGCTCAACAAGTTGTGTTTTTCCTTCCCCTTGACAATAGACCCAGTCCCCAGGCGGTTCCTTGCGCCCAGGGCGTCAACATCTCCGATCGCCCCAGCAACTTCAACCCCGCCCCGGACACGCCCGGAGGGGGGGGGGAAAGGGGGCCTGGCGGCGTTGGTGTGGAGCCTGCTCCAGCTTACTTAAGAAGCGAGCCCTCCACGGCTGGGCGGGCAGAGGCGGCGCCGCCAGGGGGATCTGGGCTGAGTGTGGCCGGGCTCCTTCCCGCCGAGGTGTGAGTTTCTCCGGCCGCCCCGGGCGGAGGTGGGCCCCTCCCGTTGCGAGCGGCTGCCACTCTAGGGACCCGAGGATCACTGAGGAGCGGCTCCCGATCTGTGCACGTGCGAGGACGGGCAGGGGCTCCCCGGGATCGCGCGGCTAGACCAGGTTGCAAGAAAGGACTCGGGTGGGTCTGACTGACCTCTGACCCCGGAGGGCCGACACGCAGGGCGGGGACCCCCGCAGCGCAGCACCAGCGGGGGGGGGGGCCCGGGCGAGGAATTTCGAGGGGCCGGGGCCGCCTTAAAAGCCTCTCCCTTTTCCCCCGGTAGGGGTGGCTGGCGAGTCCCCGTGTGCGGAGTGTGCGGAGGCAGGGGCTGTCGTCCTGGCCGCCCCCTCCCCGCCAGGACCATGGCTTCCAAACTCCAGCGTGCGGTCATCCTCGGGCCGCCGGGCTCGGGCAAGGGCACCGTCTGTCAGAGGATCGCCCAGAACTTTGGCCTCCAGCATCTCTCCAGCGGCCACTTCTTGCGGGAGAACCTTAAGGCCAGCGCGGGTGAGGGGCCGCGGGGTGTCGAGGGCGGAGAGGAGCCCGGCAGGGTGGTCGGGCCGGGAGCGGGACAGTCGAGAGCTCGGGTCCCTTCGGCGCCGGCGCCTCCGCCTGCCTGTGCCCATGCGAGCTTGTACGTGCCCCGGCTCAAGCAGCCGGCCGCCCGCTGCGCGACTTAACCGGGCCGGAGGAGGCCAAGGCTGGCCACAGCGCTTCCCATCGCACCAGGGAGAACCCGGTGCACCAGGCCGGCTCGGCGGGAACCCTAACTGGCCTCTCACACCGCCTCCCACATGCAGAGCCCCTGGGTCCCCTGCTGCCATCTGACCAAGTCTCCTTTCCCGGCCAGGAGCTGGGCATCGCGTGCCGCCCACCCTTGGCCTGGGATTATAGGTGCACCCCTTCCCCCAGTTAGAGTGTGAGTGAGGATCATGCCTATGTGAATGCTAGACAGGCACTGGACTCCTGAGTTACATACACACACAACTTCCCCCTTTTAAATATACTCTTCCAGTATTTGGAATAGTGCTTGCAAGGGAGAGAAAAGTGCCAGGCCACTTTTCCATCTCTGTCCTAGCTGAATAAAAACACTAACAATACCCACCCACTGCTCCAATCATAACATAAGCACAAATTCAAGATTTATCCTAGCATTTGGAAGTAGAAGTGGGTGGATCTCTGTGAGTTCAAGTCCAGGCTATTCAGAGGTACAGAGAGACCCTTGTTCAAAAACAACAAGTAAATTTCCTACTGGGCTTTAAATTTTTACTTTTTTTATTTTATGTGGATGGGTGTGTTGTCTGCATGTATGTCTGTGTAGCATATGCATGCTTGGTGCCTGAGCAGTTACATACAGGTGGTTGTGAGCTGCCATGTGGCTATAGGGAATGGACCTGGGTCCTCTGAAAGAGCAGCTGGTACTCTTTGACTGCTGCTGAACCATCTCGGCACCCTTTTACTGGGCTGTGTGTGTGTGTGTGTGTGTGTGAGAGAGAGAGAGAGAGAGAGAGAGAGAGAGAGAGAGAGAGAGACAGACAGACAGACAGACAGACAGACAAAGAGAGACAGAGACAGAGGCAAGGTCTCATTATATTGCCTGGAAGGCACTAAGTCGTCCAGGCTAGTCTTGAACTCAGAAGATCTACTTGCCTCTTCCTCCCCAGTGCTAGGATTATCGTGTCAAGAAGGTGAAGTTTCAGGTTGTTTTCTCCAAAAAGCTCTTTTGTTTGCCAGTTGTCTGTCTGAGGTTTCTATAGAAGAGCAGCTGAGTTCCCCGCCAACAGCACTGTGGTGAATATCAGAGCCATTCTGCTGAATGGAGGGCCCAAGGAAGGTGACTCCTCTTTATTTTGAGATAGGGTCTCTCTAGGGACCTGGAACTCTCCATTGTGGCTAGACTGGCTAGCCAATAAGCTCCAAGGGCCCCCCCTGTCTCCACCTCCCAGCACTGTGCCCAACATTCTACACATGGGTGCTGGGGGTTGAACTCAAGTCCTGATGCTTTTGTGGCAAGGACTATGTATGTGAGCCACCTCCCCGGCCCTCAGCAACGTTTTAACAAGGTCTCCAGGTGATTCTGATGTATGTGCTTGTCTAAAATCACTGTAGAGAACTATTGGCTGTTTATTGCAGAGCACAGGGCAGGAACATGAGAGGTTTAAGTCCCCTTCCATGACAAGCCCTTCTCTTTGTTCCTCAGCAAAAGGCTTGATGAAGGAGCTCAGAATAAGATCGATAGCACATTGGGATATTTTAGGAAATGAGTCCCTGGAACAAATGTTGGCACAGGGGTTGGTGGCCAGAGTGTGTTGTCTTGCCAAGGCTGTGTGTTGAATGGCAATGAAGGGAGCTGGGTTGGCAAGATACCATATCAGGCTCTGTCCCCATAACACACAACAGCCAGGAATCTAGAGGAGGCTCGTTCCTACAAAGTCTCTGCTGTGCTGCTCCTATCCCCACTGAATTATCTATGGATAGCATTGCAAAGGATTCCTCCACGACAGGCAGGCGCATTACTTAGGAAGAGAGGTGGGACACACCAAAGTGGGCAAATAATAGAAATTGGTTTTAAGTTTAGCAGTGTGCCTAGTAACAGCAGAGGAAATAGACAGGCTTACAGACGATTATCCCAGGACTTGGGGTCAGAAACTGAGGGCTTTTATGTAACTGGGACACAGAACTGAGAGTAAGCAGAAGGGCTTGGTGACCCATTCCTGTAATTCTGGTATAGGCTATACCAAGAGCATCATGAGTTCAAGACCAGCCTGGGCTACAAAGTAAAACCCTGTCTTAAACAGAACAAAATAAACATCAGAGGCATATAGGAGTATGGGTTGGCAGATGTGAGGGGCAAGGAAAAGAAAGCTCTATTTGTGCCTGCTGAAGAGACAGTAGGGAGTAACACGTCCTGGCCACTTAAGTCCAGGAATCATCTGGCTACAGGTCAGAGTACAAGCGAAAGGCAACCTTCTCTTCCTAGGTTTCAAGATCCTGGGCTTTGGAGCCAGTCACGGGGCTCAAAACTGTGGCTGCAGCTACCTGGCAGGATCCCACCACTTGTCCTTGCTGTGTACCACGCACGAAAACAGTGTCAGGCACACAATTAGTGTTATCTTTCTCTCTTTCTTTTTTTTTTTGTTTTTAGATTTTATTATTATTGCTATTATTATTATTATTATTTTATTTTTTTGAGACTAGGTCTCAGTAAACAGTTCAGACCTGCCCACAACTTTCTATCCCCTTCCTTCCCAGGGCATGCTGCGAATACAAGCGTAAGCCACCGTGGTTTAAGGGACAGTCTCTGGGGGTTAGACTCGCCCACAGGTTATTAAAAGATGTCCGCTCAACATTGCCAAGTATATGCATTAATTGTTCTTTTCGAAGCCTTTCTCCATCTGTACCTGGAAAGGTTGCATTGTAAAATCACACAGCCTAGAACTGAACACAGAGGAGGCGCTCAACAAGTTGTGTTTTTCCTTCCCCTTGACAATAGACCCAGTCCCCAGGCGGTTCCTTGCGCCCAGGGCGTCAACATCTCCGATCGCCCCAGCAACTTCAACCCCGCCCCGGACACGCCCGGAGGGGGGGGGGGAAGGGGGCCTGGCGGCGTTGGTGTGGAGCCTGCTCCAGCTTACTTAAGAAGCGAGCCCTCCACGGCTGGGCGGGCAGAGGCGGCGCCGCCAGGGGGATCTGGGCTGAGTGTGGCCGGGCTCCTTCCCGCCGAGGTGTGAGTTTCTCCGGCCGCCCCGGGCGGAGGTGGGCCCCTCCCGTTGCGAGCGGCTGCCACTCTAGGGACCCGAGGATCACTGAGGAGCGGCTCCGGATCTGTGCACGTGCGAGGACGGGCAGGGGCTCCCCGGGATCGCGCGGCTAGACCAGGTTGCAAGAAAGGACTCGGGTGGGTCTGACTGACCTCTGACCCCGGAGGGCCGACACGCAGGGCGGGGACCCCCGCAGCGCAGCACCAGCGGGGCCCCGGGCGAGGAATTTCGAGGGGCGGGGCCGCCTTAAAAGCCTCTCCCTTTTCCCCCGGTAGGGGTGGCTGGCGAGTCCCCGTGTGCGGAGTGTGCGGAGGCAGGGGCTGTCGTCCTGGCCGCCCCCTCCCCGCCAGGACCATGGCTTCCAAACTCCAGCGTGCGGTCATCCTCGGGCCGCCGGGCTCGGGCAAGGGCACCGTCTGTCAGAGGATCGCCCAGAACTTTGGCCTCCAGCATCTCTCCAGCGGCCACTTCTTGCGGGAGAACCTTAAGGCCAGCGCGGGTGAGGGGCCGCGGGGTGTCGAGGGCGGAGAGGAGCCCGGCAGGGTGGTCGGGCCGGGAGCGGGACAGTCGAGAGCTCGGGTCCCTTCGGCGCCGGCGCCTCCGCCTGCCTGTGCCCATGCGAGCTTGTACGTGCCCCGGCTCAAGCAGCCGGCCGCCCGCTGCGCGACTTAACCGGGCCGGAGGAGGCCAAGGCTGGCCACAGCGCTTCCCATCGCACCAGGGAGAACCCGGTGCACCAGGCCGGCTCGGCGGGAACCCTAACTGGCCTCTCACACCGCCTCCCACATGCAGAGCCCCTGGGTCCCCTGCTGCCATCTGACCAAGTCTCCTTTCCCGGCCAGGAGCTGGGCATCGCGTGCCGCCCACCCCTTGGCCTGGGATTATAGGTGCACCCCTTCCCCCAGTTAGAGTGTGAGTGAGGATCATGCCTATGTGAATGCTAGACAGGCACTGGACTCCTGAGTTACATACACACACAACTTCCCCCTTTTAAATATACTCTTCCAGTATTTGGAATAGTGCTTGCAAGGGAGAGAAAAGTGCCAGGCCACTTTTCCATCTCTGTCCTAGCTGAATAAAAACACTAACAATACCCACCCACTGCTCCAATCATAACATAAGCACAAATTCAAGATTTATCCTAGCATTTGGAAGTAGAAGTGGGTGGATCTCTGTGAGTTCAAGTCCAGGCTATTCAGAGGTACAGAGAGACCCTTGTTCAAAAACAACAAGTAAATTTCCTACTGGGCTTTAAATTTTTACTTTTTTTATTTTATGTGGATGGGTGTGTTGTCTGCATGTATGTCTGTGTAGCATATGCATGCTTGGTGCCTGAGCAGTTACATACAGGTGGTTGTGAGCTGCCATGTGGCTATAGGGAATGGACCTGGGTCCTCTGAAAGAGCAGCTGGTACTCTTTGACTGCTGCTGAACCATCTCGGCACCCTTTTACTGGGCTGTGTGTATGTGTGTGTGTGTGTGAGAGAGAGAGAGAGAGAGAGAGAGAGAGAGAGAGAGAGAGAGAGACAGACAGACAGACAGACAGACAGACAAAGAGAGACAGAGACAGAGGCAAGGTCTCATTATATTGCCTGGAAGGCACTAAGTCGTCCAGGCTAGTCTTGAACTCAGAAGATCTACTTGCCTCTTCCTCCCCAGTGCTAGGATTATCGTGTCAAGAAGGTGAAGTTTCAGGTTGTTTTCTCCAAAAAGCTCTTTTGTTTGCCAGTTGTCTGTCTGAGGTTTCTATAGAAGAGCAGCTGAGTTCCCCGCCAACAGCACTGTGGTGAATATCAGAGCCATTCTGCTGAATGGAGGGCCCAAGGAAGGTGACTCCTCTTTATTTTGAGATAGGGTCTCTCTAGGGACCTGGAACTCTCCATTGTGGCTAGACTGGCTAGCCAATAAGCTCCAAGGGCCCCCCCTGTCTCCACCTCCCAGCACTGTGCCCAACATTCTACACATGGGTGCTGGGGGTTGAACTCAAGTCCTGATGCTTTTGTGGCAAGGACTATGTATGTGAGCCACCTCCCCGGCCCTCAGCAACGTTTTAACAAGGTCTCCAGGTGATTCTGATGTATGTGCTTGTCTAAAATCACTGTAGAGAACTATTGGCTGTTTATTGCAGAGCACAGGGCAGGAACATGAGAGGTTTAAGTCCCCTTCCATGACAAGCCCTTCTCTTTGTTCCTCAGCAAAAGGCTTGATGAAGGAGCTCAGAATAAGATCGATAGCACATTGGGATATTTTAGGAAATGAGTCCCTGGAACAAATGTTGGCACAGGGGTTGGTGGCCAGAGTGTGTTGTCTTGCCAAGGCTGTGTGTTGAATGGCAATGAAGGGAGCTGGGTTGGCAAGATACCATATCAGGCTCTGTCCCCATAACACACAACAGCCAGGAATCTAGAGGAGGCTCGTTCCTACAAAGTCTCTGCTGTGCTGCTCCTATCCCCACTGAATTATCTATGGATAGCATTGCAAAGGATTCCTCCACGACAGGCAGGCGCATTACTTAGGAAGAGAGGTGGGACACACCAAAGTGGGCAAATAATAGAAATTGGTTTTAAGTTTAGCAGTGTGCCTAGTAACAGCAGAGGAAATAGACAGGCTTACAGACGATTATCCCAGGACTTGGGGTCAGAAACTGAGGGCTTTTATGTAACTGGGACACAGAACTGAGAGTAAGCAGAAGGGCTTGGTGACCCATTCCTGTAATTCTGGTATAGGCTATACCAAGAGCATCATGAGTTCAAGACCAGCCTGGGCTACAAAGTAAAACCCTGTCTTAAACAGAACAAAATAAACATCAGAGGCATATAGGAGTATGGGTTGGCAGATGTGAGGGGCAAGGAAAAGAAAGCTCTATTTGTGCCTGCTGAAGAGACAGTAGGGAGTAACACGTCCTGGCCACTTAAGTCCAGGAATCATCTGGCTACAGGTCAGAGTACAAGCGAAAGGCAACCTTCTCTTCCTAGGTTTCAAGATCCTGGGCTTTGGAGCCAGTCACGGGGCTCAAAACTGTGGCTGCAGCTACCTGGCAGGATCCCACCACTTGTCCTTGCTGTGTACCACGCACGAAAACAGTGTCAGGCACACAATTAGTGTTATCTTTCTCTCTTTCTTTTTTTTTTTTTTTTTAGATTTTATTATTATTGCTATTATTATTATTATTTTATTTTTTTGAGACTAGGTCTCAGTAAACAGTTCAGACCTGCCCACAACTTTCTATCCCCTTCCTTCCCAGGGCATGCTGCGAATACAAGCGTAAGCCACCGTGGTTTAAGGGACAGTCTCTGGGGGTTAGACTCGCCCACAGGTTATTAAAAGATGTCCGCTCAACATTGCCAAGTATATGCATTAATTGTTCTTTTCGAAGCCTTTCTCCATCTGTACCTGGAAAGGTTGCATTGTAAAATCACACAGCCTAGAACTGAACACAGAGGAGGCGCTCAACAAGTTGTGTTTTTCCTTCCCCTTGACAATAGACCCAGTCCCCAGGCGGTTCCTTGCGCCCAGGGCGTCAACATCTCCGATCGCCCCAGCAACTTCAACCCCGCCCCGGACACGCCCGGAGGGGGGGGGGGGAGAGGGGGCCTGGCGGCGTTGGTGTGGAGCCTGCTCCAGCTTACTTAAGAAGCGAGCCCTCCACGGCTGGGCGGGCAGAGGCGGCGCCGCCAGGGGGATCTGGGCTGAGTGTGGCCGGGCTCCTTCCCGCCGAGGTGTGAGTTTCTCCGGCCGCCCCGGGCGGAGGTGGGCCCCTCCCGTTGCGAGCGGCTGCCACTCTAGGGACCCGAGGATCACTGAGGAGCGGCTCCCGATCTGTGCACGTGCGAGGACGGGCAGGGGCTCCCCGGGATCGCGCGGCTAGACCAGGTTGCAAGAAAGGACTCGGGTGGGTCTGACTGACCTCTGACCCCGGAGGGCCGACACGCAGGGCGGGGACCCCCGCAGCGCAGCACCAGGGGGGGCCCCGGGCGAGGAATTTCGGAGGGCGGGGCCGAGGGGCGGGGCCGCCTTAAAAGCCTCTCCCTTTTCCCCCGGTAGGGGTGGCTGGCGAGTCCCCGTGTGCGGAGTGTGCGGAGGCAGGGGCTGTCGTCCTGGCCGCCCCCTCCCCGCCAGGACCATGGCTTCCAAACTCCAGCGTGCGGTCATCCTCGGGCCGCCGGGCTCGGGCAAGGGCACCGTCTGTCAGAGGATCGCCCAGAACTTTGGCCTCCAGCATCTCTCCAGGGGCCACTTCTTGCGGGAGAACCTTAAGGCCAGCGCGGGTGAGGGGCCGCGGGGGGTGTCGAGGGCGGAGAGGAGCCCGGCAGGGTGGTCGGGCCGGGAGCGGGACAGTCGAGAGCTCGGGTCCCTTCGGCGCCGGCGCCTCCGCCTGCCTGTGCCCATGCGAGCTTGTACGTGCCCCGGCTCAAGCAGCCGGCCGCCCGCTGCGCGACTTAACCGGGCCGGAGGAGGCCAAGGCTGGCCACAGCGCTTCCCATCGCACCAGGGAGAACCCGGTGCACCAGGCCGGCTCGGCGGGAACCCTAACTGGCCTCTCACACCGCCTCCCACATGCAGAGCCCCTGGGTCCCCTGCTGCCATCTGACCAAGTCTCCTTTCCCGGCCAGGAGCTGGGCATCGCGTGCCGCCCACCCCTTGGGCTGGGATTATAGGTGCACCCCTTCCCCCAGTTAGAGTGCTGAGTGAGGATCATGCCTATGTGAATGCTAGACAGGCACTGGACTCCTGAGTTACATACACACACAACTTCCCCCTTTTAAATATACTCTTCCAGTATTTGGAATAGTGCTTGCAAGGGAGAGAAAAGTGCCAGGCCACTTTTCCATCTCTGTCCTAGCTGAATAAAAACACTAACAATACCCACCCACTGCTCCAATCATAACATAAGCACAAATTCAAGATTTATCCTAGCATTTGGAAGTAGAAGTGGGTGGATCTCTGTGAGTTCAAGTCCAGGCTATTCAGAGGTACAGAGAGACCCTTGTTCAAAAACAACAAGTAAATTTCCTACTGGGCTTTAAATTTTACTTTTTTTATTTTATGTGGATGGGTGTGTTGTCTGCATGTATGTCTGTGTAGCATATGCATGCTTGGTGCCTGAGCAGTTACATACAGGTGGTTGTGAGCTGCCATGTGGCTATAGGGAATGGACCTGGGTCCTCTGAAAGAGCAGCTGGTACTCTTTAACTGCTGCTGAACCATCTCGGCACCCTTTTACTGGGCTGTGTGTGTGTGTGTGTGTGTGAGAGAGAGAGAGAGAGAGAGAGAGAGACAGAGACAGACAGACAGAGACAGAGACAGAGAGACAGAGAGACAGAGACAGAGGCAAGGTCTCATTATATTGCCTGGAAGGCACTAAGTCGTCCAGGCTAGTCTTGAACTCAGAAGATCTACTTGCCTCTTCCTCCCCAGTGCTAGGATTATCGTGTCAAGAAGGTGAAGTTTCAGGTTGTTTTCTCCAAAAAGCTCTTTTGTTTGCCAGTTGTCTGTCTGAGGTTTCTATAGAAGAGCAGCTGAGTTCCCCGCCAACAGCACTGTGGTGAATATCAGAGCCATTCTGCTGAATGGAGGGCCCAAGGAAGGTGACTCCTCTTTATTTTGAGATAGGGTCTCTCTAGGGACCTGGAACTCTCCATTGTGGCTAGACTGGCTAGCCAATAAGCTCCAAGGGCCCCCCCTGTCTCCACCTCCCAGCACTGTGCCCAACATTCTACACATGGGTGCTGGGGGTTGAACTCAAGTCCTGATGCTTTTGTGGCAAGGACTATGTATGTGAGCCACCTCCCCGGCCCTCAGCAACGTTTTAACAAGGTCTCCAGGTGATTCTGATGTATGTGCTTGTCTAAAATCACTGTAGAGAACTATTGGCTGTTTATTGCAGAGCACAGGGCAGGAACATGAGAGGTTTAAGTCCCCTTCCATGACAAGCCCTTCTCTTTGTTCCTCAGCAAAAGGCTTGATGAAGGAGCTCAGAATAAGATCGATAGCACATTGGGATATTTTAGGAAATGAGTCCCTGGAACAAATGTTGGCACAGGGGTTGGTGGCCAGAGTGTGTTGTCTTGCCAAGGCTGTGTGTTGAATGGCAATGAAGGGAGCTGGGTTGGCAAGATACCATATCAGGCTCTGTCCCCATAACACACAACAGCCAGGAATCTAGAGGAGGCTCGTTCCTACAAAGTCTCTGCTGTGCTGCTCCTATCCCCACTGAATTATCTATGGATAGCATTGCAAAGGATTCCTCCACGACAGGCAGGCGCATTACTTAGGAAGAGAGGTGGGACACACCAAAGTGGGCAAATAATAGAAATTGGTTTTAAGTTTAGCAGTGTGCCTAGTAACAGCAGAGGAAATAGACAGGCTTACAGACGATTATCCCAGGACTTGGGGTCAGAAACTGAGGGCTTTTATGTAACTGGGACACAGAACTGAGAGTAAGCAGAAGGGCTTGGTGACCCATTCCTGTAATTCTGGTATAGGCTATACCAAGAGCATCATGAGTTCAAGACCAGCCTGGGCTACAAAGTAAAACCCTGTCTTAAACAGAACAAAATAAACATCAGAGGCATATAGGAGTATGGGTTGGCAGATGTGAGGGGCAAGGAAAAGAAAGCTCTATTTGTGCCTGCTGAAGAGACAGTAGGGAGTAACACGTCCTGGCCACTTAAGTCCAGGAATCATCTGGCTACAGGTCAGAGTACAAGCGAAAGGCAACCTTCTCTTCCTAGGTTTCAAGATCCTGGGCTTTGGAGCCAGTCACGGGGCTCAAAACTGTGGCTGCAGCTACCTGGCAGGATCCCACCACTTGTCCTTGCTGTGTACCACGCACGAAAACAGTGTCAGGCACACAATTAGTGTTATCTTTCTCTCTTTCTTTTTTTTTTTTTTTAGATTTTATTATTATTGCTATTATTATTATTATTTTATTTTTTTGAGACTAGGTCTCAGTAAACAGTTCAGACCTGCCCACAACTTTCTATCCCCTTCCTTCCCAGGGCATGCTGCGAATACAAGCGTAAGCCACCGTGGTTTAAGGGACAGTCTCTGGGGGTTAGACTCGCCCACAGGTTATTAAAAGATGTCCGCTCAACATTGCCAAGTATATGCATTAATTGTTCTTTTCGAAGCCTTTCTCCATCTGTACCTGGAAAGGTTGCATTGTAAAATCACACAGCCTAGAACTGAACACAGAGGAGGCGCTCAACAAGTTGTGTTTTTCCTTCCCCTTGACAATAGACCCAGTCCCCAGGCGGTTCCTTGCGCCCAGGGCGTCAACATCTCCGATCGCCCCAGCAACTTCAACCCCGCCCCGGACACGCCCGGAGGGGGGGGGGGGAAGGGGGCCTGGCGGCGTTGGTGTGGAGCCTGCTCCAGCTTACTTAAGAAGCGAGCCCTCCACGGCTGGGCGGGCAGAGGCGGCGCCGCCAGGGGGATCTGGGCTGAGTGTGGCCGGGCTCCTTCCCGCCGAGGTGTGAGTTTCTCTCCGGCCGCCCCGGGCGGAGGTGGGCCCCTCCCGTTGCGAGCGGCTGCCACTCTAGGGACCCGAGGATCACTGAGGAGCGGCTCCCGATCTGTGCACGTGCGAGGACGGGCAGGGGCTCCCCGGGATCGCGCGGCTAGACCAGGTTGCAAGAAAGGACTCGGGTGGGTCTGACTGACCTCTGACCCCGGAGGGCCGACACGCAGGGCGGGGACCCCCGCAGCGCAGCACCAGCGGGGGCCCCGGGCGAGGAATTTCGGAGGGCGGGGCCGAGGGGCGGGGCCGCCTTAAAAGCCTCTCCCTTTTCCCCCGGTAGGGGTGGCTGGCGAGTCCCCGTGTGCGGAGTGTGCGGAGGCAGGGGCTGTCGTCCTGGCCGCCCCCTCCCCGCCAGGACCATGGCTTCCAAACTCCAGCGTGCGGTCATCCTCGGGCCGCCGGCTCGGGCAAGGGCACCGTCTGTCAGAGGATCGCCCAGAACTTTGGCCTCCAGCATCTCTCCAGCCTCGGCCACTTCTTGCGGGAGAACCTTAAGGCCAGCGCGGGTGAGGGGCCGCGGGGTGTCGAGGGCGGAGAGGAGCCCGGCAGGGTGGTCGGGCCGGGAGCGGGACAGTCGAGAGCTCGGGTCCCTTCGGCGCCGGCGCCTCCGCCTGCCTGTGCCCATGCGAGCTTGTACGTGCCCGGCTCAAGCAGCCGGCCGCCCGCTGCGCGACTTAACCGGGCCGGAGGAGGCCAAGGCTGGCCACAGCGCTTCCCATCGCACCAGGGAGAACCCGGTGCACCAGGCCGGCTCGGCGGGAACCCTAACTGGCCTCTCACACCGCCTCCCACATGCAGAGCCCCTGGGTCCCCTGCTGCCATCTGACCAAGTCTCCTTTCCCGGCCAGGAGCTGGGCATCGCGTGCCGCCCACCCTTGGGCTGGGATTATAGGTGCACCCCTTCCCCCAGTTAGAGTGCTGAGTGAGGATCATGCCTATGTGAATGCTAGACAGGCACTGGACTCCTGAGTTACATACACACACAACTTCCCCCTTTTAAATATACTCTTCCAGTATTTGGAATAGTGCTTGCAAGGGAGAGAAAAGTGCCAGGCCACTTTTCCATCTCTGTCCTAGCTGAATAAAAACACTAACAATACCCACCCACTGCTCCAATCATAACATAAGCACAAATTCAAGATTTATCCTAGCATTTGGAAGTAGAAGTGGGTGGATCTCTGTGAGTTCAAGTCCAGGCTATTCAGAGGTACAGAGAGACCCTTGTTCAAAAACAACAAGTAAATTTCCTACTGGGCTTTAAATTTTTACTTTTTTTATTTTATGTGGATGGGTGTGTTGTCTGCATGTATGTCTGTGTAGCATATGCATGCTTGGTGCCTGAGCAGTTACATACAGGTGGTTGTGAGCTGCCATGTGGCTATAGGGAATGGACCTGGGTCCTCTGAAAGAGCAGCTGGTACTCTTTAACTGCTGCTGAACCATCTCGGCACCCTTTTACTGGGCTGTGTGTGTGTGTGTGTGTGTGTGAGAGAGAGAGAGAGAGAGAGAGAGAGAGAGAGAGAGAGACAGACAGACAGACAGACAGACAGACAGACAAAGAGAGACAGAGACAGAGGCAAGGTCTCATTATATTGCCTGGAAGGCACTAAGTCGTCCAGGCTAGTCTTGAACTCAGAAGATCTACTTGCCTCTTCCTCCCCAGTGCTAGGATTATCGTGTCAAGAAGGTGAAGTTTCAGGTTGTTTTCTCCAAAAAGCTCTTTTGTTTGCCAGTTGTCTGTCTGAGGTTTCTATAGAAGAGCAGCTGAGTTCCCCGCCAACAGCACTGTGGTGAATATCAGAGCCATTCTGCTGAATGGAGGGCCCAAGGAAGGTGACTCCTCTTTATTTTGAGATAGGGTCTCTCTAGGGACCTGGAACTCTCCATTGTGGCTAGACTGGCTAGCCAATAAGCTCCAAGGGCCCCCCCTGTCTCCACCTCCCAGCACTGTGCCCAACATTCTACACATGGGTGCTGGGGGTTGAACTCAAGTCCTGATGCTTTTGTGGCAAGGACTATGTATGTGAGCCACCTCCCCGGCCCTCAGCAACGTTTTAACAAGGTCTCCAGGTGATTCTGATGTATGTGCTTGTCTAAAATCACTGTAGAGAACTATTGGCTGTTTATTGCAGAGCACAGGGCAGGAACATGAGAGGTTTAAGTCCCCTTCCATGACAAGCCCTTCTCTTTGTTCCTCAGCAAAAGGCTTGATGAAGGAGCTCAGAATAAGATCGATAGCACATTGGGATATTTTAGGAAATGAGTCCCTGGAACAAATGTTGGCACAGGGGTTGGTGGCCAGAGTGTGTTGTCTTGCCAAGGCTGTGTGTTGAATGGCAATGAAGGGAGCTGGGTTGGCAAGATACCATATCAGGCTCTGTCCCCATAACACACAACAGCCAGGAATCTAGAGGAGGCTCGTTCCTACAAAGTCTCTGCTGTGCTGCTCCTATCCCCACTGAATTATCTATGGATAGCATTGCAAAGGATTCCTCCACGACAGGCAGGCGCATTACTTAGGAAGAGAGGTGGGACACACCAAAGTGGGCAAATAATAGAAATTGGTTTTAAGTTTAGCAGTGTGCCTAGTAACAGCAGAGGAAATAGACAGGCTTACAGACGATTATCCCAGGACTTGGGGTCAGAAACTGAGGGCTTTTATGTAACTGGGACACAGAACTGAGAGTAAGCAGAAGGGCTTGGTGACCCATTCCTGTAATTCTGGTATAGGCTATACCAAGAGCATCATGAGTTCAAGACCAGCCTGGGCTACAAAGTAAAACCCTGTCTTAAACAGAACAAAATAAACATCAGAGGCATATAGGAGTATGGGTTGGCAGATGTGAGGGGCAAGGAAAAGAAAGCTCTATTTGTGCCTGCTGAAGAGACAGTAGGGAGTAACACGTCCTGGCCACTTAAGTCCAGGAATCATCTGGCTACAGGTCAGAGTACAAGCGAAAGGCAACCTTCTCTTCCTAGGTTTCAAGATCCTGGGCTTTGGAGCCAGTCACGGGGCTCAAAACTGTGGCTGCAGCTACCTGGCAGGATCCCACCACTTGTCCTTGCTGTGTACCACGCACGAAAACAGTGTCAGGCACACAATTAGTGTTATCTTTCTCTCTTTCTTTTTTTTGTTTTTAGATTTTATTATTATTGCTATTATTATTATTATTATTTTATTTTTTTGAGACTAGGTCTCAGTAAACAGTTCAGACCTGCCCACAACTTTCTATCCCCTTCCTTCCCAGGGCATGCTGCGAATACAAGCGTAAGCCACCGTGGTTTAAGGGACAGTCTCTGGGGGTTAGACTCGCCCACAGGTTATTAAAAGATGTCCGCTCAACATTGCCAAGTATATGCATTAATTGTTCTTTTCGAAGCCTTTCTCCATCTGTACCTGGAAAGGTTGCATTGTAAAATCACACAGCCTAGAACTGAACACAGAGGAGGCGCTCAACAAGTTGTGTTTTTCCTTCCCCTTGACAATAGACCCAGTCCCCAGGCGGTTCCTTGCGCCCAGGGCGTCAACATCTCCGATCGCCCCAGCAACTTCAACCCCGCCCCGGACACGCCCGGAGGGGGGGGGGGGAAGGGGGCCTGGCGGCGTTGGTGTGGAGCCTGCTCCAGCTTACTTAAGAAGCGAGCCCTCCACGGCTGGGCGGGCAGAGGCGGCGCCGCCAGGGGGATCTGGGCTGAGTGTGGCCGGGCTCCTTCCCGCCGAGGTGTGAGTTTCTCCGGCCGCCCCGGGCGGAGGTGGGCCCCTCCCGTTGCGAGCGGCTGCCACTCTAGGGACCCGAGGATCACTGAGGAGCGGCTCCCGATCTGTGCACGTGCGAGGACGGGCAGGGGCTCCCCGGGATCGCGCGGCTAGACCAGGTTGCAAGAAAGGACTCGGGTGGGTCTGACTGACCTCTGACCCCGGAGGGCCGACACGCAGGGCGGGGACCCCCGCAGCGCAGCACCAGCGGGGCCCCGGGCGAGGAATTTCGAGGGCGGGGCGAGGGGCGGGGCCGCCTTAAAAGCCTCTCCCTTTTCCCCCGGTAGGGGTGGCTGGCGAGTCCCCGTGTGCGGAGTGTGCGGAGGCAGGGGCTGTCGTCCTGGCCGCCCCCTCCCCGCCAGGACCATGGCTTCCAAACTCCAGCGTGCGGTCATCCTCGGGCCGCCGGGCTCGGGCAAGGGCACCGTCTGTCAGAGGATCGCCCAGAACTTTGGCCTCCAGCATCTCTCCAGCGGCCACTTCTTGCGGGAGAACCTTAAGGCCAGCGCGGGTGAGGGGCCGCGGGGTGTCGAGGGCGGAGAGGAGCCCGGCAGGGTGGTCGGGCCGGGAGCGGGACAGTCGAGAGCTCGGGTCCCTTCGGCGCCGGCGCCTCCGCCTGCCTGTGCCCATGCGAGCTTGTACGTGCCCCGGCTCAAGCAGCCGGCCGCCCGCTGCGCGACTTAACCGGGCCGGAGGAGGCCAAGGCTGGCCACAGCGCTTCCCATCGCACCAGGGAGAACCCGGTGCACCAGGCCGGCTCGGCGGGAACCCTAACTGGCCTCTCACACCGCCTCCCACATGCAGAGCCCCTGGGTCCCCTGCTGCCATCTGACCAAGTCTCCTTTCCCGGCCAGGAGCTGGGCATCGCGTGCCGCCCACCCTTGGCCTGGGATTATAGGTGCACCCCTTCCCCCAGTTAGAGTGCTGAGTGAGGATCATGCCTATGTGAATGCTAGACAGGCACTGGACTCCTGAGTTACATACACACACAACTTCCCCCTTTTAAATATACTCTTCCAGTATTTGGAATAGTGCTTGCAAGGGAGAGAAAAGTGCCAGGCCACTTTTCCATCTCTGTCCTAGCTGAATAAAAACACTAACAATACCCACCCACTGCTCCAATCATAACATAAGCACAAATTCAAGATTTATCCTAGCATTTGGAAGTAGAAGTGGGTGGATCTCTGTGAGTTCAAGTCCAGGCTATTCAGAGGTACAGAGAGACCCTTGTTCAAAAACAACAAGTAAATTTCCTACTGGGCTTTAAATTTTTACTTTTTTTATTTTATGTGGATGGGTGTGTTGTCTGCATGTATGTCTGTGTAGCATATGCATGCTTGGTGCCTGAGCAGTTACATACAGGTGGTTGTGAGCTGCCATGTGGCTATAGGGAATGGACCTGGGTCCTCTGAAAGAGCAGCTGGTACTCTTTAACTGCTGCTGAACCATCTCGGCACCCTTTTACTGGGCTGTGTGTGTGTGTGTGTGTGTGTGAGAGAGAGAGAGAGAGAGAGAGAGAGAGAGAGAGAGAGAGAGACAGAGACAGACAGACAGACAGACAAAGAGAGACAGAGACAGAGGCAAGGTCTCATTATATTGCCTGGAAGGCACTAAGTCGTCCAGGCTAGTCTTGAACTCAGAAGATCTACTTGCCTCTTCCTCCCCAGTGCTAGGATTATCGTGTCAAGAAGGTGAAGTTTCAGGTTGTTTTCTCCAAAAAGCTCTTTTGTTTGCCAGTTGTCTGTCTGAGGTTTCTATAGAAGAGCAGCTGAGTTCCCCGCCAACAGCACTGTGGTGAATATCAGAGCCATTCTGCTGAATGGAGGGCCCAAGGAAGGTGACTCCTCTTTATTTTGAGATAGGGTCTCTCTAGGGACCTGGAACTCTCCATTGTGGCTAGACTGGCTAGCCAATAAGCTCCAAGGGCCCCCCCTGTCTCCACCTCCCAGCACTGTGCCCAACATTCTACACATGGGTGCTGGGGGTTGAACTCAAGTCCTGATGCTTTTGTGGCAAGGACTATGTATGTGAGCCACCTCCCCGGCCCTCAGCAACGTTTTAACAAGGTCTCCAGGTGATTCTGATGTATGTGCTTGTCTAAAATCACTGTAGAGAACTATTGGCTGTTTATTGCAGAGCACAGGGCAGGAACATGAGAGGTTTAAGTCCCCTTCCATGACAAGCCCTTCTCTTTGTTCCTCAGCAAAAGGCTTGATGAAGGAGCTCAGAATAAGATCGATAGCACATTGGGATATTTTAGGAAATGAGTCCCTGGAACAAATGTTGGCACAGGGGTTGGTGGCCAGAGTGTGTTGTCTTGCCAAGGCTGTGTGTTGAATGGCAATGAAGGGAGCTGGGTTGGCAAGATACCATATCAGGCTCTGTCCCCATAACACACAACAGCCAGGAATCTAGAGGAGGCTCGTTCCTACAAAGTCTCTGCTGTGCTGCTCCTATCCCCACTGAATTATCTATGGATAGCATTGCAAAGGATTCCTCCACGACAGGCAGGCGCATTACTTAGGAAGAGAGGTGGGACACACCAAAGTGGGCAAATAATAGAAATTGGTTTTAAGTTTAGCAGTGTGCCTAGTAACAGCAGAGGAAATAGACAGGCTTACAGACGATTATCCCAGGACTTGGGGTCAGAAACTGAGGGCTTTTATGTAACTGGGACACAGAACTGAGAGTAAGCAGAAGGGCTTGGTGACCCATTCCTGTAATTCTGGTATAGGCTATACCAAGAGCATCATGAGTTCAAGACCAGCCTGGGCTACAAAGTAAAACCCTGTCTTAAACAGAACAAAATAAACATCAGAGGCATATAGGAGTATGGGTTGGCAGATGTGAGGGGCAAGGAAAAGAAAGCTCTATTTGTGCCTGCTGAAGAGACAGTAGGGAGTAACACGTCCTGGCCACTTAAGTCCAGGAATCATCTGGCTACAGGTCAGAGTACAAGCGAAAGGCAACCTTCTCTTCCTAGGTTTCAAGATCCTGGGCTTTGGAGCCAGTCACGGGGCTCAAAACTGTGGCTGCAGCTACCTGGCAGGATCCCACCACTTGTCCTTGCTGTGTACCACGCACGAAAACAGTGTCAGGCACACAATTAGTGTTATCTTTCTCTCTTTCTTTTTTTTTTTGTTTTTAGATTTTATTATTATTGCTATTATTATTATTATTTTATTTTTTTGAGACTAGGTCTCAGTAAACAGTTCAGACCTGCCCACAACTTTCTATCCCCTTCCTTCCCAGGGCATGCTGCGAATACAAGCGTAAGCCACCGTGGTTTAAGGGACAGTCTCTGGGGGTTAGACTCGCCCACAGGTTATTAAAAGATGTCCGCTCAACATTGCCAAGTATATGCATTAATTGTTCTTTTCGAAGCCTTTCTCCATCTGTACCTGGAAAGGTTGCATTGTAAAATCACACAGCCTAGAACTGAACACAGAGGAGGCGCTCAACAAGTTGTGTTTTTCCTTCCCCTTGACAAAAGACCCAGTCCCCAGGCGGTTCCTTGCTCCCAGGGAGGGCGTCAACATCTCCGATCGCCCCAGCAACTTCAACCCCGCCCCGGACACGCCCGCCCGGAGGGGGGGGGGGGAAGGGGGCCTGGCGGCGTTGGTGTGGAGCCTGCTCCAGCTTACTTAAGAAGCGAGCCCTCCACGGCTGGGCGGGCAGAGGCGCGCGCCGCCAGGGGGATCTGGGCTGAGTGTGGCCGGGCTCCTTCCCGCCGAGGTGTGAGTTTCTCCGGCCGCCCCGGGCGGAGGTGGGCCCCTCCCGTTGCGAGCGGCTGCCACTCTAGGGACCCGAGGATCACTGAGGAGCGGCTCCCGATCTGTGCACGTGCGAGGACGGGCAGGGGCTCCCCGGGATCGCGCGGCTAGACCAGGTTGCAAGAAAGGACTCGGGTGGGTCTGACTGACCTCTGACCCCGGAGGGCCGACACGCAGGGCGGGGACCCCCGCAGCGCAGCACCAGCGGGGGCCCCGGGCGAGGAATTTCGGAGGGCGGGGCCGAGGGGCGGGGCCGCCTTAAAAGCCTCTCCCTTTTCCCCCGGTAGGGGTGGCTGGCGAGTCCCCTGTGCGTGTGCGGAGTGTGCGGAGGCAGGGGCTGTCGTCCTGGCCGCCCCCTCCCCGCCAGGACCATGGCTTCCAAACTCCAGCTGCGTGCGGTCATCCTCGGGCAGCCCGGCTCGGGCAAGGGCACCGTCTGTCAGAGGATCGCCCAGAACTTTGGCCTCCAGCATCTCTCCAGCGGCCACTTCTTGCGGGAGAACCTTAAGGCCAGCGCGGGTGAGGGGCCGCGGGGTGTCGAGGGCGGAGAGGAGCCCGGCAGGGTGGTCGGGCCGGGAGCGGGACAGTCGAGAGCTCGGGTCCCTTCGGCGCCGGCGCCTCCGCCTGCCTGTGCCCATGCGAGCTTGTACGTGCCCCGGCTCAAGCAGCCGGCCGCCCGCTGCGCGACTTAACCGGGCCGGAGGAGGCCAAGGCTGGCCACAGCGCGCTTCCCATCGCACCAGGGAGAACCCGGTGCACCAGGCCGGCTCGGCGGGAACCCTAACTGGCCTCTCACACCGCCTCCCACATGCAGAGCCCCTGGGTCCCCTGCTGCCATCTGACCAAGTCTCCTTTCCCGGCCAGGAGCTGGGCATCGCGTGCCGCCCACCCCTTGGCCTGGGATTATAGGTGCACCCCTTCCCCCAGTTAGAGTGCTGAGTGAGGATCATGCCTATGTGAATGCTAGACAGGCACTGGACTCCTGAGTTACATACACACACAACTTCCCCCTTTTAAATATACTCTTCCAGTATTTGGAATAGTGCTTGCAAGGGAGAGAAAAGTGCCAGGCCACTTTTCCATCTCTGTCCTAGCTGAATAAAAACACTAACAATACCCACCCACTGCTCCAATCATAACATAAGCACAAATTCAAGATTTATCCTAGCATTTGGAAGTAGAAGTGGGTGGATCTCTGTGAGTTCAAGTCCAGGCTATTCAGAGGTACAGAGAGACCCTTGTTCAAAAACAACAAGTAAATTTCCTACTGGGCTTTAAATTTTTACTTTTTTTATTTTATGTGGATGGGTGTGTTGTCTGCATGTATGTCTGTGTAGCATATGCATGCTTGGTGCCTGAGCAGTTACATACAGGTGGTTGTGAGCTGCCATGTGGCTATAGGGAATGGACCTGGGTCCTCTGAAAGAGCAGCTGGTACTCTTTGACTGCTGCTGAACCATCTCGGCACCCTTTTACTGGGCTGTGTGTGTGTGTGTGTGTGTGAGAGAGAGAGAGAGAGAGAGAGAGAGAGAGAGAGAGACAGACAGACAGACAGACAGACAGACAAAGAGAGACAGAGACAGAGGCAAGGTCTCATTATATTGCCTGGAAGGCACTAAGTCGTCCAGGCTAGTCTTGAACTCAGAAGATCTACTTGCCTCTTCCTCCCCAGTGCTAGGATTATCGTGTCAAGAAGGTGAAGTTTCAGGTTGTTTTCTCCAAAAAGCTCTTTTGTTTGCCAGTTGTCTGTCTGAGGTTTCTATAGAAGAGCAGCTGAGTTCCCCGCCAACAGCACTGTGGTGAATATCAGAGCCATTCTGCTGAATGGAGGGCCCAAGGAAGGTGACTCCTCTTTATTTTGAGATAGGGTCTCTCTAGGGACCTGGAACTCTCCATTGTGGCTAGACTGGCTAGCCAATAAGCTCCAAGGGCCCCCCCTGTCTCCACCTCCCAGCACTGTGCCCAACATTCTACACATGGGTGCTGGGGGTTGAACTCAAGTCCTGATGCTTTTGTGGCAAGGACTATGTATGTGAGCCACCTCCCCGGCCCTCAGCAACGTTTTAACAAGGTCTCCAGGTGATTCTGATGTATGTGCTTGTCTAAAATCACTGTAGAGAACTATTGGCTGTTTATTGCAGAGCACAGGGCAGGAACATGAGAGGTTTAAGTCCCCTTCCATGACAAGCCCTTCTCTTTGTTCCTCAGCAAAAGGCTTGATGAAGGAGCTCAGAATAAGATCGATAGCACATTGGGATATTTTAGGAAATGAGTCCCTGGAACAAATGTTGGCACAGGGGTTGGTGGCCAGAGTGTGTTGTCTTGCCAAGGCTGTGTGTTGAATGGCAATGAAGGGAGCTGGGTTGGCAAGATACCATATCAGGCTCTGTCCCCATAACACACAACAGCCAGGAATCTAGAGGAGGCTCGTTCCTACAAAGTCTCTGCTGTGCTGCTCCTATCCCCACTGAATTATCTATGGATAGCATTGCAAAGGATTCCTCCACGACAGGCAGGCGCATTACTTAGGAAGAGAGGTGGGACACACCAAAGTGGGCAAATAATAGAAATTGGTTTTAAGTTTAGCAGTGTGCCTAGTAACAGCAGAGGAAATAGACAGGCTTACAGACGATTATCCCAGGACTTGGGGTCAGAAACTGAGGGCTTTTATGTAACTGGGACACAGAACTGAGAGTAAGCAGAAGGGCTTGGTGACCCATTCCTGTAATTCTGGTATAGGCTATACCAAGAGCATCATGAGTTCAAGACCAGCCTGGGCTACAAAGTAAAACCCTGTCTTAAACAGAACAAAATAAACATCAGAGGCATATAGGAGTATGGGTTGGCAGATGTGAGGGGCAAGGAAAAGAAAGCTCTATTTGTGCCTGCTGAAGAGACAGTAGGGAGTAACACGTCCTGGCCACTTAAGTCCAGGAATCATCTGGCTACAGGTCAGAGTACAAGCGAAAGGCAACCTTCTCTTCCTAGGTTTCAAGATCCTGGGCTTTGGAGCCAGTCACGGGGCTCAAAACTGTGGCTGCAGCTACCTGGCAGGATCCCACCACTTGTCCTTGCTGTGTACCACGCACGAAAACAGTGTCAGGCACACAATTAGTGTTATCTTTCTCTCTTTCTTTTTTTTGTTTTTAGATTTTATTATTATTGCTATTATTATTATTATTTTATTTTTTTGAGACTAGGTCTCAGTAAACAGTTCAGACCTGCCCACAACTTTCTATCCCCTTCCTTCCCAGGGCATGCTGCGAATACAAGCGTAAGCCACCGTGGTTTAAGGGACAGTCTCTGGGGGTTAGACTCGCCCACAGGTTATTAAAAGATGTCCGCTCAACATTGCCAAGTATATGCATTAATTGTTCTTTTCGAAGCCTTTCTCCATCTGTACCTGGAAAGGTTGCATTGTAAAATCACACAGCCTAGAACTGAACACAGAGGAGGCGCTCAACAAGTTGTGTTTTTCCTTCCCCTTGACAATAGACCCAGTCCCCAGGCGGTTCCTTGCGCCCAGGGCGTCAACATCTCCGATCGCCCCAGCAACTTCAACCCCGCCCCGGACACGCCCGGAGGGGGGGGGGGAAGGGGGCCTGGCGGCGTTGGTGTGGAGCCTGCTCCAGCTTACTTAAGAAGCGAGCCCTCCACGGCTGGGCGGGCAGAGGCGGCGCCGCCAGGGGGATCTGGGCTGAGTGTGGCCGGGCTCCTTCCCGCCGAGGTGTGAGTTTCTCCGGCCGCCCCGGGCGGAGGTGGGCCCCTCCCGTTGCGAGCGGCTGCCACTCTAGGGACCCGAGGATCACTGAGGAGCGGCTCCCGATCTGTGCACGTGCGAGGACGGGCAGGGGCTCCCCGGGATCGCGCGGCTAGACCAGGTTGCAAGAAAGGACTCGGGTGGGTCTGACTGACCTCTGACCCCGGAGGGCCGACACGCAGGGCGGGGACCCCCGCAGCGCAGCACCAGCGGGGGGGCCCGGGCGAGGAATTTCGGAGGGCGGGGCCGAGGGGCGGGGCCGCCTTAAAAGCCTCTCCCTTTTCCCCCGGTAGGGGTGGCTGGCGAGTCCCCGTGTGCGGAGTGTGCGGAGGCAGGGGCTGTCGTCCTGGCCGCCCCCTCCCCGCCAGGACCATGGCTTCCAAACTCCAGCGTGCGGTCATCCTCGGGCCGCCGGCTCGGGCAAGGGCACCGTCTGTCAGAGGATCGCCCAGAACTTTGGCCTCCAGCATCTCTCCAGGGGCCACTTCTTGCGGGAGAACCTTAAGGCCAGCGCGGGTGAGGGGCCGCGGGGTGTCGAGGGCGGAGAGGAGCCCGGCAGGGTGGTCGGGCCGGGAGCGGGACAGTCGAGAGCTCGGGTCCCTTCGGCGCCGGCGCCTCCGCCTGCCTGTGCCCATGCGAGCTTGTACGTGCCCCGGCTCAAGCAGCCGGCCGCCCGCTGCGCGACTTAACCGGGCCGGAGGAGGCCAAGGCTGGCCACAGCGCTTCCCATCGCACCAGGGAGAACCCGGTGCACCAGGCCGGCTCGGCGGGAACCCTAACTGGCCTCTCACACCGCCTCCCACATGCAGAGCCCCTGGGTCCCCTGCTGCCATCTGACCAAGTCTCCTTTCCCGGCCAGGAGCTGGGCATCGCGCGCCGCCCACCCCTGGGCTGGGATTATAGGTGCACCCCTTCCCCCAGTTAGAGTGCTGAGTGAGGATCATGCCTATGTGAATGCTAGACAGGCACTGGACTCCTGAGTTACATACACACACAACTTCCCCCTTTTAAATATACTCTTCCAGTATTTGGAATAGTGCTTGCAAGGGAGAGAAAAGTGCCAGGCCACTTTTCCATCTCTGTCCTAGCTGAATAAAAACACTAACAATACCCACCCACTGCTCCAATCATAACATAAGCACAAATTCAAGATTTATCCTAGCATTTGGAAGTAGAAGTGGGTGGATCTCTGTGAGTTCAAGTCCAGGCTATTCAGAGGTACAGAGAGACCCTTGTTCAAAAACAACAAGTAAATTTCCTACTGGGCTTTAAATTTTTACTTTTTTTATTTTATGTGGATGGGTGTGTTGTCTGCATGTATGTCTGTGTAGCATATGCATGCTTGGTGCCTGAGCAGTTACATACAGGTGGTTGTGAGCTGCCATGTGGCTATAGGGAATGGACCTGGGTCCTCTGAAAGAGCAGCTGGTACTCTTTAACTGCTGCTGAACCATCTCGGCACCCTTTTACTGGGCTGTGTGTGTGTGTGTGTGTGTGTGAGAGAGAGAGAGAGAGAGAGAGAGAGAGAGAGAGAGAGAGAGACAGACAGACAGACAGACAGACAGACAGACAAAGAGAGACAGAGACAGAGGCAAGGTCTCATTATATTGCCTGGAAGGCACTAAGTCGTCCAGGCTAGTCTTGAACTCAGAAGATCTACTTGCCTCTTCCTCCCCAGTGCTAGGATTATCGTGTCAAGAAGGTGAAGTTTCAGGTTGTTTTCTCCAAAAAGCTCTTTTGTTTGCCAGTTGTCTGTCTGAGGTTTCTATAGAAGAGCAGCTGAGTTCCCCGCCAACAGCACTGTGGTGAATATCAGAGCCATTCTGCTGAATGGAGGGCCCAAGGAAGGTGACTCCTCTTTATTTTGAGATAGGGTCTCTCTAGGGACCTGGAACTCTCCATTGTGGCTAGACTGGCTAGCCAATAAGCTCCAAGGGCCCCCCCTGTCTCCACCTCCCAGCACTGTGCCCAACATTCTACACATGGGTGCTGGGGGTTGAACTCAAGTCCTGATGCTTTTGTGGCAAGGACTATGTATGTGAGCCACCTCCCCGGCCCTCAGCAACGTTTTAACAAGGTCTCCAGGTGATTCTGATGTATGTGCTTGTCTAAAATCACTGTAGAGAACTATTGGCTGTTTATTGCAGAGCACAGGGCAGGAACATGAGAGGTTTAAGTCCCCTTCCATGACAAGCCCTTCTCTTTGTTCCTCAGCAAAAGGCTTGATGAAGGAGCTCAGAATAAGATCGATAGCACATTGGGATATTTTAGGAAATGAGTCCCTGGAACAAATGTTGGCACAGGGGTTGGTGGCCAGAGTGTGTTGTCTTGCCAAGGCTGTGTGTTGAATGGCAATGAAGGGAGCTGGGTTGGCAAGATACCATATCAGGCTCTGTCCCCATAACACACAACAGCCAGGAATCTAGAGGAGGCTCGTTCCTACAAAGTCTCTGCTGTGCTGCTCCTATCCCCACTGAATTATCTATGGATAGCATTGCAAAGGATTCCTCCACGACAGGCAGGCGCATTACTTAGGAAGAGAGGTGGGACACACCAAAGTGGGCAAATAATAGAAATTGGTTTTAAGTTTAGCAGTGTGCCTAGTAACAGCAGAGGAAATAGACAGGCTTACAGACGATTATCCCAGGACTTGGGGTCAGAAACTGAGGGCTTTTATGTAACTGGGACACAGAACTGAGAGTAAGCAGAAGGGCTTGGTGACCCATTCCTGTAATTCTGGTATAGGCTATACCAAGAGCATCATGAGTTCAAGACCAGCCTGGGCTACAAAGTAAAACCCTGTCTTAAACAGAACAAAATAAACATCAGAGGCATATAGGAGTATGGGTTGGCAGATGTGAGGGGCAAGGAAAAGAAAGCTCTATTTGTGCCTGCTGAAGAGACAGTAGGGAGTAACACGTCCTGGCCACTTAAGTCCAGGAATCATCTGGCTACAGGTCAGAGTACAAGCGAAAGGCAACCTTCTCTTCCTAGGTTTCAAGATCCTGGGCTTTGGAGCCAGTCACGGGGCTCAAAACTGTGGCTGCAGCTACCTGGCAGGATCCCACCACTTGTCCTTGCTGTGTACCACGCACGAAAACAGTGTCAGGCACACAATTAGTGTTATCTTTCTCTCTTTCTTTTTTTTTGTTTTTAGATTTTATTATTATTGCTATTATTATTATTATTATTTTATTTTTTTGAGACTAGGTCTCAGTAAACAGTTCAGACCTGCCCACAACTTTCTATCCCCTTCCTTCCCAGGGCATGCTGCGAATACAAGCGTAAGCCACCGTGGTTTAAGGGACAGTCTCTGGGGTTAGACTCGCCCACAGGTTATTAAAAGATGTCCGCTCAACATTGCCAAGTATATGCATTAATTGTTCTTTTCGAAGCCTTTCTCCATCTGTACCTGGAAAGGTTGCATTGTAAAATCACACAGCCTAGAACTGAACACAGAGGAGGCGCTCAACAAGTTGTGTTTTTCCTTCCCCTTGACAATAGACCCAGTCCCCAGGCGGTTCCTTGCGCCCAGGGCGTCAACATCTCCGATCGCCCCAGCAACTTCAACCCCGCCCCGGACACGCCCGGAGGGGGGGGGGGAAGGGGGCCTGGCGGCGTTGGTGTGGAGCCTGCTCCAGCTTACTTAAGAAGCGAGCCCTCCACGGCTGGGCGGGCAGAGGCGGCGCCGCCAGGGGGATCTGGGCTGAGTGTGGCCGGGCTCCTTCCCGCCGAGGTGTGAGTTTCTCCGGCCGCCCGGGCGGAGGTGGGCCCCTCCCGTTGCGAGCGGCTGCCACTCTAGGGACCCGAGGATCACTGAGGAGCGGCTCCCGATCTGTGCACGTGCGAGGACGGGCAGGGGCTCCCCGGGATCGCGCGGCTAGACCAGGTTGCAAGAAAGGACTCGGGTGGGTCTGACTGACCTCTGACCCCGGAGGGCCGACACGCAGGGCGGGGACCCCCGCAGCGCAGCACCAGCGGGGGCCCCGGGCGAGGAATTTCGGAGGGCGGGGCCGAGGGGCGGGGCCGCCTTAAAAGCCTCTCCCTTTTCCCCCGGTAGGGGTGGCTGGCGAGTCCCCGTGTGCGGAGTGTGCGGAGGCAGGGGCTGTCGTCCTGGCCGCCCCCTCCCCGCCAGGACCATGGCTTCCAAACTCCAGCGTGCGGTCATCCTCGGGCCGCCGGGCTCGGGCAAGGGCACCGTCTGTCAGAGGATCGCCCAGAACTTTGGCCTCCAGCATCTCTCCAGCGGCCACTTCTTGCGGGAGAACCTTAAGGCCAGCGCGGGTGAGGGGCCGCGGGGTGTCGAGGGCGGAGAGGAGCCCGGCAGGGTGGTCGGGCCGGGAGCGGGACAGTCGAGAGCTCGGGTCCCTTCGGCGCCGGCGCCTCCGCCTGCCTGTGCCCATGCGAGCTTGTACGTGCCCCGGCTCAAGCAGCCGGCCGCCCGCTGCGCGACTTAACCGGGCCGGAGGAGGCCAAGGCTGGCCACAGCGCTTCCCATCGCACCAGGGAGAACCCGGTGCACCAGGCCGGCTCGGCGGGAACCCTAACTGGCCTCTCACACCGCCTCCCACATGCAGAGCCCCTGGGTCCCCTGCTGCCATCTGACCAAGTCTCCTTTCCCGGCCAGGAGCTGGGCATCGCGTGCCGCCCACCTCTGGGCTGGGATTATAGGTGCACCCCTTCCCCCAGTTAGAGTGCTGAGTGAGGATCATGCCTATGTGAATGCTAGACAGGCACTGGACTCCTGAGTTACATACACACACAACTTCCCCCTTTTAAATATACTCTTCCAGTATTTGGAATAGTGCTTGCAAGGGAGAGAAAAGTGCCAGGCCACTTTTCCATCTCTGTCCTAGCTGAATAAAAACACTAACAATACCCACCCACTGCTCCAATCATAACATAAGCACAAATTCAAGATTTATCCTAGCATTTGGAAGTAGAAGTGGGTGGATCTCTGTGAGTTCAAGTCCAGGCTATTCAGAGGTACAGAGAGACCCTTGTTCAAAAACAACAAGTAAATTTCCTACTGGGCTTTAAATTTTTACTTTTTTTATTTTATGTGGATGGGTGTGTTGTCTGCATGTATGTCTGTGTAGCATATGCATGCTTGGTGCCTGAGCAGTTACATACAGGTGGTTGTGAGCTGCCATGTGGCTATAGGGAATGGACCTGGGTCCTCTGAAAGAGCAGCTGGTACTCTTTAACTGCTGCTGAACCATCTCGGCACCCTTTTACTGGGCTGTGTGTGTGTGTGTGTGTGTGTGTGAGAGAGAGAGAGAGAGAGAGAGAGAGAGAGAGAGAGAGAGAGAGAGACAGACAGACAGACAGACAGACAGACAGAAAAGAGAGACAGAGACAGAGGCAAGGTCTCATTATATTGCCTGGAAGGCACTAAGTCGTCCAGGCTAGTCTTGAACTCAGAAGATCTACTTGCCTCTTCCTCCCCAGTGCTAGGATTATCGTGTCAAGAAGGTGAAGTTTCAGGTTGTTTTCTCCAAAAAGCTCTTTTGTTTGCCAGTTGTCTGTCTGAGGTTTCTATAGAAGAGCAGCTGAGTTCCCCGCCAACAGCACTGTGGTGAATATCAGAGCCATTCTGCTGAATGGAGGGCCCAAGGAAGGTGACTCCTCTTTATTTTGAGATAGGGTCTCTCTAGGGACCTGGAACTCTCCATTGTGGCTAGACTGGCTAGCCAATAAGCTCCAAGGGCCCCCCCTGTCTCCACCTCCCAGCACTGTGCCCAACATTCTACACATGGGTGCTGGGGGTTGAACTCAAGTCCTGATGCTTTTGTGGCAAGGACTATGTATGTGAGCCACCTCCCCGGCCCTCAGCAACGTTTTAACAAGGTCTCCAGGTGATTCTGATGTATGTGCTTGTCTAAAATCACTGTAGAGAACTATTGGCTGTTTATTGCAGAGCACAGGGCAGGAACATGAGAGGTTTAAGTCCCCTTCCATGACAAGCCCTTCTCTTTGTTCCTCAGCAAAAGGCTTGATGAAGGAGCTCAGAATAAGATCGATAGCACATTGGGATATTTTAGGAAATGAGTCCCTGGAACAAATGTTGGCACAGGGGTTGGTGGCCAGAGTGTGTTGTCTTGCCAAGGCTGTGTGTTGAATGGCAATGAAGGGAGCTGGGTTGGCAAGATACCATATCAGGCTCTGTCCCCATAACACACAACAGCCAGGAATCTAGAGGAGGCTCGTTCCCACAAAGTCTCTGCTGTGCTGCTCCTATCCCCACTGAATTATCTATGGATAGCATTGCAAAGGATTCCTCCACGACAGGCAGGCGCATTACTTAGGAAGAGAGGTGGGACACACCAAAGTGGGCAAATAATAGAAATTGGCTTTAAGTTTAGCAGTGTGCTAGTAACAGCAGAGAAATAGACAGGCTTACAGACGATTATCAGGACTTGGGGTCAGAAATGAGGGCTTTTATGTAACTGGGACACAGAACTGAGAG
>JAMJFZ010000707.1:0-58293 GCA_026225945.1 Cricetomys ansorgei
CTTCTCACCACCTCATGGAACCCTTTCAAAATTGACCACGTACTTGGACACAAAGCAAGTCTCAAATAGATACAAGATAATTGAAAATAACCCTCTGCATCTTATCAGATAATAATAGATTAAAACTTCATTTCAAGAACAACAGTAACAAAAGAGGACCTACGAATACTTGGAAAATTGAACAACTGTCTACTGAATGATGACTAGGTCCAGATAGAATTAAGAAAAAGACTTTCTTGAATTCAATGAAAATGAATCCACAACATACCCAAACTTGTATGACACAATGAAAGCTGTACTAAGGAAAGCCCATACTACAAGGTGCCTACCAAATAGAATGGAGAGATCACATGCTAGCAAATTAATAGCACATTTGAAAGCCCTAGAACAAAAAGAAGCAAGCACACCTAAGAGAAGTAGATGGCAAGAAATAATCAAACTGAGGGCTGAAATCAACAAAAAAAACAAATACAACAATACAATATGGCAATATGGCAACAGGTAGGGATGGATAGAGAGGCATCCATGTTGTTGGATGAGGGAGAAGTGAAGGCCAAAGGAGGAGAAGGAGCTGTGGGTTGAGGCTAGTTAGGGAAGATTCATTAGCAGGGTCAAAAGCAATCCTCTGGTTGGGTTTAATAGCTAGAAGGAGTTGGGTAGGGGAACAGGAATAATAAAAAGATGGGTACAGGTGAAGGTAAGAGAAAGCTTGTACATGGGGAATCATTTTTCATATAGTCATAAGTCCAGTCATTAACAGTAGTTACAAAGTTCCCAAATATTAGTCACTCTCTGTCCTCTCTTCTATATCCAATCCCCAAGAACCCTTCCCTTGCTCTGTTGTCAATAACAGCTAGGACAATAGTCTCTACTAGATCCCAGGTACCCTATAGCAAATAGGCCCTGAAAACTGCAACATAGCAGAAGTACAAGACAAAGACCATAATATAGTCTTTATGAATATGATTGAGGGTCTTAAAGAAGAAATGAATAAACTTACTGAAGAAATCTTTAAAAGCACAAACAATGAAAGGAAATGAATAAAACAAGTCAAGACCTGAAAGTATAAATTGAATCAATAAATAAAAACTAAACCAAGGGAAATCTGAAAATTAAAAATTTGAGAACTCAAACACAGCAGAGCCAAGACTCACTAACTGAGTACAGGAGATGGAAGAGAGAATATCATCAAAAGAAAACTCTACCAAGAGAACATTGCAATTCTTAACATCTATGCACCAAACATAAGGGCACCCAAGTTTGTAAAAGTAACACTGTTACAACTTAAATCACATATTAATCCCCAAACACTAATACCCCATTCTTACTACTACTACAGGTCATTCCAGACAAAAACTAAACACAATAATTTTGGAGCTTAATTATGCCATAAATCAAATGGACCTAACGAATATTTCCACACTATTTCACCCAAACACAAAATGATATAGAATTTTCTCAGAATCTCATGGAACATTCTCCAAAACTGACTCTGTACTCCTACTCTAACACAAAAAAATTCTCAACAGATACAAGAAAATTGAACCCTACATCCTGTCTGACCCCCACAGATTAAGGCTGGATATCAACAACAGAAAACAACAGGAACTTTACAAACTCATAATTGAAAAACTCATTATCGAGTGAAAATGGGTCAAGACAAAAATTAAGAAAAAAACTTAAAAATTTCCTAGAATTGAATAAAAATGAATACACGATGAACCCAAACAATGGAGACAGTTCTAACAGGCAAGGTCATAGCACTTTGTTGCTTCAAAAAAAATGGCGGTGGGGTGGGGATGGGATCTCAAACTTCTTCTAGTAACTAAATAGCACACTCAAAAGCTTTGGAACAAAAAGAAGAAACCATACCCAAAAGGAGAAGATAACAGTAAATAATCAAATGTATGTCTGACATCAATAAAATAGAAAGAAATAAAAATACAAAATAATATACATGAATCAATGAAAAAAAAAACATTTTTTTCTTGAGAAAATCAACAAGATTGTCAAAACCTTATCAAATTAACTAAAGGGCAGAGAAAGATCCATATTATTTAAATTAGAGATGAAAGGGGTACAAAACAACAGACACTGAATAAATCTGGAGAATCATAAGGATGTACTTTAAAAACATGCACTCCAGCAAATTGAAAAGTCTAAATGAAATGGATAATTTTTTTGATACATACCACCTACTAAAGCTAAATGAAGATCAGATAAGCAATTTAAACAGACCTCTAACTCCTAGCTAAATAGAAGCAGTATTGAAAGTCTACCAACAACAGAAAAGAAAAAGCCCAGAATTAGACAGATTTAGCACATATTTCTACCAGATTTTCAAAGATGAGTTGATACCAATACTCATAAAATTATTCCCCAAAATAGAAAGAAGGAAAATTGCCCAACTCATTTTCCAAAGCCACAGTTACCTTGATACCAAAACCACATAAAGCCCTAGCAAAGAAAGACAATTATAGATCAATTTCCCTTAAGAACATAGGTGTAAAAAATATAAATAAAATACTTGCAAACTAAATCCAAGAACATAGCAAAACAATAAACCAAATTGATCAAGTAGCCTTCATCCAAGGTATGCAGAGATAGCTCATACATAAAATACATAAATACATAAGATACATAAAATGATAAATGTAACCCCCATATAAGCAAACTGAAAAACAAAACCCACATTGTCATCTCACAAAACACAGAAAAAATCTTTGATAAAATCCTACATTCCTTCATGATAAAATCCTGGAGAGATTAGGGAAACAAGGGACATACCTCAATATAATATAGACAGTTTACAGCAAGCTACTGGCTTGCTTAAATGTAGTTCAACTTAAACATAAACTCAAAACAATACCTCTAAACTCTGGAATAAGACTTCTACTAAACTCTGGAAGTAGAAAAGGTTGCTTACTCTCTTCACACCTGTTTAATATAATACTTGAAGTCTTATCTAGAGCAATAAGCCAATTGAAGAGATCAAGGAGATACAAATTGGAAAAGAAGACATCAAAATACCTTTGTTTCCAGATGACATGACATGGTAGCATCCATAAGTAACCCTAAAAATTCTACTGGGAAACTCATACAGCAGATAAACACTTTTATCCAAGTGGCTGGGAACAAAAATTACTCACAGAAATCAATGACAGAGTAAGGAATAAATCAGGGAAACAACTCTTTTCACAATAGCCTCAAAAATGTAAAATATCTTGAGCAATTCTAACCAAGCAAGTAAAGGACTTGGATGATAAAAATTTTAAGACATTGGAGAAAGAAACTGAGGATATCAGATGATGGAAAGATCTCCCATGCTCATGGATCAGTTGGATTGATATAGTCAAAATGGACATCCTACCTAAAGCAATATACAGATTCAATGCAATTCCCATAAAAAAAAATCAACAAACTTCATCACGAATTTTGGAAGGACAATATTCAGCTTTGTAGCAGTATGCTACAATCTTTTACCCTCTATTTTAGGGATAAAGAAAGAAAGATATAAATCTTCACTGCTTTTGCAAGCAGCCTTGATACAGTAAGAGAAAAAGATAGAAATATTCACAGCGTCTTTTAGGCTGTCCTAAGCCTGAAGAGGACTAGCTGACAGTGAGTCAAACAAATGTCTCAGCTCACAATCTGTAAACTCAAATCTCTTCAGCCTTGTTCTTTTAAAATTATCATGCTAACTGAGGACCACAACTCAAGCAATGAACTACCAGCCAATACCCATCCTGACTCTCAGGGCTTCAGACTTTTTATGCCCTAAACCAAATTCCCATAAACCCATGTGGCACCCAATCCCCTAAACATGCTACAGGTGCCAGTGTTGTGTTAAGAAATTCTCCCACCACACGTATGTACCCAGCCTCATCTCCTCTGCTCATAGAGAGATGTGCACCTGAGGTTTTGCAGTCTCCAGGCCGAGCACCCACACGGGAACATGGCTTGGGAGGACATGGGTCTACGGCATCCTTGCTGGGTCTTTGGTGGACCTGAGTGAGCTGATGAGTACACACATCAGAGGGGAGTCTCTCTTCAATGTAGGGTCAGGGTACACTTATAGGGGTACAGGCAAGGGAGGAGTCAGTGACCCTGGGAATGCCCATTGGTTAGGACAAGGATGCTGGGAGTGACCTTGCCTGTGTATGGAGGTATAATTGAGCCTGTGTTTCCAGACTGCAGGGCCGACAAAGCATTTTTGTTTCAGTGAAAATAGGCAGTACTCATATCTAATAATTTATCTGGGTTTAGGCCAGGTCTAAGATGTGGAGCAATGAATGCTTGCCATTTTCAAACCCTAGGAGCAATGTGGGGTTCAAAAGTCAGCTTTGACACACTCTTAACCCTTGGACAGTCCCACATGCCAGAATGTCTACACCTAAGCAAATCATAGCCACCTGCATCAAGCATTCCAAATTCAACTTGTAAACAACTATATACCACAGCTGAGGTGGGAATACAAACCTAAATCAAACGCCATTTTGTGTTTTTAAAGAAATAAAAATAACGAAAATTTTTCCAAGTGTTCTTCTCCATGGCTTCATATGGGAAAACGCAAGATAGCTAAAACAATCCTGAATAACTAAAGAATTGCTGGAAGCATCAACATCCCTGACCTCAAATTATAGTAAAAAGCTATAGTAATAAAAGTGTGGTATTGATCCAAAAACGGATATAAAAATGAGTGGAATCAATTGAAGTCCCAGACAAAAATCCACACATTCATGGGCACCTTATTTTTTATAAAGAAGCAAACTAGAATCTAAGACCACAGAGGGTAGGTAAAAAATGGAGGGTGAGAGAAACTATACTTCTCTAGGATAGGAAAATAGAATAGATAGTGATGGATGGCTGTGGGGCTGCTGGAATGTGAGAATAAAGTGGGAGAATTGAAGGAAGAGGGAAGAAGAGAGTGAATACAGTGAAAGACAGATAAATTTAAGGGCCGTTTGAGGGGAAGTACTAAATCAATAGAATAGAAGCTTCCTCACACAGACACACTTATTATGGTGATGTAAATGAAATCACCAAAATAAAGGGGGAAACTAAACCCCAACTGGCCATTACTTGTCACCAAAACTTCCAGTTTTGTTGGTCAACGGAGTCTCATGGGGACCCCAAACAAGAGCCTGAGGGCACAGAGGACATCAAGAAAACATGATCCCCTAAATCAGTAGGATTGATGCACGTATGAACTCACAAAGAAAGAAGGAGCATGCACATGATCTGCAAAGGCTTGCACCAGATGGGGTCCATGCCTCAAAGGAGAAGTAGGTACATGCCTCAACTCAGAGGCCATATCCTATTGATAAATACATGCAAGTAAAAATTTAATTTTCTGCAAGAGAGTCTTACTGAAGAAACAAACTACTGTTAATGGTATGCTATATGCCCACCAGTATGTGACAAACAGAAAGTGAATTACATGGCATGTTTGGAGGTTTCTTCTCTCATAATGTAGAAATCTTACATATATATGTGTGTTTGTGTGTGTAAATATACGTGTGTGTGTATGTATATATACATATATGTAAATATATGTATATATACATACACACAAACATACGTACATCCACACACACACATACATGTGTGCATACATAGATATATGTATATGTAGGTATACACACACACACACACACACACAGTGCTCTGAATTTATATTTGTATTTATATTTTTCTTTTGCATTTTCCTGAGCTCTTTACCTTGTGGGTGTTAGTTTGTTTGATATGAAACAGGGTTACTCTGCAGGAACTCTGACTGTCCTGAACTCAATCTGTAGAGTGTTTGTCTGTTTGTTCGTTTAATTTGAAACAGGGTTACTCAGCTGGAACTCTGACTGTCCTGAACTCTATCTGTAGACCAGGGTGGTCTTGAACTCACAGAGATCTACCTGCCTCTGCCTCCCAACTGCTGGGATTAAAAACATGCACCACTGTTTTCCAGCTTTACCCTTTTATTTTTTATTTTGTCTTGTTCCAATGTGTTATTTTTTATTTTATCTATTTTATTTTATTTGATTTGATTTGATTTGATTTGATTTTATTATTATCTCTTAGAAGCCTCTTTGTATACTAATAAGAAGCAGAGTCGGCAGTGGATTCAGATAGGAGAGGAGGTGGTAAGTAACTGGCAGAAGTAGACAGAGAGAAATCCATAATCAGCATATATTATATAAATAGAAGAATCTATTTTCAATAAAAGGAAAACAGCACATAATAAAAGGAATCCTTGAATCTGAGAGCTGCTGGCACTTTGAGAAAATAAACATGATTGACAATTCATTGGCTTAACTAATCAAAAGAAAGGAATAAGAAAGGACTAAAATTAAGTGACAGAAATAAACAGGAAAACACTATAACACAGAGCAAATAAATTCATAATATTTTAAAGGAGTTCTTTAAAAACCTATACTTCATTTATTTGAGGAACCTATGAGAAACGGGTGAATTGTTATATTCAGCCAAACCACCAAAATTAAGAAAAATAAGTCAACAGTATAGTTGACTCATAGTAAAGATTCATAGTAAATTATAAGGTTAAAATATTAACAGACTACTTTCAACTAAAAAAAAATGTTGAGCACAAGAAGGATTCACAGTAGATTTCTACCAGACTTTCAAGGTATATATATGTGTGTGTGTGTGTGTGTGTGTGTGTGTGTGTGTGTGTATGTATTTAAGTCAACAAATGTAATAAACTACATGACTAGCACTAGACAGAGCAATGAGACAAGAGAAGGGAACAGAAACTAAAGAACACAAGTAGAAAATTAAACCAAACTATCTATATTTGCCTATGGCATAATATTATACATCAGAGATTCCAAAACTCTATCTGAAAAAATTCTAGAAATGATATAGAAATTCAGCAATGTGGCAGGATACAAAATCAACTTGCAGAAATCAATATTGTTTCTCTATAAGAACCATAATCACAAAGAGAAAGAGATAATGGACATTCCTCAATTCACAATAGCTTCAAAGTAAAACAAATTTCTAGGAACAAATCTAACCAAGGAGGTGAGGAACCGTTACAATGAGCACTTCAAATCTCTGAAGAAAGACGTAGAAAAAGAAGAAAAATTGAAGAGGTACCCTATGCTCTTAGATTAGTACAGTTAATATTTGCAAACGACAATTTTACCTAAAGCTATTCATATTCAATGAAATCCCAATCAAATTCCTTCTTCTTCACAGAAATAGAAAAATAAAGATATCCATAAAATTCATACATACCTCTTATTTAAGTCACTCATCCACCCATTCATTTCATACTCCCATAGATTTCATGTCCACTCTAGAAAACAATGAAATACCACATCCATTGCAAGCAACCATTGTCTATCCTTCATTACTTACCTGTTTCACCTACATAATAAATTCTGAAGCAACATGGCTGATCAACTCCTTGTTTCATTCATTGATTTATCCACTATGTAAACAAATATTTTTAATTGTATTTTTCCTATTTACTTATGAATTTCTCTATTAAGAAAATGCAAATGTGCTTAAAGGAGTTCATGTAGTAGGAGAGACAGAGAAATGCAAAAACAATTTCAACCATTTTAAGAGATGTAATGATTCATTCAGTCATTCATTTCTCAAATCTTACACCCTCTTTAAAAGGCTCCTGTGTGCCTACACCATGCTAGAGAAATAATGAATTCATATAGCATATAACTCAATGAAGCACTGCCTAATATTCAGTCTTTTCTCACGTAGGGTAGAAAGTTGTAGCTCATTGACTACCTTGTGAGGGAGGTCCCAACATCACAGACTCTTGTGATGGTGCCTCTCTCTCTGCCCAATTGAAAGCTCCTCTGGACTGATCTCTCACCTTATTGCATGGCCTTATCATTCCTCTAATTACTCAAGTTAAAACCTTAGGGTACTGCTTATGCCCCTGACTTATCTTTTCTATCGTCAAGTCTTGGATACTCTTCCTCTAAATGCTCAAACTCTCCTGAAAACTTGTTCTTCGGTGTAGGCTTTCATTATCTACTGCTCATATTAATAGAGCAATATTACTAATATCATTAATATAGGCTACAAGTATAAACTAATTTTATTATTATCTATAGTAGAATATTTCTGTCTCCTGTGTTCTCTAGAGTTACATTTCTAAAAAGATATTTCAGGCATACAAGTCTCTCTCATAATATTCTATTACTTTTAATAGAATGTACTCTAAACTTCTATTGCTCAGGATACAAATTCTACTTCTTTAGTTATACATCCATTGCTAAACCACAGGCATCTCATGGTCTTGTCAAAAGACAATTAATAGTTTGACATTTAAATGTACAATATGCATCTTGAGCAAATATGAAAAATGCTAAAAGAATTTCTTAGCCAATTTTTGAAACAGGGAGAAAGTGACCATTCTAGATGCTAATATTTATGTAACATTTCAATATTCATGATTCAGTATTTGTCAAGACAATTGCATTTATGTTGGTCTTAAATTAAAATTATTGTCCTCACTCCCCTAAAAATATGAGTATAAAACCTTACTCCATGTAGTCAGGGAGACTATACCATTGAAAAAAAAATTATGAATAATTAAATAGAAATGATCTTTGTCTTCTAGTGCCTTACAATATAAATCAGAAAGCATAGGAAGAATACAAGCAGAAAGCAGAGTAAATCTCATCATTTTTTTATTTTCTCAGCGAAATTTGACTCTATAGTCATGTAATAGACTCTTTCAAAGAAAAGTTTCATGAAATAACAAATATCCATGTGTTTTCTGGGCAGGAAAAATATTGCTGGTTAAGAATAAAAGACACATGTCTTTAATCTCAGCACTAGGGAAGCAGGTGGATCTCTGAGTTTTAGGCCAGCCTGGTCTACAGAGTGAGTTCCAGGACAGCCAGAGCTACAAAGAGAAATTGAGAAGAAACTCTGTCTCAAAAAGCCAAAAAAAAAAAAAAAAAAACTTCAATCAAAGCTTTCACTCAGAGAACACAATGAACAAATACAATGTGCTGTTTTCTCTAAGAATTCGAATATTCTATTACTATATGACTTCTAGATTTTATATGCCATATATGATCCAAGGACAAAATAAAGGAGATATTTCAATAATTTGATAATTTAAGCATATTTTTGTTGCACTAATAATTTACAAAAATACTATTTAATGAACAATTTCTTCAAAATCATAAATACCCTGGAAAAACACTGTCATTAAAAAATATCTAAAGAAAAAGCTTTTAGTTATTAGATAGGAAAAAACAAACATTATACAACAAGCCAGGTCCTAGTTGGAACACGGATCTACCTGATAGGGTGAAAATTGAACAGAGGGTATAGGTGGCGTGGGGGAGGATGGGAATGGGTGCAGAAGGCGACCAGGAGGAGGAGAGGAATGGAGGGAGAAATATATGGAGAGATGTCAAGAATTGGGAGACAATTAGTGTGCAATCAGGAGTCCTGGTATAGTGCAAACTCACAGGAATCTATGAGGGAGACCTAGCAAGGATATCTTGGCAAGGATCCCTAGTAATTGGGAACAGGAAGCCTGAATAGGCATCTCCAGTAGCTAGGCAAAGGTTTCCAGTGGTGAGACTGGGACACCATCCCACCCGCAAAACTTCTAACTTAATGGCCTAACTGCCCTGCAAGATCCTCATTGACAATGGAAAGGCAGAACTCCATTCCAAAGGAGGGAAGCCCTGCCTGAAACTGCAGTATGGGATAGGAACTAGGTACTGAATAATCCAAAGATGATTTCTAATGATGTCGTCTCTGGTCATAGATAGGTACCTAACCCATTCCTCACCAGAGAGGCCCCCTCCCGCATCTGAGAGGAGCATCTGGAGAGGCCCCATCTGAGAGGAGCATCTGGAGAGGCCCAGCGTCAAACATCATGCAGAGATCAGGGAACCCCATGGAAGAGGGAAAGGAGGGGTGGCAGAAACCAGAGGAGTAGAGGAACAGGAGAATAAGGCCCACGTTGTCAACTGACCAGCACTCCTTGGAGGCAACAGAGACTGAAGCCATAGACGAGGAACCTCTCCTATCACTTAAATACAACTCATGACTGTCTAGGTTGGTGTCCTTGAAAAACTCCTACAGGCTGGAATGGAGGTGTGTCTGACTATTCTATGGCCCTTGAGGCACTTTTTCTCCTGCCTGGCTGCCTAACCTACCCTTGATGTAGGGATTGGTACCTGACATCATTCCATCCCTCTGTACCAAGCCCTGATTATGCTGTCAGACTGGAAGACTGTTCTTTTCTCGGGGGAAGGAGGAATATTTGTGGGTGGCGACTGGGATAGATCTAGGGAAGATGGGAGGTGATAGGGGTGGAGGGAGGGGAGGAGAGGGGCTCAGAATGTATTCTACAAGTTATATGAGAGAAGAAAAATTAAAAAAAAATCTCAGTCATAGAAGTCTTCCCCAGCATGTGTGAGGTCTTTTGCTTGAACTATAAACAAAACAAGACAACAGTAACCAAAGCAAACTGATGATCTGAGAGTCTCTAAACATTATATTCTTGTTTTCTTTAAAATAAATATGTACCAAAAGGTAATACATACACCATTTTCTTTGTCATATATGTAAAAAAAAAAATCAGTAAGTGTTAAGAAATTCTTTGCATGAGACTTTCCCTTTCAGGTTATTCAAAAAATAAAAAATAAATACAGCTTCCAGAATTCCTGGTCTCTTGGATCCACTGTTGGATTCATGAAAATCTTGTCAAAGAAGAGCCCAGTGACTGGAAAAACGTCTGATCTTACAGGCCCCAGATAACATCCTAAGATGCAGTAAGATAAGGAATAAGATAAGATGAGAAAAAGAACTCAGTTTGAATTTGATGAAATCTTTTTTTTTTTTTTTTTTTTTTTTAGTGCAAGATTAACAAGAATGGTGGGAAGGACCAGGGGCTGACAAGGCAGGGTGAAGGTGGAAGAGCTGAGCAGTCAACAAAGGAAATAAATAGGTGCCAAACAATACTTAGGTACTTCATTGGAAATGAGGGACTAGGCAGTCCTTAAAGTAGAGAGATGCTTCTTTCCTATCTCCCATCCCCAGACTGAGCTGGATTTGCCAATCTCTTCTGACTCTGTCATCTGCCATTGATGACTATTATCTTTTCATTGCTCCATCAAATACTTCTAAGGAATGTTTTTCTTTTTCTATGGTTTTATGGTTAAATAGATGTTTCCGGCATCCTGGGCTGTTAATTTACCAGCTTCCATGAGTATTAGAGTTCAAGGGAAATAATCCTTTTAAGAAAATGTACGTTAAGTTATTTCTAACTAAATCATGAGAAAGAGCTTTCTTTTTAAACCAATTACTAAGCATTAAAAGTTACCAATTATGAGGGGCTTTATTGACAAGGTCATTTGTAAAAGAATCATTCAGTCTAGCTAGAGAAAAACTACTGCTGAGCACACAGCTAAAAACAATTCTTCAGCTAAGTTCTCAGGAAATTAATGTTTCTCTTATCTATATTTGTATTTCAGGAAGAAGTGGTGAGAATGTTGCATCCTTGAACTGAGAAGCTGCCTCTGTGCTCTTTGCAGAGAAGAAGAAAGTTTGATCGCTGTGGCAGGCTTGAGCAATTTGGATGTACGGAAAATTGATTTTCTTCCTGCATTTATTCTATTCTTGCTATAGAAAATGTTAAGTATCTGGAGAGGGGTGGCAAAGTGGGCATTTTTAAAACAGTTTGACATGATTGAAAGCCTTCATATTTGTCAAGGTGTTTCCCTGCTACATGGAATTGTTTTCACATTTTTGTTCTCAACGAATGTCATATCCTTGAAATGTGGCAGATTCATCTCTCTGAAGTAGCAGTTTTCCAGAAGGGTCGGCTGTGGATTGGAGAGCTGTGGTAGGCTGATTGACATAGCCATATGCCTCTGCTCCACATTTTACTTATCTGGCAGTTGGTGGCTAAAAGAAATTGTCTATATTCACTGTGTTGTACACAGATCAAACATTGCAGAGCATCATATGCTAACAAGCCACCGAAACTATTGTTTTGTCTCAAAAGGTACCACAGCCCCAAACATGGTTTCTCTGGCAACTGTAGAGTCAGCTGAATTACGATTGACAAGTGACCAGTCATGGGGGCCCAGGATTTTCTGTATCTATGAAGCTTCGATGGATTGTGTGGAGTGTAGAAAGTGGTTACCCCTCCCAGCTTCCTGGGGTCTTTGAGATAGAACCAGTGAAGCACAACTCTGTTCAGATCACTGCAAAGATTTTTCCCCCTTCTTTACAATTCATCCATAGCTGCTTTGAATTTCTTGAAAGATGGTTGTCCTGGGCAACAATCTTGCTTTCTTTGGACTGTTTTGTGTTCCTCATACCTGTTGAGCTACAATTGTGCTAAAGCTTTAGATTCACTTTACAAAGTGCCATCTAGAAACAATTGGTAAGTGTCACCTTTCGCATCCTCTGCTAATGCCACTTTTCTCTAACGTAACCAAATATAATAAGAGTGATATTTTTCAGGATATTAAAAGAGATTTTCTGTTCTTTACATGGAGGATGTTGCCAACTAGTTGTCTTGTACCAAAGATAATTATCAAAGACTCTTAATATCTTAAATAAGTTTGTGGAACACTTCCCAGTTCATGATGTAATAATTTACATCTGTACTTACATGTAAATGATCTTGCAATCTAGAAAAGTACTAGTTAATTGAAACATTAACATCTGCTGAAATTTGTTGCAAATGTAGAACAATTTTAAATGAACCTAGTAAAAAAGATAATTACATATCCTGGGAAGAATCCAACACTGGTCCAAGAATCCTCCATTGGTTAGCATAGGAACAAATAACAACCATTGTGATTGAACCTCGATTGAACCAGCACTGTGTTCACAATTGTTTTATATTACCCATGGAGGCTCAGTTAATCTGTTCTGGTGATGATGGTGGACTGTCATAAATATCTACCTTTCAAATTGGCATTAGGCCTCATATTAGTGCAGTCTTTACAGGAAAATGCAGTGGAATCGCTGCTCTTAAATGAAGCTGGGTCAGAAAGCACCGGCTGCACAAAGACATCTCTCTAAGCCATAGGAAGAGACACCCTTCTTCCACTTACTATTGTCAAACATGTTATTGGTCTCAGCATCTTCAGCGGAAGTGCCACCACCAATTGGTATAAATTGAGAAGAAACTCAATTAATGCTATTCCAATGCCAGCACCGCTTTTTCAAGAAGTCTCCTTGCTCACTCAATGACTTTCCTGTTTCATTGATTCTGGGTATTTGAGTTCCCTGTGAATATATGTGACCAAGTGCTCTTTCTTTCGCTTTTATGGCTTACCATAGCATAAATTGCTGCAGATGTGAATGTTCTTATTGGCATACATGGAAGAATGACCTTACTTTATAGTGCTATTATAAAAGCACAGTTTAAACTAGCCTTTCAATTTTTGTGTGACAGAAGAAGGGGCTAATCTTATGGGTCTTGACCTCTCTCAAGCATTCAAACTATTGATGACAGAGCACATGGCTCTTTACATTCCCTGGTTGTCATTTTCTTGGCCTTAGATGGTTCCCAGCCCATTTCAGTGTGTATGCCTTATTGACGTGCTGCATTGGAGGCTAATGCATCTTCTCAGCCCCGATGTCTCTGGTCTATACTTCTGTAAGGATTAAGGAAAGAAGCAAGCATTCCAAATAAGTCCTAGGCCTGATTCTCTGCATTTCCAACCCGGAGCAACAGAAGAACCACTAGAAGTCTAGTCTTCCTGCCTGATTAATAAACTTACCTATTCAATGCATTATTGCAAGCAGCTGATTGATCATTCAATTTCGTGGCTCAGATTTGATCACTAAACTAGATCTTAAAGCCATCTCAGTTTTTTATTTCAGCGAAAGATGTCTCAAATAACTCAATTAGTTCTACATTTAACACATTTTAAGGAGGATCTTTTCTAATACAGGTATTCTTTCTTTAGCTATTTATCATAATGCATCACAAATTTAGCAGGACCATTTCTAATTTTTCATAAGATTTCATATAAAATCATGAAAGATGTGCTAATGCAGTAGAAAAGGAAGAGATAAACAATACTAAAAAGGCTATCCTAAGCTATCTCTATATTTATGATTTTCCTTGGAGACGCCAGGGCCCAAGGTGCCTTTTGCTCCTTCATTCCCTTGCACAAGTTCCTTATGCAGGAGCTGCCATTACCCTTACCATATTTATTTGGTACTTCAGGATGTGCTGAACACAAAAGCATCCATGTGGAGTCTAGCCAGCAAAGTATGCATTGTCCTAGTGAGAACTCTTTTCTCCCCATTGTGCTGCATAAAAATGGATGAAGCTTGCAGACCCAATCAAATTTTTATCTCTTTTGTTTGGATTGAATGGAACATTCAAAGAAAGGCTAAAGATAATAGAAGACAGTCATGTTGCTCAGAGACACACAGAAAGGAAGCGGCAAGCAGACACTATAGGGTTACAGAATTCAGGGTTAAGGAACTGCCTGAATAGAGAGGAGAATAATGAGGGTTGGTTAGCAGGTATTGGCAGATACCAGAGTCATAGAATGACACTGTCTGAGTTGGCATCAGGTGGAACACAAAACAAAACAAAACAAACCAAAAGCAGGACTCTTGCAGAGGGCAGAACTCGCTTCCCAAAGTGGCCAACAGTATTGCCTAGCAGGGTGGTTCTGGTTGAATGATGAAGTTTAATTTCCATGAGCCATAAACACGTTTTATTCTTCCTCGTTTACCCTTTCTTGAGACCACAGCTTTAAGGGAGAGATGATCTTAAGAGACAGAAACTGGTGCAGTATTTATAGACATTTTATGGGGGGAAATGATAATACTTGCTTGCTTGTGTCACTTACATTGTAGAGAAACTCTTCCAAAGAATCTAAGTCAACTATCAGGATAGCAGTAAACAAAGATTTGAAGGGGGAGTACCAGGTTGAGACAATTCATAAGCATGGCAGTTGGTGTGAAGATCACATGTTAAGTCTGAATAAGATTTAAACTTGACATTAGTTTATCAAACCTCTAGGAAAATTTTGAAATTGAGAATAAATATTCCATTTAATTCAGGGTGATAAAACACATTTTTAATTTCATGGGAGTAACAAATATCATCTCACCAAATGCTTTTCCATGATATGTAAAATCATACTGCAGTAGGTAATTCATTTTACCTTACAACAGATCTCTTGCTTTGCTAAGACTGGTCTTAGCTGTAACTTATTTTAAACATGAGAATGATTATTGGTTTAAATGTATTTTGTTCACCATCATCACCATCATCACCATCATCATTTCTGTGTGTGTGTGTGTGTGTGTGTGTGTGTGTGTTTGTTCACTAGAAAGCCACAGTATACATGTAGAAGTCAGAGGACAAATTCTAGATTTGCTTTTTCTCATTCGACTGTAGATTTCAGAGACTAGACTCAGGCTACTAGGTTTATACAACAAGCACTTTTACCTAATGCACACTTCCACCTGCCTTGCTTTAAATATCTTGAAAGAAGTTATAAAGAGCCAGGCGCAGTGGCTGACTTATAATTTCAGTGCTCAGGAGACCGACTTAGGGATTTCTGTCAGTTCGATGTCAGCCTGGGCCATAGTGTAAGAATAGAGCTCAAACAATCAATCAAACAAACAAATAAACAAACAAAAAGAATTAGAAATAAGTGAGAAAAAAATCTCCATAAAGTGGTATGCCACAGTAAGCTTAGCATTCAGGAAGCAGAAGGAGGAGGATCAGTACTGAAGGCCAGCCTCAGCTTCATAGGAAGTTTTTTTGAGACCGCTCTCAAAAAATCTGTATACTTGTTGTTGCTGGGGGTAGTCATAGTGGTGGTAGGTGGTTTGATATGTTTTTTTTTGTTTGTTTCTTTGTTTAATAGAAGTATTTCTTTTTGTTGTTTCCCAGCTACTCCATGGTTCTTCAATAGAAAAGAATTTTTTGAGGCCTAGCAACATGGTTTAAAGGTCTTATACATGAATTTTCTAGTCTGACAAAAATAAAAGAGTTTTAAGAATTAGATGTGGATATACTAGTTTTAATTCCTTTGGAACAGTGTGATAACAGTCAAGGAAAGAGTCAAGACTGGATAAACACACCTTTTCAAACTCTATAGGTTCATACTCTACCATCTAGAGTTTTATAATTCTGTTTATTTTAATATAAATATCTTGACATACAAAATAACATACTCAAAATTTTTGTTTCAGTGAAAATAGTAACTAAGGTTATTTTAATGAATATTCAATCAAAAAAGAAGGAAAGCAGCATTTTATTTACAAATAGAACTATTCTCTTTACACAGGAAGTAAAAGGAAAAAATCCATTTTAAAGTTCTGTGGTCCTTCTTTGTGGTTCTCTACATTATACTTTTGGTGTAACAGATTGCTATGCTAGCTATAAGTGAGCTACTTATAGAATTGTGTGGTGGAGGAGAGGCAAGCTTATCAAAATCAGATGATAGAGGTAACTCAGGCAAGTTGTGGAGCTCTGGAGAAACACATAAGAGATCCCCACCAATCCTGTGTATAACCGCTGCTTATTGCAATTCTGTTACATTTGGCAGGGGTTTTCTTCTAGTTTCTCTATGTGGTTCTTTTATAGAATCGAGTCACTGACATATCTAGCCTTTTCCCTCCAATATCAGCTTAGCTTTAGTCTAGCACAACGGGAGTTTTGTTTTTTGTTTGTTTTTTTTTTCAATCATGATTCTGGAGACAAGGAGTCCACGATCTGGGTGATGACACCTGGCATGGATTTTCTTGAGGTACAACCATGGTAAAAAGCAAGAAGATGGGAGAGGATAAAAACTATGTGATAAGAGAAAGCAAGTGGAGGATTGAGGAAGAGGGTCTCATGTCCATCGTTTTAAAGGATAAGCGTGCTTGGGATGATGGTATTAACACACTAAGTATGCAGAACGCCCCTGATGCTGCCGTTTCTAAACACCTAACCTCCAATTGCTGCCACACTGGGGAGATAGTTTCCGAAACTGCAACTTTGGAAGGCACATTCAAACCAAAAAAGTTATTCATCATTTTATAAACACTGCAGTAATTTTCACTGTATTTAACTAGATTAAGATATGTAATGTTTAACATTCTTTCCAAGTCTTAGTTTAAATATTTTATTCTATCTTCGCTTTATTTTACTTACATGTGTGTATGCGCATCTATGTCCAGGCGCGTGTCTGTGTAGTTACCTATGGAGGACCGAATAGGGGGTCAGATTTTCTGGACTTGCGGGTGGTTGTGAGCTGACCAGCATGGGTGCTTGAGACCTCTGTAAGAACAACAATTGCTGAACCACATTTCTAATCCTCAATTCTCATTTAACAGTTATATAATATCCTATTACAATTCAATCAACGTACTGACTAATTCGAGTGAATTTTGGCGTGAATCACTTTAAAATGTCAGTTTTATCAAGAATAGTGCTAGGCTTATGTTTTCCTGAAATTTTTACTTTAAAATTCCACAGATGGAATTAATGAGCCATGAGTTTTCAAGATATTAAAAACTTGCAGTGTACTCACTTACACGTGGATATTAGCTGTTTAGTCCATGATAACCAAGCTACAATCCATAGAACCACAGATAGTGGGTAAGGAGGAAGGGAAAAGAGGGAACAGAGGAATCTTATCAGGAAAGGGAAATAGAATACATAATTATGGATGGATAAGGGGTGGAGTGGGGTGGCTGGAACAGGAGGACCAAATGGGGAGGGGAAGAGAAGAGGTTATAGGAGAGGATATGAGGAAAGATAGCTAACATTAAGGGGCATACGAGGGATATTATGGAAACCTAACACAGTAGAAACTTCCTAAATAATATATATTAGTGAAGGCAATCTAAATGAAATCACCAAATAATGAGGGAGACAGAGTCCCAACTGGCCATCTCTTTTCACCAAAGAAAGCTTCCAAACCAACTTGGATTATATCTAATTAAGTTGCTGGCCAAAGGGACCCATGGAAAGCCCCAAATAACCCAGGCTGTTACCCAAACTATACATTACTTTTCACAAACTGACAACAAAGCCCTTTTGCAGAAGACAATACCTATATAACTTGAACATGGAGATGTTAAGCGAGTGCCTACAAAGAATCTCCACCTTTATGTTCCAGAGACTTCATTAGTCTTTATACAGAAAGAAACATTGAATGCTTCCAAAAGAGAAATATTATAGGAGCCAGAGGCATCTAAGGAGAACATGGCTTATGGAATCAACTAAGCAGGACTCATATGGCTCACAGAGACTGGACTAGTAATCATAGAGCCTGCATGTGTCTATACCAGGACCTTTGCTTGTATGTTTTGCTCGTTAGCTTGGTGTTTTTGTAGGCCTCCTAGCAGTGGGAGTAGGGTGTCGCTGACTCTTTCGCCTGATCTTGGTACCCTTTTCTTCCTGCTGGGTTGCCTCATCCAGCTTTGATGTAGGCTTTTTTTGTTTGTTTGTTTGTTTGTTTTTCCCCAGTCTTATTGTATCTTGTTGTGCCATGTTCAGTTGATCTGAGGAAACCTGCTCTTTTCTGAGGGGAAGCAGATGAGGAGTAGATCTAGGGGAGACAGGAGATGGGGGAGGACCGGGAGAAGTGGAGGTAGGAGAAATGTGGTCAGGATGTATTGTATGAAAAGCAAATACTTTTTAATTAAATAAAAAATAAAAATTAAAAAAATGAATGAATGAATGAATGAGCGATTGAAAAACTAGCCACTAGGGTAAAGGTTAATAACTGAACTATCACTTATACCTGTTTGGAGAGGGAAATCAGTTTTCTCCAAATAGTGACCCTAGGTATGCCAATCACTGCAGGGCAGTCTTCCTGCTCAGCAGTTGTTGACCACTGGGCTCCACAGTACTGTGTGTCTATGTGTATGCTTTAATTTTGTTATTACGCCTTGCTGGTTTTTTTTTTTTTTTCATGTTTGAGTGTTGTTTTCTTGTTTTCTTATCTTGGAGTGGGATTTTATTATTCTTTTGAGAAAAAACTTATAGTTGGATGGGGTGAGGGGTGTGGTAGGGGATCTGGAAAGACTTGGGGGAAGGGAAGAATATGATCGAAATATTTTTAAATTTAAAAGCTGTTCAAATTATAAAAACAAATACTTGCAGTATATATTTTAAATATTTCTTATAACTCTGTAATATAACATATCTAATTACTGATGTTTAATCACTGTCGAACTTGCTTGTATGGAGATCATTTTCAGAATACCTATAGGATTTTCCAGTGTATTTTCCTTGGTAAACATCTGGAGGATTGGGAGGAGATCTTCTGATGCTCTGATATCAACAATTAGTACAGTAGAGATGGTGGGGCCTATGCTGAGTACTTAGCAAATTTCTTACCTTTTCAGTACAGTGGAACCAATGCTTCTTTACCATCAATCAAATTACAGGATGTGATCTGCCCTAATTCTAAACAAAAATGCTCTACAGGTGGGATTAAGTCAAGGTCATTTGTTCTGCTTTCAAAGCAGCTCTGCAAACGGACTATCTAAATGTTTAACTGACATGCTTACAGTAAACAAATGATTCCCAGTTCTGGTGATATAGAGCTGTTAGTCAACCAGAGAGCTGAGTCTTCAACATGGAAGACACCAGAAGATGGTCTCATGTTCTTTTCTTCATAAGGTTTCCAGTGCCACCTCTTGTTATCTATAAACTTTCTTTGTATCTCTGTTTTTCATTCTCTCTTTGGCTTCTTGTTTGTTTCAATAATGTTGTAATATTATTTTAACTATGTGATTTTATAGTAATACCTAAATCTTTATTGTAAATATACTACCATAAGTGTTTTGTCTACAGTTTCCCAACTAATAATGGACAGCTAATCTTTCTGATATGATTTGTCATATTCTAAAATAATATCTTTGAAATCTTTATCGGATTGTCCTTAATTAAATTTTCTGAAAAGAAAAATCACAATATCATCTTTTAGTAGATTCCATGATTCACAAAAAAATCAAAATTTCTCTTTCCTGAAATATAATCCCCTTTTGTGCTTTGGGATGTATTAGGGCAAAAAAACAGTGTATTATGGGAGATCTGACTGGTAGGACTGGCTTTCAATATTCTACTTTTGTACAGTTGGGGAAATTAATTCACTGCTCTAAGGCTTACTTTCCTTATTTGAATAATGAAGAGGTTGTAGTAGATAAGGCATTAGAATGGTCACCAACTTCCATTCCAAACTGTGAATTCAATGAACATCTGTTATTAAAAATAATTTTTGTATGCCCACAGGCTATTCAGCAATAACATCTTAGTTTAACAACCACTCTACTTCCCATTTTAGCTTCCCTTTTCTACGTAAAGAAATATTCCAGAGACATGAATGGAAATTATTATGCATTTAAATATACGATTCCACCTAAATAGATTATCTAATTACCAGGGGAATCATACAGTACACTAAACATCTAAAAGTAGAATCCCAGAATCAATTAGTTGTTTCCTAATAAAACTCCAATGTCCCTATGATGTATTGTAACTCCAGTACATAGAAACTAGATATATAGGAAAAAGTCATAAAGAACCAAAAATGAAAATCAATGTCAAAAAATATGTAAGTAATAATATGCTATAAAAGTGGCTTTTGCAAAATAAATTTAATATGAACTATTGGTTAGAACTATACTAAATATTTGAAGTATAACATTATGAAGATTAACTTAAGTATAAAAAGTAATTAAAAATACTTGTTTTATCTGGGCCTTGGTGGTGCATACCTTTACTCCCAGCACTCCAAAGGCAGAGGCTAGCAGATCTCTGTGAGTTCGAGGTCAGCCTCTTCTACAGAGTGAGTTGTTCCAGGTCAGCCAGAGTTACAACAGAGAAACCCTGTCTCAGGAGAAAAAAGAAAATACTTGTTTTAAAACACTGACGATCACTTGGGAAAGATGTGTGCTGTGTAGTGTAACAGCCCCTCAACTCTGTTTCTTGAATTGTTTGTAAAATAAAGGCAGGTTCTTTCCATATGTGGTCACTTCTTGTGGAGGGGTAGCAGGCAAAGTTTGAGAGATCTGTATCATGCTGCTGGTGACAGACTTGGAGTTCAAGTCCCTTGTGCAAAAAACATCTCACCTCCTCCCTTTTTTTTCAGTAATGAGATGGTTTGGATGAGAAAAATAAATGAGAAAAATGGGGGAAAAGCCTCTGCTGACGTATCACTTCTTCCTCTTCTCTCACCTAGGTTATAGTACTTGTTCATAATAGAGGTGGCTCTGGAAAAGAGTATGTAGGGACATGATTGAGGTGGAAGATGCTCTCAAGCTCTCCAGCTTCTGTCATGCTTTTGTTCTTCATTAAATATGTCTGTTCATGAGACATATTGATAAATACTTTGGATATTTTACATTAGCATATATTCTTGATTTTCTTTTCTTAGTAACTCTACTGAAAACTATAATAAAATTGGAAATTGTAACTATTCTAGGCTGAAGAAAATTTATTTTTTCAACCATCAAAATCCAATATGGCTAGCTACAGAGCTAGGTGTACTTCACAGAAATATGTTCTTTACCTCATGTGATTCAAGATCCTCATAGGGCTTAGTTCTTTTCTGCATTGCACAGCTATTTCTTAAAGGACAGAGTATTGCAGACACATTTTATTGTATGTGTATGGGTGATTTTTCTGCAGGTACGTCCACGTACTACTTACATGCCCAGTGCCCATGGAGGCCAGAAGAAGGCATAAGATCTCCTGAAACTTTAGTTACAGAGGGTTGTGAAGTACCACATAGGTACTCAGGATTGAATAGGGTCCTCTGGAAGAACAGCGCTTGTTCTTAAACATTGAGCCATGTCTCCACCCCAAAGCACATACGAATTTTTATTATCTTGTCAGAAAATCAATAATTATTATCTCTACTCACTACTGACCAGAAATTTACCTTACTGTTGCTGTAATCGTAGGAGAGGCCACAGAGATCTTTATGAGCTTTCTCCTAGGAAGCAGAGACACATTGAAGTTCTACGGCAAGGATATAAGTTGACACAGAAGGCCAATAACTTAGTTTTTGCTAATAATGTTACTATGAACATTTTTATAACAATTCACATCCACTACAATGTTTGATCTGAAAAGAGTATGAGAATAACAATACGGCCCCAAATTTTCCTATCCTTTTTGCTATAATCTAAGTCTTCAAGGATGCCTGATTCAACGACACGTTCTCACACTGAGCTATTTGGAAGGAGGTAGAACTGTTCCTGGGATCCTCTCTTATATCAGCTCATGGGAAATGGGGGCTGTACATGGCTATGGATTCCAGTGGGAAAGCATTGTTTGTTCTATAGTTCCAAACAATGAATGAGTACTTACATGTAAAGGCCGAGTCATGAAAATTAATATTTAAAATGCTTTTAAGCTGAGTGCTGTAACACAGCTATTTGAAAGATTTAATAGTATTTGTATTATTCTTACCAAAATGAGGCAGATAAGCAGAGAGTCAAAGAAAACCTAAGAATCAAATTTAAATAAATACATAAATTCTATGGCTTGTTCTTGGAGAGGAAGGTTGCTAATTTAAAACACCCATAGCCATAAACACTCATCTAACCTTTGTAGTGATTAGTCATTGATTCAAATTCCATATCCTTTCCAATTCAGGTTCCACCTGAATTTGCAATTTCAGCTAGATGTGGTGTATATATTTCTTCCCGTTGACTTTAACCACAGCCATTTGACTTACTTTGGCCCATGGCTGCTAGTGGATGAATATGCTCATGATATTCTTTCCTTTGAAATCCTACCTTCTGCATAAGAAGATCCTAACTCAAATAACACATTCCTTCAAGTACAATAGAAATTGAGGTAGAGTCTGACTTGTATTTTAGATCTAAGGATATCTAATTTTCCTTAGCTAGATGATCATTATACAAGAATAAACAATGACTGTTTCAGGCTACTCAATTGTATGATGTCTATGGAAGAATAATAGATGAGACATTCAATATTTAACAAGTTAAAAATTCAGTCTCAAAGAAAGTCAGTCCCAAAAGTCAAGATCAAGGCTATGTAACCAGATGACTTTATTCCCAAAAGGTTCAAACTTGTAATAATATTTTCAGTTCAAATATAGTTTACATATAAAACAACTTTATGCCATAGCTTAAGTTTATATTACCAAAGCTTATATATATTCTGTGTAAGTATAATTAAGATACTATTTAAAAATTAAGCTGTGTTTATGTGTTTGCTTATAGTTTTTTAGAGTGTGTTTTAAGCATTGGCTACAAGTCACATTGGGACATTAAGTAATCACAATGCTAGCACGTTTCAATATTCAGCTGGCAACAAGGCCTACAATTATAGTTAAGCTTTCATTCTCTGTGTCTGCAATTACCTAACCAGTGATAAGGAGATTTTTTTCATGATTGCCATTAAGGGTTTAATTATGACTGAGTTAGATACAAGAACAGCTGTTAGCAAATATCTACCCATTCCTAAGGGTAAATTGGCCTATCATAGGACCGGGCCTAGGAAGGAAGACCAAATGTACAGCAGCCAATGACTTTTATTACAGAGCATCCAGGACATATTTTTACCACTCTCTTCTGGCAGCTTCATCAGATATGAGTCTTAAATCCCTCAGTACCTTAGAAGAGTCTATGGATCCAAGGTGAAAATCAGTCTCTTCTGCCAGAGCTTCTCTTCTCGTTTTTGAAAGTCTCACTATTTTCCATATAACAAAGCAAAGAAAGTTTTTAACCACTAAGAAATAAAAGACCAAATAAACATTTGGAAATACTTGAAAAACAAATGACGACAGGAGCACATATCTCTAATTCATGGGTCTTATTTATTGAGTATTCTTGTGATTTTTGTAGCCCATTTTCAAATGAAACCCATGAATGAATGTTTAATTACTTTCCTATAAATCATATGAAACGCATCTTGAGCAGAAACACGGTCAAGAGCAGAATGTCATAGGTTTACTTAGTTGTTGGGTTGGCTTGTTTGTTGAAAAACAATAAGCCAAAAGTGCCATTGTTTTCATTTGAGAAATATGTAGAATCCAAACTATTTTATGAACAAAGGATTAACTAGGAAAGAGCAAAGGTAAGGCTTCATTGTGAAGTGCTTTGGAAGAAGTACTATGGAGGATGCCAGCTCAAAATGTAACTAAGCAAAGGTAAAGCTATTTATCTGAGAATCTAAAGTATGTACTGTGCTGATTAGATATCTGTTTAAACAGGATATCAACGATCATAATGCAGACAATAAACAAGGCACATTGTTTCAGGAAAAGAAATAGTATTTAGTATTTAGTTGTTAAAGGTCTTTGAAAATATTCTACTGAAAATTTTCTATATAACAGCTCTAATTATTTTTCTATATCTAACACATGCTGAATATTTTTAGGGTTTGAATGAATATTAATTTTAGGATACGTTAGGACACTAAAAATTCCTGCTTATAATTTCATTACACAATAAATTTTATTTCTAGAAAAAGTTTAAGACTGTTTTTTTAAGGAAGATGAAATTAATATTTTGCATTTTACAGTGGCCCTAAGATAAATTTAATTTTAAGCATATTTAAAAATATTCTAAATCAATGTTAATTGAACAGCATAAGAATCATGCTTTAATTAAATTTAAAAGCATTAAAATGAACACTTGCCAAGTTTAAAATTAATAGAAAATATTTCATGAAATTTGCTCTTAAAATAAAATTATGTCATTTAAAACAATGTATAATAGGAAAAAGACAAAGTATCTCAAACAGCAAACTCTAATCAACATAAAGCCACATTAGAAACACATGATTATGTGCTTAAGCAAGATAAAAGTTCTTAAAAACTGATATTTTAAAGATCCACATTTAAAGTATATACAGCGATGAAACAGCATACATGAGAGTAAATAGGTCCTCTCTCTATCTTAGATCTTAGACATCTTTTCCATAGCGATGACTATTTTACTGATTATTCTGGCGCTTATTTATTTTACAGTGTAGTCTGGCAGCATTCCCTATGCACCAGACATTAGCCATTAACTCAGTCTCCCATGGAATTAACTTATGAGACCATCACTGTAAGCCGTTAGGTAGACATGATGTCTCTACTGCAGAAAAGAGCACAATACCATGGCTCAAGACCATAATATAGAAAAGATGTGGTAGGACTGAGAACTGGTATTCAGACAGAGGGAAGTTGGGTGTAGTGTAGTTTCACTGAAACTCTGTGATTTATTGCTTTGTTAGCAGTACAAATAGCAACTGTCTTATTTCTATTCACTGTGCTATTTTGGTATTTTTCAGTTTTGTTGTAAATGAATTGTATATTTATTTTAATAAACTAAATTGCAAATTCAGACCACATTGACTATGTTCTTTTACGTAAGGATATATTCTCTCCAATGGTCTGATACCATATTTGTCTAAATGTACAATTGGAATTCTGCCCAAGTATTCTGCAGAGAAATATATTGCATAATTAAATTATTCCACAGTTTATTTGGAGAAAGCCAATGATCCAGAGACCATCACCATCAATATTTGCTTTGCATGATCACAAAGGTTACCTGTGATTTCTGCAACTAGTTCTGCCTTTTTTACGAGTTGGAATGATAACCTGTCATCCCTGGGAAAAGCCTTTTTCTTGTTGTGGACAACATTGCACACAGATTTATCACAGATCACTTTAAAAGGCAAGTGTCTCGTTACATTATATATATCACATATTATAAAACTTCTATACTAACAAAAAATTAGTGAAGCAACAAAAATCAGAGAACAGCCTAATAGGATGCAAAGAGTCATTTATGACTAGACAGGACATGTATAATGACAGCATCATATATTGGTTTTCTTAATTTTAAGTATGAATGACATTATCTGAACAACATGAAGGTAAAGATGTCTAGAAGCTCTGTTCAGATGACAGATGATTTACATTAATAATGAAGAGACTGGTGATGTCCATGTATCAGAGGCATTTAAAATAAATAGTTTCATAGTATGGGAATAAAAATAAATAAATAAACAAGCAAACAAAAATGCTCCTAACTTAAACTTCCATTTCCTGAAGTAAGTTCTATTAATTTATATTTTAATTAAATATTTACAAGGCATACTATATATTTGACAGTTTCATCCACATTTTCACTAAAAGTTCATCTATTGTATATTTTGTGAGCTAAGTGCTGACAATGCAGATTGTTATTGTTGGGAAGAAATTTCCTCTGAGATAAAATATTTCATCTTAGAGAAAGTTCAATAGACTTGAGTTGCCATAAAATGAAATGAAACATTCCATCCTAAGGGAAACTCATTAGGCTCAAGAAATAAACAACTCAAAAGCTTCTGGAAGTCTCCCACACTGATTAGGTACACAAGGCCCCTTCTTCTACAGGTATATATAAGCAATGAGGACTTCTGAGGGACTCTTAAAACTAGCTAGGCTCTAGGAAGATTCTCAGAGAAATTGAACCATCTTGAAGAGTCAAAGACCAGCTGAGATATTTGGGAGAGGGTCAGATCTCTACCAGCTGCCTGGTAGAGAGACTTTCCACCTGTTGAACTGTTTGCAAGTTGTGCTGAGTGCTCCAGACTTCCTGCTTTTGTAAGCCAGCACCCATGCTGCGGTGGACTTTTGGTGACTCAGTTGTTTTAAGTCATTTCTGCTTCTGTAAGTAACACTTCACCTCTAAGAATCCCAGTAAAACTCATTGGTTCATCAAGTGGTACTTGGGTGGTATCCTTATTTTTATCTGTCCAAGTTCCCTATCTGGGGTGAGTAGTTTCAATGTTTGACCATGTCTTCCTGGAAATAATATTCCACAACAATTATGTATAAAAGTTTAGTGTGTATTTTTCAAATACTTCACATTTGTTTCAGCTGTTATCTTAGCTACTGCCCTAATTGTTTGAATAGTAGAAATAAAGCAGAACAAATTCACTCCTTTTGGTTGTGATGGACTTTTGTATTCTTTTGAATACTATTGATGGCTAAGCAACTCAATTAAGGCTGAAGCACAATACTACCCTTGCACTGTGCTTTTAAACATGCTTAACTTTGAAAATCGAATAAAACATGTGTCCTTTTACTTGTGTCAATATATAAGTATATCACAATTCTTAAAATATAATGTGCGCATTCATTGCTGTTAGTGTTTTTAAGCTGTTATGTTTGACATTTGGGCTAATACATTCAGTTTCTGAATTTGTGTTGGAAAATAAGTGTATTTGGCACAGCATGTACTAGAAATGATGGAGAAATATAAAACCTGTGGTATTCTAAAAAAGATAAGAAAAACAAGCCTATTTACTGTAGCATACCTTACAAATAATTGTCACTAAATATTTTAAATACATGTAGAATTTATAAATATATCATAAAATGTAGGTTTTGATGTGTGTTTTCATATGTGTATGTGTGTGTGTGCATGTGCATCATAGCATATGTATAACAGTATCTCGAAATAAATTACAGTCGATTAGATTATAGAATTAAACTGAAGAAAAAGACATCTACTCAATTGTTTTTTGGATGAAAATAATTAACTTGTTGGGTAGATATTTCGTTTCTACTTCTAAGACCATTAAATTGCCTGTATATTTTTTTTTTATTGATTTCTTCTTCCTGTGGCATGCATGTGCAGGTCAGATGACAACTTGCAGGATTCAGTTCTCCCTTGCACCTTGTGAGTTCCTGGTATTGAACTCAGGTAGTCAGGTTTGATGGAAATGCCTTGGAAGCTGAACCATCTTGCTTGCCAGAAAATGATCTCTCATTAAAATGATATGTATAATTATGTGTTGATGAGCTTAACGAGTGAGAATTGAATTCTATGCAAATAAGAACAGGGAGTACACTTGTGAGATGATGAGAAGAAAGGACTCCGTGTTGGGGGCTCTCTTGGAGAAGGGTAGGGTAACATATGTATACATTGTCAGTGTAGTATAGTTATGGAGAGATTTAATTTTTGATTACTAATTACACAAAATAAGTCCATTTTGAGCTCTAAATTTGCATTTTCATTTTAATTAAAAATTCCATTTATTCATTCATTACCAGATTTGCAATGAAAAATCAGATATAAAATTAAGAAGGCTGAATTAAAAATTAGTCTCTGAGAACTCAAATAGAAAATGCTTCGACACAAGGTCAATTCCTAAGAGACTGGTCAATAGTGCCACCTAGTGTTGATGATCCAGATTTGTGGTTTGTTTTCAATTATTAATTTCTTTTTTTCTGATGCCCGAATACAGAAGATGTAAATATAGACCATTTAAATCTAACTTTAAAAAATAAACTGAAATACTGAAACAAGAACTAACTCAACATTTTAAGACGGTCCTCCACTAGTCAATTTTTCTGCTCACTCTGTTGGACTTTAGTGTGTTTTGCCCCCTTCTAATCTATGGTCAATTCAGTTGCCATAGGGAGAGGTACTGGGAAAAGATGAATTATGTAGTAAATCTAAGAATAAATAAAAAATCTTCCAAATTATTAGTCATATATCTCTGAAAAGGGACAGAACTTAACTAAGGCAAGACAGTGTTGCTTTATTCGTGTGACGTAGACTCTTGCTATGTTGCCCAAGTTAGTTGTAGAACAGTAGAGGCGCAAGTAAGTGATGCTCCTGGTTCAGGCTTTCCAGTAGCTGAGGTTACAGGAATGCATCGCCAGGCCTGGAAAGTGCAACTCTTTCATTCAAAACTCAGACATATCAAAATGCCTCTGGTGTATTAACTGAAAAAAAGCAAAGGCTTAGTATGTGTTGTGTTATATATCCACAAAAAACCAAATATGCATGGTTACAGTTATATGTAAGCTTTAATATAACTTTTAAATATATACAAATGACATAGATTTGTAACATTAGTGAAAACATTATTGTATATGTTTTTAGGCTGTGCTGATGTTATTGTGCATTCTGTAATCTCAGCACTATGGATAATGAGGTTAAAGCGTTCCATAGTAATTATACATGAGGAAATTATATAGTGAGTAAGGGCTATTTTACTTTTTAAATAATTGTTATATGAAGACTTCTTACCTTCTAACACCCAAGAAAAATAATTTCAATTCCTGAGGTTTTAGGGCATTAATTAAAAATTCATACTTCTATGCCCAATTCAACAATATTCTTCACTATTACCAAAGAGTATTAGGATTTCATAAAAAGAACTTTATTAAATGACAAACAAGGAGTTTTTCACTAGCAGTTACTTAGAATGTCATGCCTTTTCCTTCCTTCATAAACATTCTCTGTGTGTTATTCAGAAGCATAATTTTGTCGATTTGAAGTGCATTAGTTTTGGGGAGAAGCTGCTTGACATATTTCAGAACTGGAGTTAGCCAGTAGATAACCTAACTACATAAGCCCCACTATGCCTAATTATAATAGATGAAGGTTTTGAATTTGCATAATTGCAACTATTGGTAGGGGTCGGTAACATATTTGCATTATCTACTTATGTTCCATACCAACTCTTTTAAGCACCACTTTACAAAACGTCTGCTAAGGCAGACATTTGTAGGTGTCAGAACAGTGTCACCTACAATGCTGGGGATGCCTTTTTCTGCCCACGTCTCAGGGATTTGATGGCTTTCTAACATCAATTTCTAGGTTTGGTTCCTATCCTAGATTCCAAGCTTTTGAAAATAAACAGCTTTCCCATCCACAGCCCCATGTAGAAACAGAAATGCTAAATAAAGTTCCACATACTCATTTATGCCTTTTATAAACAATCATTCATTTTCAATAATTCAGAGTAATTAATGCACAAGACGACAACATCCGCACAATGAAAGTACAAACGGTCAAGAATAGCGGTTGGTATTTGCTTTGAAATCTAGCAAAATGCCTGTATCTTAGAGAAATGAACAATTTTTATAACTGCTATGATTTTAATGTCAAAATAGCATGTGAAATAATTAAATTAGTAAATGAAAAGGGATGTAAATTAATCAGTGTTGAACATTTGCTAATAAAAATAATGGTGTTAATAGCTACCATTAATTTGGTAGCGTCCATGGTCAAGGCCCAAGCACTTTACGCATATTACTGGCAATTCTCATTAAAACATGGTAAGATGGGTAATTTACCATTATTTCATTAAAAGAACCGGGAGCCAGAGAAATTTGATCAGTTGCCCAAGAGTTTATAGAAATTAAACCTGGAGTTAAACCTACTTTTTTATGATTATGGCCTGTGGTTTTTTTTTCCTTACTTCTCTCTTCCCCCGAAATTACAACTATATTTTATGAAAAACACCTTCCTGGCAGAACCTTAAAAATCTAGTTAATATGATAGATCATTGCTTCGGCATTTCTTTGCTTGTAGAGATTAGTTGTCCTCAAAATAGTACCAAATGCATTTCATTTATTTCCCCACTCAACTAACACTGACTCTCTGCTCTGTGCAATATGCTGTTATAGCCATAGTGGGGATATCAATTAGGAAGTGAGCAGAATCCCAGAGTCTACTAATAAAACACTAAACATTATTACACTAGTTTTAAAGAACATCATAAAAATGAGCAAACAAAGCAAAATCAAATAGGAATTTAAGGAGAGATGTTGGAGTATAGATGGCCAAATTCAGTGTTCTGATGACTGATAAATTACTAAACTGTATTTACTATAATAAAACAAACTACCCTTACCTTCTGTATTACTAGATCTGCTGCTTTTCCTCTTTTCTCCAAGTAGATGCCTGTGCAGCGTTAGCACTACAACAGGCTGGCAAGACTTTGAGTGTGCATCTTTGATATATCTGCAGGTCCACAAAAGAAAACTTTTCATTCTAAATATTACCAAAAATACATGTCATTCCTGAGAGATGATGGGAAAAAGAGAGAACAGGAACCGAAAAGGGCATTCTATTCTCACAATAACTCATGTTTTGTAAAGGAATTCTAGGTAGTCAAATGGTCCATTTTGCTTTTCTATACATATGTAACTGAAAGATAAATTATTGAAACATAGTACCATATTCAGAAAGAAAAATATACCATTTTCACAAATTAAATAAGACAAGAATAACTTTTTCCTAATTAATACTACTAGAAGTGTATTGGCCATGCTTAATAGGTGAAATTGTCACAGGAAGTAAGGTTCCCTCAGCTGGCCTCTGGGAAGCACATCCAGTCATTGACTTTATATTTACAAGAAATCACAGGCTTCATGCTGGTATTAACTTGGTTTCTTTCAATTTCTGTTCTCCAGAGAAAACACCCAAGCTGTGTTTTCTTTTTTTGTTTGTTTGTTTTTGTTTGTTTGTTTGTTTGTTTTGTTTTTGAGGCAAGGTTTCTCTGTTGTAACTCTGGCTGTCCTGGAACTTACTCTGTAGGCCAGGCTGGCCCAGAACTCACAGAGATCTGCCTGCCTCTGCCTCCCAACTGCTGAGATTAAAGGTTTGTGCCTCCACCACCTGGCTTCCAAGCTGTGTTTTCTACAACTTGGTTTCTCAGCACTTTCCAGGAAACAAGGGAGCCAGGGAACCTCTGGTTAATTGTGAGCAACTTTTAATTGTACAAAATATTTTAGCCTTGTTAGTAATTGAAGAAAAAACATGAAAGGTCTCTTTTACATACATATTGATTATATCATAAAGAATGATAAAACTTCATGCTTTGATTTTTAGAGAAAACAAGTGTGTGTACATGAGTGTGTGCTTGTGCACCTCTCCTGTGCTTCCTGTCATATCCACATTTGATGACAATGACAATCTGTGGCTCTGCAGGAGTGATTCTTTCTCACTGCAGATTTTGATTTGCTGGTGTTTGTCTCTTCACAAGTTTGATGACATTGTGACTGGCCCACTTTATCTTTGCTTTGTTTGGAAATGGTCTTGGTCTACAGCACCACTTCCCCAATTCTACTGTTTAGAGGAAGGAAAAGGTTCATTGGGCCTGATCTTGCTTAGTCTCCTTTCTTCCTTCTCTTTCTTCTTTCTTCTGCATGTTGAGCTCTGGGATTTTTATTCCTCTGGTCTCCTATAGGTTAAGCCCAAACATTTATACTTCCTATTCTTTAACTGAGCCAGCATTGGCATCTGTATTCCATCACCCTCTCTATGAATAAATAAATGCAGGTACCAGACTCTCAAATCTCAGGTCTGACTGGAAAACAGCTTGAGATGCAGCTCCTGTCACACTTTCCTCTCACCTTGGAACAAAAGCATCCCAATGGCACCAAAATGCACCTGACTGAATCTTTAGTTTTCCAGTGTGTAACATTGCCAGACTCTTAGAGAGCCAACATGTAGCCTACAAATAATTAGCATCCAAAGAAAGGCAAGTTATGCATCCAAAGGACAAATTAAGGCAGAAAGAATGGCTATGTCTGTGCATGGGGTATTAAGGCCTTCTGGATAGATGTTAATGCTTTTTAGAGGGTTTGATCTGTCAGGAGATAGTCGAGCTATAGTCTAGCCAGCTTGAACAGCTAGGTAAGCAATTTACTTTGTTGAGACTTTTCAGGTCTTCTGAATATTTATGCTTCTCAATTCAAATAAAATATTTTCATTTTGGACACAATAGGCTCCTTTGAAATTCTTACAACATCAGAATACTATGAAAACAAACAGTGGGAGCTGGGGTTTGGGCATATTTCCTTTCATTTTAATTCAGATCTAAACAGAATTAAACTGTTTGTAGTCTAAGTTCAGGGAGAATGACCATACTTGTAAATATAAGTCCTCTCCATTGATAAGGTTGTCAGCTTTACACTTGTTTGTATGTTTTAATATAATATTTTAAATAATTCTTTAAGAATATCATACACTGTATCTTTATTATGTGCACCACCAACCCCCTTCCCAATTCCTCCTGATCTACCTTTTACGTTGGCACCTCCTGCTAACGTCACACCCTCTTGTATTTATATTGTGTTCTTTTACATTATCATTTACTGTCATACACATGGATCTTTTACCTGCATGTGTATCTGTATCCTACCTGCATACAGAGACCACAGAGCCCATGGATCTTTTTACCTGCATGTGTATCTGTGTCCTACCTGCATACAGAGACCACAGAGCTCATGGATTTTTTTACCTGCATGTGTATCTGTGTCCTACCTGCATACAGAGACCCCAGAGCCCAGACGAGGTCATCAGATCACGTGGAGCTGGAGTTACAGACAGCTTTCAGATGTCGTGTGGGTGCTAAGAATTGAATCCTGGGTCCTCTGGAAGAGAAGCCAGTGTTCTTAAACACTGAGGCATCCCTCCAGCCCTTCTAGATCATATTTTTAATAACTCTCCCAGTCCAATTTCTACTTCCCATATATTCATAGATGTGGGACCATCCACTGACACATGGTTAACTTAACAGTGTCCACAGCCTTTAGGAAGATTGAATACCCCTCCTCCAGAGTATATCAACTGTCAAATGTCTACTTGTGGTTGGGACTTTTAAACCTCTGCATCGCCATGTTATAATGCTTACTGTCTTGTTAAAATGTTGCAGGTCTTGTGTAGGCAACCATAGCTGCTCTGAGTTCACGAGTGAACTGATCCTAAATATACAGAAGATATTATTTCACTGTGGTTTTCCTTGATTCCTGGCTCTTACAATCTTTCTGACATGCTTCCACAACAGACCCCAAGCCTTGATTGCAGGATTGGAGGTAATATAGGTGTTCTCTTTATGGCTGAGCATGTTACTGACACTTACTCTCTGCACATTATCCAGTTGTGAGTTTCTGGGTTAACCACCATTAATGCACAAAGAAACTTCTTTTGAGGAGGTCTGAGAGTTACACTAATCTTTGGGTATAGAGATACAAATTTAGATAGCAGTTTGATACCATGTCTATTAGAGTAATAATGATAGGTTTGTCCCTGGGGCTTGTAAGTTCCTCAACCTGGGTTCTTGGCCAGATTTACTAATTTTCTCCTATGAAGTATACCTTAAATCCTATCAGAAAGTATATGGTTTCCCCAAAACACTCATGCCACAATTACACCCATGGATATACCTTACAATCCTGGCATTATAGCCCACAGGATTCATGGTTGAATAAGACGCTTGATAACTTTTCCCACAGCAGCCTACATAGCACTTCCCTCTATTGTGAAATCTAGCCAGCTTGGAGGAAGCTTCCTTGTTAGTACCAACCTGATTTCTTCAAATCCTGTGACCAACGTGCATGGTGTCTTCAATAAAAGTATCTTATCATCAAATTCTAATAGCAGCAGTAATATCTTGCTTTGGGGCAGGGGAGAGGTGCTCTGTGACAACCTGAGCAAAATATGAAGGGAAATATCTCATACTCAGTTTTGGGCTCTCTATTTGTTTCTGGGAGGAGCTTTAACCCTTGTGGACAATAATTCTAATTTAGCTCTTTTATATGAAACACACAACACACACACACACACACACAATTTAGCTCTTTTATATGAAACACACAACACACACACACACACACATAAATCTTTGTATATAGATTTGTATATAGATCTTATAGATTATTAGGCTTCCATGTAGCTCCTTCAAACATCATTATTGTTAATTATCCTACCCCTCACCCCATCCTTCCTCTACCTTACCCATCCATTCCTCTCTCCCAACCCCCCCAGCCCCATTATTTTCTTTTTCCCATCCATATCACCTGTACTCTATGATCTGTCTTCCCATAATTTCTTTAAATTCATTTAAACAATTCACTTTGTCCTTGTGTTCAGTTCTACTTACTACTTTTTGAATAGTCTATTACTTCAATGTATAAATTTTTGCAATATTGTGCCTTTATCAAATAAATATTGTTATGTATGCCAGTATTATAGGATAAGTGATATTTTATGATGTTTTGTTTTTCATCCTTACCAACTCTATTGTTAATATCATAGAAATTCTTTTTGTGTATGGAACTCGGTCCTTGTTTTTGATTGTTTCAAAATATTTATATGGAGAAAGTACCTCTGTTTCCCTATTCTCTTTTTCTTTGAATAAAGAAAAATAAAAAAAATGCTTTTGGATTTGTGGGGATCTGGGGGAGCTAAGGTGATATAACTCCCTCATTTAAGGTTGAAACCAAAAGCAGTCTTTTAATTAAATAAAATTATGGTGCAGGTACTTTTGACTCACTACATTCAATATTGCACATTATGAGAGTCCTCATGGTGACATATCTACTTACTAACTCCATGCTTTAAGTAAAGTAACTACAATAAAGGTACTTGAACATTTAAGTTTTATGTGCTTTATCTGCAATATGGATGTTAAGCTGATGTTCCATGTTGATCCCGTCTAGATTGTGGTAATTTCAGATCCCCTTTCTTCCTATGCTTGAGGGTTTTGCACCACAAATAAGTTTATTACTTATGCTACATTAAGAGCCAGTTATGATACAGTCTGCTGTCATCCTCACTAAAGAATCTATGAGAAGTGCCTATCATGTGAAAGAATTCTGCTTCCTAGAAAGAAGATTATGGAATTCTGGAATATCACAGAAACTAATAAATTACCAACCCTCTGATACAACTATACTCCTCACAATTTATGAGACAAAATTATTCAAATGCTACAACACTATACAGCAAAAGGGGAAAAAAAATCTCACTTAGTGCCCAGTAATTTCAAACTTCGATAGTCAATGAACATTCCCAGTGACAACCATATGGTCGCCAAGGATTCAATACTTTTCAAGGATTAAAGGAAGTATTTATTAATACCTGGTTAGTAAAATCCCAAGAACATTGTAAACACTGAATAAATATTAGCCATTATTTTCTAACCCTTAGTAAGACTTATCTTTCATGCTCTCTCAAAACTTTCTCTTTGAAATTTATATTGTATTATTTCCAAATCCCACTTTTAATTCATATGGCACATGAATAGCACATCAGTGTTTTCCTCAAGTGTTCATGAGCACAATATTGTACTCATTATACTCTCTTGACTTCCTTAACATGGAATAAAAGATGTATCTACTATTTACTTGTGTATACTTCCATCTTAATTACACCTTAACCTTGGCATGCTTTACTGGTATGGTGCCAATCATAGATGATTTTCATATATCTTTATTGTTTTCATTTATGGTTTTATAATATGAATTGCATAATTGCCAAAATTAACACATTTTTAATAGCAAAACAAGGCAATAAATGAAACTTGGATTGTTTGGGAGGAACTGGGATAGCTATATATTTATTCCTCTATACAACAATATATTAGGGGCTATTTTAATAATATATCATGGCTCTCTTATTTCACAGAGGGTCAACGTACCAGGCAAGACCTAATCTTGAGTATTCTTTCATTTTTTGGTTGTCTTTCAGGAATCATTTTTTCTGTTCTCCCTTAGTGGACCTCTCCCAGACTAATTTAGTAACTTTTTTCCTCTTTGTTCTAAAATCATCACAAATGTTCAGTTGTAGTTAAATTATTTATTTACATTTCTATCTGCATTTCCAAATTCTGATGTCCTTGAACACAGGAATCTCATTTTACTCATCTTGGTACCCTAATGAGCCTGTAGGATCTTGACAGTTGATAAGCAATGAATGTTGTTGTATGAAAGAATGCCATTTCAGAAATGCAACACTTTAATTAAGGTTACCAAATCATCAATGATCTAGGACGTGGCCATTGCAAGCACTGTAATTAATGGCAACTAAGGACAGATTTTTCGGAAGAAAATATTGTAGTAATTGTCTTAAGATCTTATGCCAATCAACATTCTAGATTACATTTGAATCCTAAATCTAACTGATGGATAGAATATGAATTCATTATTTTAAGAATTAAAATGCTCTTAAACTATTTAGAAATTGTAAAATTGTAGATATTTTAATAATATCCTCAATCATATACTCATTTAGAGGACACAAGACAAGACACTTAAAATAACTCCATTTTTCTTTTCTTTTCCTCCATATCCTCTCTCTCCTTTTGTGTTTTGGTTTTTCTCTCAACGTTTCCTAGGTGGGTCAGGATCTCATAATTCTGCCTGCTTTGTTCTCCAGCGTGCCAAGGTCACAGGCATGTACAACGGCAATCATACCCAGCATATTTTGAAAACAAATAATGATCCCAGTTCTACCACAAGAATTCAATGGCCTTCCAGAAAGAAATTGTTCCCCTTCTGAATATTGTACCTCCCATGTTTCCCCCGCACTCTGAGGTCTTCGTTATTGCATCAGCACCCTACATGTTTTGTGCTGTAGTCTCCGGTGCTTCCACCTCATGCATCCACAGTCATGTGGGCAGCGGCTGCAATCCAGTAATTATATCACATACTTCCCTCTCTTGAAATTATAGAAATAATTATGGTTTCAAAACAAAAGGATGGTTAGTCCATCCCTGCTCCCCTCATTGCTCACCAACTTTCTCAGTACACTCAAGTCTTTCACTCATGTGATCGCTGTTCTCCAGTTACTCGAGCGCATGAATATACTGCGTGTTGGCACAGATGGTATGGATCTTTATGTAATATTTCTTCTCCTCTTTACTTTCTTTCCAAAAAATAAAAGATAACTCCCACTTTTAAAATATCCAAATTGAATGTCACATTCCTCTGTCATATTTCATCTTATTTTGATAGTGCTTTAATTTTACCTTAAAATATGCAGAAAATTTTAACTTTCTAAACAAGAAATCTCATGTGCTGTTCTTCTGTTTTTCATCCAGTGTCTACTTATATAACTGAAAATCACAGTTACTTATTTCAATTGAAGTAAATGTATTCAGATTAATCATTGTATGTTAAGCTATTAGTTTAGATCTTCAATTGTATTCACAAGTTTTAGTAGTTATGATGTAGGGATGGGTTGGAACTTCACAATTTACCATTCACAATTATTTCACCCAGCTCCATTCTATTCAGAAGTTCATATTTGATAATATTGCTTGACTTTATTTTCTTCTGTATATTGATAGGACTGGAAAATAACAAAAGAATATTCTTTCTACAAATATAAAATTATTTGGAAAATATACAGAATTGTCAAGAACATAAAACTCTTAATATTGGTCAAACTTAAATTTCCAATTAAACCTCTTAATTATGTGAGGTATAGGATAGTGGCATCTGGTGGCTGACAGAGACTAATACATTACCAACTCATGTTTTAATCCACAAATGTGTTTCTATCTTAATAAGGAATTTTGTAAATTTATCATTATATTTTTGGAATATTTACCCCTCCCCTTGCTGAGAAAATTAGTACATTATAGTAGTATGAACGTTTCCTCTCACATTCACATTCTTAAATTCAGATTTTCACTTTGTAAACACAAAATTGTACACACAAATTATTCTAAAAGAAATAGGAGATTATCAAAATGTCTGTTTTTGATTTGTAATCCATATTAAGTAACCCCAAGTTCAGCCTATCCCAAATATCTCTTAGAATATATATGTCCTAATCTTTGTACTCAGTATTCTCAAGGCAAAAGAAAACAAGAAGTCTTGAAAACTAAAGTTCCAAACCATCCTTACTAGGATTGAATTGAGTAACCTTAAATCAGGACATTTAATCCCTTTGACCTCAGTTTTCTCTTCTTAAAAATTTAGACTAGAAGCCTAAAAGTGGTGACACACTTTTAATCCCAGTACTCGGGAGGCAGAGGCAGGTGGATCTCTGTGAGTTCAAGGCCAATCAGGTCTACAGTATAAGTTCTAGGAGAGCCAGAGTTACAACAATGACACCTTGTCTTGAACAACCCCACACAAAAAAATTTAGTCTAGAAAGACACATGTTTAAACAATTAATGGTAGAAATTTAATAGATGGTGATGATTAATTTCAATGGCATAGCTGTCCTCTGATATTTAGCATTCAGTATGTAGAGGACTGATATTTTAAAAGATAGTAATAAAGCTTCTTTAAATTCATATTCAATACTTACATAACATTCATTACCAGAGGACCCAATGGATACTGATGTGGCCCAGAGCCACTGGCAAAGAGCCAAAGTTTTTATACGCACAATTGTGAATAAATTAGCTACAGCTTAGGCACAGTTCCTCACGCACATGAATCCACTAAGTACCTGCTCCTCTGCACCCATTCATTGATTTCCCAAAACCTGTTAAGGACTAGATCCATTAGAATCATCTGGACACTTGATACACAGCTATCTCTAATGCTCTTACCCAAAACTATTGAAGGGAAATAACAGTAATCCACATTTTTAACAAGGTACTCTGGTGGTAAAGTTGACTTGCTGACTTAAGAAATATTCACTACCCCATCCTAGAAAGCATATAGATTAAGCAAAAAAGGGATAGTGGTACCTTATAGTTGATGAAAGAGAAAGTCTTCTAAACCCAGGATTTGACAATTGAACTGGTGATGGAGCCCACAAACGTAAGTTAAGTAAAAGAATATTGGCCAATCAGAAATCCATGGGAACTCTAGAAAGCATGGCCCATGCAAGACAGGTTGCTTTAATTAGCTCTAGTGGTTGTTGTCAGGAGGGGTTAACTTCTAGGGTTTTACCGTACTTAAGAAAGAAAGAAAGAAAGAAAAAGAAAGAAAGAAAGAAAGAAAGAAAGAAAGAAAGAAAGAAAGAAAGAAAGAAAGAAAGAAAGAAAGAAAGAAGAAAGAAAGAAAGAAAGAAAGAAAGAAAGAAAGAAAGAAAGAAAGAAAGAAAGAAAGAAAGAAAGAAAGAAAGAAAGAAAGAAAGAAAGAAAGAAAGAAAGAAAGAAAGAAAGAAAGAAAGAAAGAAAGAGAAAGAAAGAAAGAAAGAAAGAAAGAAAGAAAGAAAGAAAGAAAGAAAAGAAAGTAAAGAAAAGAAAAGAAAGAAAGAAAGAAAGAAAGAAAGAAAGAAAGAAAAAGAAAAAGGGATGAAAGTAGGATTCTTACCTGAAATCATCAATTTGTAGGAGTCATTCAGTGCAAACTGACTAGAACACAGGTAAGGGCTTCAAATCCCACTCTTTATGCTAGATCTCATTCTCGTGTGTGCCTTTTAGCTCACACTTTTACTTTCTCAGCAGCTCTCCAGTTTCAATCTGACCAGTTTCAATCTGATGTGATTTTGTTACTTTTCTCATTATGACAGCAACTATCTAACACAGACAACACAGGGGAGGAAGGATTCACTCTGGCTCACTCTTTCAAAAGGTGTCAGTCTATTGGGACAGGGAACATGTTGCAAAACTGCAACTCACCCCATGGCATCCAGGAAATACAGAATACTTGTGTGCATAATTTTCTCCATTTTCCTTTTATTCAAAATGGTATGTTAACTACATTGAAGGCAGGCCTTCCGCAGAAATTTTTCTCTTTAAATACCTTCACAGCCACATCCAGAAATTAGTTTCACTAACCTCTCAGCGGCTTCTCTATCCAAGCAAGTCGAAGCTCAAGTTTAACCATCATAAATCAATCTGCCCAAATATCTTAATCTACAGACCCATCCACACAGAATGTGCTTCCCATCAGTTATACAATCAAATCCTTTTAAATTATTCCCTTTCTTGCTTATTGAAGGAGGCTCTTGAATTCACTTGTTCATAGCCTGGAATGTATCATGACTCAAGCTTAGCCCATCAGCCAGGCTGGCCTAGAATTTGTGATCCTCCTGCTTAAGCTTCCAAAGACATGCAACACCACACTTGTCTCTTTCAAGTCATTTTAAAATCTGGGACTTTGTTTAATTTTAAAGTTGTGTCCTTCAGATCTATGCAAGCATCTGCAAACATACTCTCTCTTAGTGGAAAAACTCAGACATGTTTTGTATTCACTCAACATCCCTTAGGAAAGGTGTTACTCAGGTGTCATCCTTTACAATATCAAAATGAAAATAACCCAGTTAGAAAGTAGAAATAGATATCACCATGAAGTATGTTTTAGCACTGAATGTAGCATGACCAACAGCTCCATCACAAGAACAGATCTGGATTAAAAACTGAGAAAGTTTTGTAAGACGAGCATTCTCTCTTTTGCTTCAGAGAATATTGAAGACTAGACAAGGTAGGTAGGTAGGTAGTGAACAAATTAGGTATATTTTTAATGTTTTGCTAGTTGTTTTTGGTGATGATGATTGGTAAAGAAATATTTTCAGGTAACATGGAACTATCTGCAGTTGCCATTAGGAAAAAAAAGTAAATAAAGACATACTACAGTTATAGGAGATGTAAAACAACAGTAGGATGTATTAGACACCTCTGTGTCTAATAGGAATTTTGAGATTTATCACAACCTGGAGCACATCCAAAAGCCACTAAATTTCTGAATATATGACACATCACCAGGACTTTTATCATTGTAAAATGATATGACTCAATTAATTTGAATGAAGATAAAAGATACCTAAATTTTATGTCCTATAATAAGCATCACTTATGTGACACATTAGTACAATTTATTAAGGTTGATGATTTTTTGAACATTAACTGTGATCATGGCCTTGGATGAGTAACATGGCCTTGTATGAGATATTGGAGAAATAATAAAAATAAACAGGAGACCAACTCCATTCTAGAATAGCTTGAGCTCAATTTAAGAAATACAATTTAAAAAATTTAAACAGCATAATTATAAACAAAATCATCCTTTAATAATAAATCAGTTGGTTCATTTTGTTTCAAGAAAATAAAGGATAATGGTTCAGCTGCAATAGCTGGAAAAATTGCGTAATCAATCTCAATAGGCCAGCAAAGCTGACTAGCTTTGACTCTTCTGATTCAGGCAAGCATGTTTTTTTTTCATTCCAAAAGACATTGGCTCAGGGTTTTCTGCATTTTTATTAAGTGATCAATAGCATTGTTCAAAGTCAAATATATAACAAATTATACATATATATATAATATATATAAGATACACATATTATATATATATATATAAAATATATGTATAATTTGTTATACACACACACAAACACAGAATATTATACACACTGGTCTTCACCTTTCTGCATTATCGTGCTCTCTATGAAATAGAATAATATTATGTCATGTAGCTGTATGGTTATTTCACACATCCCAAAGATAGAAACAATTTCATTTTAATATTTATATCAGTAGCATTGTTCTAACCACAACCTTGTAGATAATTGATTCATATTTCCTAAGTTTTCCTACAAAGCTTTCTATGAATTCTGATTATTTTAAATAAATTCTTATTGGCTCAGGGGCAAAGAGGACACAGAATGGGATTATGATACACAAATCCAGAGAGATAAGATAGTTATAGTAAAAGGGAGTTTTCAAGTTTTGTTAGCCCTGCTTAGAATGCGGCCTACTATACATATTATTCTTTCATCTCACAGGAGCTCTGGTCTTGAAATCAAAATAATTAATTTTCATTAATCCACAAAAACAAAATTCTTAGTTTAGTTGTTTGTAATATATAATAGGTGTGTAGAATGATGGAGCTGGCGGGGCAGAGATCTCCGTGAACTTGAGGCTGACCTGGTTTACATATTTCCAGGACGGCCAAAGGTACATGATGAGACCTTATTTAAGAAAGAAAGAAAGAAAGAAAGAAAGAAAGAAAGAAAGAAAGAAAGAAAGAAAGAAAGAAAGAAAGAAAGAAAGAAAGAAAGAAAGAAAGAGAGAGGGGGGAGAGGGGGAGGGAGGGAGAGAGGAGGAAGGAAGGAAGGAAGGAAGGAAGAATAATAGAAATGAATGAACAGTATAAACCTCATCAGAGATCATTGCTAAACAGTTTTAAACAAATGTATGCATTTTTAGACATCTTGAATATTTAAATAAAATATTATGGCGGATATAATTATATCTGTGTACACATATATACACACAACTTAAAATTTTTTGTTTGTATTATTTATCTTGGTAATCTCCAAAATAACTAATAGTATGAATTATACTCCAGATTTTGGAAATAATTTTTGAAGAAACTTAATGCAGCTAAACTTTAAGAGATGACTCTCCAGTAATGGACACAGTATTTTTGTCTAGTAATAACCATATTTTCTATCTTAATATCATGTTGGTATTAAGTTGTGGATCATTAAACAGTCAAATCGTTAACTGAATCATGTCATGTCCTGTGGAGTTTTATAATGTTTAAATTTTCAAAACTTGACTTCATGTAGGAAAACGAAAGGTATTAAAAAAAAAAATCTAGTTCTTCCCAAGCTCTGACAGCTTGAAAGGAACTCCAACAGAGAATCAGAAGTAAAACGAAAACTCCCAGAGCCTCAGCCCGCCCATACAAGTCTCTAATTGGCAACCTTCACAGGGGATTTGTCTCCATTCAAGTACTATATACATTTATTTCCTGAGTAACTTGAAAATAAAGACATTGATTTTTATTTTAAATCAAAATTAAGATATTAGATCTATCTTTGCCAAAGTTTGAATTTAACATATGTTAATTTAAAACATACTTGATATGAAATCTTTTAATCTTTTATGAATGTGGTTGTCTAAATACCTACTTTAGATGCTGATACTTTTGCAAAAGAGATCATGTTCACAGGCCCATGGCTCATGTCTTAGTTAGGGTTTCTGTTGCAGTGATAAAACATCCAAATCAGAAACTTAGGTACGAAAGGGTTTATTTCATCTTGCACTTACAAGTAGCAGGCCATCACAAAGAGAAATCAGGGCAGGAATTCAAGGCAGGGACCAGAAGGCAAGATTTGAAAAGGAGACCATAGAGGGCCATTGCTCACTAGCTTGTTTCTCGTGACCTGTCATTCCATTTTCTTATACAACCCAGGACCATTTTCCAAAGGTAACACTGACCACAGTCTGCTGGGCTCTCCCATATTAATCACTAATTAAGAAAATGCCCTACAGGCGTTCCTACAGGGAACACATGTGATGGAAACACTTCCTCAAGGGAGGTTCCTCTTTCCAGATTATTCTACTTTGTATCAAAATGATTTTTTTTGAAGCCAGAAAATAAATTTAATCGATTTATTTTTTAAAAAATCTTCTGCCTAAATGTCAAATATTTCAAAGCCTTTCTGTGCATTTTGGGAATGTAACAGATCAATCTTGACATCTTCCTTTGTAAACCTATGTGGTTTCTATTTTATTGGAAAGAAATTACTGGTATTTCTTCAAAATGTCTCAAACAACTTTCAGATTATCTAGTGTTAAAATCTTACATTTTTGTGAGAGACCGATATTATTTTGAAGAATATGTGCTTTCTAAAAGCTCAGTGTCAGTAACAAAGCTCAAGATAGACTGGATAATTCTTTCCTCTTAATTTGCTTTTCTATTTAGCCATATCACTAGGAGAACTTCATTCATCTGTATACTAATAATATTACAATATCTTGTGATGCAACAGACTAATCACCTCTTTGGAGAATTATCTGAGAGCCATACGGTGCATGTTTAAAAAAAAACACATTATGTGCTGACATAATATATAACTTATAGGATGTCGAAAAATTAAATAGTGGCTGTCTGTTTAGGTGTGGGCTTTCACTTACAGTGTTTTTCATTTTATATATAGACACAGGGCACTTAGAACAGCGATATATCTTAAATTCACAAAGTAGCTGCTTTCCAGATACTTTGGTTATCTCATACATAGATCCCGAAAAGGGAGATGACTTTCATAACCTATCTTGATTCTAGATTTATTTTAACACAGATACTGAATATGATCACTCAAGATACAAAGGAAATTGGTTTTAAATAGGACTGTGAATGTAGGCTACTTAAGTTCAAATGAAGACCAATGGATTTTCCAATTAATATGACATTTGAGAAATAGCCTTACTACTAAAAATTCTAGTACCAAGCTATTTCACAGCATTGCACAATCTTCTGCACCTCACTTTGTGTTGCTATTGTTCTCATACTACATGACTATTTTTAGTTTCCTTTGTATTTTAAATGAAGGGTTGCCTAGATGATCTCTTCTTCAGATTCTTTGTTTATCTCACAAATTTGTTTGGCTTCACTTACTTATAAAGTCCCTTCTAACGCATATATGGCTAGCCATTTCCTCCTGGCTTTAATTCAACATGTCCTGGGCTTGCCTGAGCCTTTTAGTGGAGAGCATCAACCTATGCATCTTCAGTACCAACTAATTAATGTCATATATGTAAATGATTCTTATCCATATTGCCTTATAGTTATACTTTATATATATTTTACCACATCATAATTGTCAGCTCATTGTGAAGTTGGTCTTACTCTTCTTTGTTCTCCTGGAACACGTCACAGTGAATCACTCAACAGACAGTAAATTTTGGTGGGTGAATAAGTGAATGATTGCTTTTTGGGCAAGGGACTTCCTAAATGTTCAGAACACAGGAGATGAAGGATCTATTCTTTATAAGAATTTTCGGTCTTGTCTCTTCAGATACTGCCAGAGGATAAAATGGTAAAGACCACTACGTTATATGAGAACAGCATCATTGTATGAATATTTAGCACAGGACTCTGGGATAATACTTTTAGTAAGACTATTTTCTCTTATTCATTCAACTTCTACAATGGGTGTTTGTCTCCTGATGTCATTTTTCTAAAAGAGTGCCATTTGGTTTATGTTACTAATGTGTCAGACATTTAGAATTTTAAAGGAAATACAATTGAGACAAAAGCATTTCTAATCCAATAGGATTTGATTAACCATTAATGCTAAATGGAAAGTTCATGACCTGGGCCTAATGGGCCCTTTACAAGTTGTAGTGGACAATTAGGCAACTCAGCAGTGAAACTGACTTCAAGGAGCAGATTTTGCCTGCCAGCCGTTCTCAGGTTTGGATTTCACTGGATCGAGTTCTGAAAGGTCAGCACTGGCCGGATGAGTGGTCCAGAACTGCAGATGGCAATATAGTCACCTGACAACTCTGGGGCTCCCCAACCTGCTGCACTGGCTCAAGTTCACAGAAAGGTCACAGCAGGCCCTGTATGATGACTCTCCAATACAGAGTTCCCAGAAACTCTCTTTTCTTCACCGTATGGAATAAAATATTTGTGTTGTTTCCAAGTCTGGGAAAAAGAGAATGCCAATGTTGGCATAGTGGTGAGGCTATAGCTTAGTTGAGAAAGCAGCCCACTGTGGGGCCTCCTTCTTCAGAGGGATCTCCTTACCATAACCAAACAATGCCAGGAACTTCAGAGACATGCCCTGCATTTGAGTCCAAAATCCCAGTTACAAACTATGTCCTTGAGCCTCTCCTGTCATCATCTTGAATTTTGGTTTCATTTCCAGCTATAACATGTGGAAAATAGTATTATCCATCTCTTGCCTTGGAATATTTGGGAAGCTGATAAACATGCTATGTACATCGCTAGCAAAACCATTCATACATGAGCACATTTTTCATTTCTTTCTGACTGAATGATTTGATTAGAACTTCTAGGAAAATTAGTGAAAATAATATTTCCTTACTTATAAATATGTGAGTGAAGATTAGTAAGTTGAATGGCTTTTACTTGTCACCCTCAAACACTATAACCATTCCCCAAAGAAAACAAGATGACCTCAACACATGTCTGGCCAATGAGTCTCTAGTAAGGAATGCATATACATTTAAAAAACTATTTTAACTTTCTCAGGCTGTTTTTAATTGGCTTAAGACAGTCATATTATTTATATTTCAATAGCATTTTTAAAAATATCACAGTTGCATAAATTGAGGACATCCAAAAGTAGAAATAGTAGAAATAGGGTAGAAAAAGATTGGATATATTGTTAGAACATCGTTTTACCCAGAACAAAATCAAATAAAATCTTTTAAGTTTTGTTATTTTTACCAAACTCAAAGTTAAGTTTCATACCAACTTTAGCAAGTGTTACAGTTGGCCACAGATCTGAAATCCTCAATGTTTCTCATCAAGGTAGAGAGAGAAAAACTGCACCTGTACTTGGAAGTAACATCTATCCAAAAGGAAAAGAAAGCTCTAGAATCTTAAACAATGAGGTTATTTCCCTCCCAGGGAGTCTCTTAAGTACAATTGAAAATAGACTAGAGATCTGGAAACAGCTCCCCACACCCCTCTTATATAAGCCTTTGACAAGGACTGCAGATTTTATGCCTGAAAGTTTTTGGAAAAGAAATACTTTTTCTTGGAGATCATATTATAAATATTTAACTGAGAACTAGTGTAAAAAATAATTTTAAATCTACACTTGTGATACATTTTTCGTAGAACAGAAAGCAAAGATGGATTGGTACTCACAATGTGTCCAATTGTTTGTTTCAATCAGGTTAGAAAACACAAAGCTTACTATAGCTTATTTAGTCCCTCTGAAAGTCTCTGGGAATATCACCAAGAACACAGTGGAGAAGGGTCCAGAGATACAGTCCTTCAAGCCTCGGGTTGGCTTATTGTGGCTTCATGTGCTAAAAAATGCTTATTATGTGGTTGATGCAGGTAAAACGGAAAGGTTCATCATCCTTACCTTATGTCTGAGTAAACACTTCTGCCTTCTTGGAACAGGAAGGAAAAAGCAGTAATTAGATGAGTTTCCCCTTTGAAACTGTTGGGTTATAATTTCTACCTTGTTATTTTAGAATACGATAGACATGCATGTATAAAAGGAAGGAGTAATGCCTTAGAGATAGAAACAGAGGGTTGCCATTTATGTAAGGGCTCCATCCAGTGTGTGGGCAGTTGGTATGCTGACAGCTTCTGTCTCAGAGTAGCACTTGCTCTGAAGATGTTTTCTGAAGTGTATGCCTATACATATATAGTCAAGATTTCGTTTCTTGGTTGTCCTTCATGTTTTCTTTTGTAAGGTGTAGTTCCAGGAACTAGAACTCCTCTCTTCTACCAGATTTATTTCCCTTGAGGCAGTTGTTGGGGCAGTTGGTACAACTCAGCCCTCTGAATTTTTTTGTGCTATTCTTCCGCTGCTCAGAGGTCTTTCAATTATAGAAGGTGCCATAAGTGCATCACCTTATATGGTTCCTATGGAAGCCACTCTAGAAGCATTACCCCCTTCCCATCGTTAAAGCCAAGCCTCATTTGTTTTTCCAGCTCAGGTGTCTGCACAGTCCCAATGCAAGCCTAGTCTGACTTGTAGGGTCAAGCTGTCCTTTCATAGTCGGGGAAACACTGATGAAAATCCTTCACACTGAGGTTTGCAGAACTTAACGTCGAACACTCCCTTGAGGATTTTCATTTTGAAAGAGATTGCCTGGACAGGTTATTGATTTACACTGAGAAATGGATTTCTAATCCTGGAATTTCATCCGATGAAGGGAAGGAAGTTTATTTGGTGGGGAAAATCTGTCACCCTTCTTTCTGTCCAGACTCTGAAGTAGCCACTGCATCTGTCCTCGGTAATAATGTCCTCTAGTCGATGGCAGAGCCTTTCACTAGGATGCCATTATAACTCTGATGAGAAGTATGCAAAGAAAAGAAGGAAAGGAGAGACTGCACCATCACCCCATAGGCGCTTAAAGGAGAGGTGGCACTCTAGAAGTCACGCATCTGTGAGAAGATACTCTTGAAGACTATATTCAGAATGCTTTGGTATTTTTCTATAATGGTAGAGTTTCACACCTGAGCTAAATAAAAACAAACACACATCAGTAATAAGTATAACCAAAGCATGAAAATGATAGAGTCTATTGAATCCATAATATCTTCCCTTTTTTGGAATGTACTTCAGAGCTTCTAAGACTTAAAAGGTTCACCCACCAGAGGTCAAGAATAAAACAATACAAAGCAAATCCAGCACAGATTAGAACAAAATGTGATTGTGGTAACTGAATATCAAAGATGACTTTAAAAGATAATGACATTATATGCAGCCCATCAACTTAAAAATAAATAAAATTGCCAGTAGCATTGATTATTTTTATTTAAAACAATGATAAATGTAATACCACAAGACAATTCTAAACCCTTCCTTAACTAGATCAGAAGAAATTAAGAAATTAACTCTCCCAGCAGAGAGAAACCACAGAAAGTTGATAGACGGACCCAGGAGCACATGGTAAAGCCAGACATTAGCCTTCTTCTTCAGTGCACTCTGAGACGACACATATGCATTACACTATACTGGTCCTAGACAGCTGCTGGGCCCTCAGTGGTGGTCCCTGATGTACTACAAAGACTGACTTCACAACATTCCAAATGGTACCTCAGAAAGAATAGTGATTTGAGAGATTTCAACCAACCAAAGTTGATTGCTTAAACAAATTAATAAATAACAAATAACCAAGCAAGAAATTACTCATCACTTTCTTAGATTAAACAATGATAATAAGGTTTTGGAAGTTCTCATTTAAAACTTGGAAAAGGCCATACAATGGTAGCATACGCCTTTAATTCCAGCACTCCGGAGTCAGAGGCAGTTGGATCTCTGTGAGTTTGAGGCCAGCCTGGTCTACAGAGTGAGTTCCAGGACAGCCAGAGTCACAACAGAAAAACCCTGTCTTGAAAAAAAAAAAAACCAAAAAAAAAATCTTGTAAGAGATAGTAGAGCAATATCCTGTCTTATATAATCCCTTCACACATAAACAATCTCAAATCCTAAAGAAATCTCGATGACTTTTTTTTCAAAGTGAAACCTAATGATATTAAAAGAGAATAGTTTCTAGAAGTAACTGTACATGACATTAATCATTATCTCCTTGATGATTCTTGGTATAGTTAAATTAATCTAGGTTAATAGAGATATCAAGTTCAAAATGGGCATCATGTCACTTCTTTGATGAACTTTCATTCATTTGATCTACTTTGGCTTTAAATTCAGGCCCCAGAATCACCAGATACTTTTCTCGTATAAGAATAAATATTGGTCTTTTAGGTATCATGCCATTCTTTCCTTTATCCCTCCTTTAATGGACTTTCATTGAGAATTATAGCCGATAACAAGCATATTATTGGGAGAAATTTCTATCTCCTCCCCCCACCCTGTGTGTGTGTGTGTGTGTGTGTGTGTGTGTGTGTCTGTCTGTCTGTCTGTCTGTCTGTCTGTCTATGTGGGTACATGTTCATGTGAGTTGAAACCAGACATCAACCTCTTGTGTCATGCCTTAGGAATCATCTATCTTGACTCTCGGCTTAGAGCTCCCCAAGTAGGCTAGGCGAGTTGGCCAATGAGCCCCAGGGAACTGCTTATCTCTACTTATACAGTGTTGGAATTGTAAATATTCAGTACCATGTCTAATGTTTTTGTTCTTTTATGGACGATGGTGATCAAATTGGGTCCTCATGCTTAGATAGTATACACTCTAGAAGCTGAGATATCACCCTAGCTTTAAGTTACTTTTCTCATTTGCTTCATTTGTGTTGTAAGAATATATCTTTTATAAGTCCAACAAAGAAGTTCTGATTTAAAATATTTGGCTATGCTCCAATTGTTGGTCAGGTTAATTCAAGTAACTCACCCAAACAACACAATCTAATGCTGTTGCCCTGGGATGCCTCTCAGAGGTTGAAAGTTAAATCTCTATTACTGAAGACATTGTCCACTTAGGTCAAAGGCTTGGTTTTGGAAGATTAGACCTGGATCTAACTTAAAAGCCTTTTTCCTTTCATGTAGCCCCCATACTACCTGTCCATCTGCCAATGAACAGACTCAGTCAATAGTGTTGTCCTGTCCTTATGACTATGAACTGCAATAATGCCTAGCCTGGTAAGAAAGCCCTAAATGTATAATGGTGGAACTTATAACATTGCAGTAACCAATAGACATCTAGTTGGACTTTAAGCCTTCTCAAAAAGAGAGGGATTACATAGCTACTGAGTTCATGAGTCCATAAGGAGAGTCTACCACCACTTTCTTAGACCAGCATAATTCCTAACTTCATTCTAAAACTTATCATAAACACACGTGAGTGTAGCTCTCACTCCTTATTAAATAAGCTTGTCCTTAGAGCAGATAGAGACCATTACAGAAATCCACAAGTAGTCATAATGCAGAGATTAACCAATGATAGGATGCCTAGCCAAATAAACACATCTACAACATAACTCCTGCACATCAAGCTCAATACATCCTGTAGAAGAAAGATTGTAAGAACCAGAGAACCAGAAGTGTCCTGTGATATTGTCTACTAGAAATGACAGTGAAGTGACACCCATGATACTTTAACAATCTGACTGTTTAAACAAGATCTAAATTATGATAATACCAGAAGACATACTAACATGGAAGGCTGGAGTGATCAAGAAGTATTACTGTTTTCCTATGATATGTTAAGTATTTAATAATATTATTACTAATGCCATTATGTTGTTACCCATATTTCTAAAGTCTCATTTTTTTCAAAATCATGACAAATTAAAGAAACTTTTTTATTTCCAACCTACGACTGCATTTTAATGTGGAAAATTACACACAATCTACTTGTGAAAGTAGACCATATACAATCCCTGCTTCAGGTGTTCAATAAATTGTCCATACTCCGGCTTTGTTTTTATGCATAGTTTCTGTGCAAGGCTTGCTTTTACAATTTTCCCTAAAAGCTCTAGTTTCTAATTAGGCTAATCAGCTTATTTCTGTAATTTCTGAGAGAAATATAAAACCATTAATGGCCTCTGATTTGGAAAACTTAGTTCTTCCTGTAATAACCTTTGTGGCTTTGATTAGTTCATTTTTTACACATAAGACTCAGTTTCTCAATCCTGAAATAAAGTGCCTAAATGAGATCTCGAATGTACCTTTCATCACTTGCATATAGAAGTCGTTTTCTTGAGGCCATTATGTGAGGGAAAGCCATAGGGCAATCACCATTTGCCACAAAAATGTGTGACCACTACTTTAATTTTAGAGTCTAATGTGAAATAATCCAATCAGGTCTCCTGTAAAAGCAGTGAGTGCCACTTGAAAGTCAAATACTGAACACCTCTAATTTAAAGATAGTTTTTAATTCATTTCATTTCCTCCCTTTTCTAACCTAGTCTTCTGGTACAGAGTCCAGATAAAATAGCCTGAATATATTAATCAGGCAGTGAAGCTCTCAATGTAATATATTTAGGGTTTTTTTTCTTTTTAATGTCATTACAAATTTTCTACAGTGTCAGCCCAGACGTCATTGTATGTGGAAACATAGCATGAAGAATCATAATCTGATGGGTCTTAATACAATATATTAGTAGTTTTGCCAAAGGAAAGCCATTTATTAAGACATTTACTATTGTTAAATGCATGGAGTACAGTGACATCTATAGGGCACTGTGAGCAATATAACAAATGATATTCAGCCCAATCTGGATGCTAAGGGTGTGGTAAGAAAGATTTCAGTATCTGGAAACTGTGTGAAATTGAAACAGAAAGCTAAAAACTCAAGAGTAACACTTCAGTTGGTGTGGTCTCCTTGAAGAAATAAAGATGCTAGAATATTTTTCAAAGCATAAATAGCTTCAGATGACTGAAGAAATTGTTGGGGAGAGACTAATTTCCATGGAAACAATATAATGGGAAAAAAATAGAAAGATAAGGTACAGTGGAGAAATAAAAGAAACCTGTATAAAATGAGAAATACTTGGCAATCAAATAAATAGTGTAGAAATGACTTAGTTAAAATATATCTATGTCCAATACTATTTGATCCTCTGCAGGAGGACTATCATTGTAGTTATGCTGTGTGCTATGACATTGAAATTACAACTGCTAACACATTTTCATTTTGCAGGCATATCTGCTAGTGACCACACCCAATGGAGAGAACTATAGACTGCTTGCCACTGTGAGTCTGGACTCCAGGTCAGCAGCAACCTTCTGACCCTTAGTTACTTTATCCATGAAGGGGGAAGGATGACAAGGCAATTACAAAGGCCAAATCCAGCTGTAAACTTTTCCATCCATAACCTTAAAGCAGTGAATACTTTCCTGTTTTAATGATTCTGGGATTCATAGTTGACTTGATGTGCGACCTTACACAAAGCTCTCAACCTCTCTGTGCTATGGTTTTCTCCTGTGTAGTTACAGCTGTGTGGACTAGATGACCTCTAAACTGTCATCTCCATGACCTGGTTATTCTTAAGCACTGTTCTAGATTCCCAAGCCAAGTTTGATCTCTATGTAAAATAAATACAAATCTACCTTTGGGAAGAATGAAGAAGATTGGGTGAAATCCCAAGCCTAAAAAAACAAAAAGAAGACCTCCAATTATTTTACTGATGAACTGGTTCCCAAATGCATTTATATGAGCTTCAGGTAGAAAGGAGGTACTTCAGATTCTTCCTTCCTAGACCTCAGAGCTACTATGTGATTGCTGATTGGGAATGTGACTGCTAAGTTGTTTTTGGTGGTTTTGTTTATCACAGCAATAGAGAACTAAACCAGGGCAGAGAGTAATACTAGGAAAGGGAGGTCTTTCTGTGACAGACATGACCACAAGACTTTTGTGCATAGTATTATTTTGTTTGAGGAGGTAGAGGATTTTGGCGCCTTCGTCTAAAAATATCAGAGAATGTTCAGTGCTTATTGAGCTGTTGTGGGAACTACGAAGTTAATGCTGGAGAAATGCTGACATTGGAGACCTGGCTTGAACTAAGAAACTGAAAATGGGCATAAGAGGTGGCTCAGTGGATAAGGGATCTGACTCCTCTTCCAGAAGACCCAGGTTTGAGTCACATGGCAGCTCACAAATACATATAACTTTAGTCTCAGAAGATCTGATGCCCTCTTCTGGCCTCCTCCAGTACCACACACATGATCTATAGACAGATGTAGAGGAAACATCTACATACATAATGTGGAGAAAATAGAATTCTTAATAGTAAAACATTTTATTTACTGGGATAATGCTAACTTGGGCTAAAAGTCCAAATATAATTGATAAGAGGCTAGAACAATTGAGGAAAAATCTGAGAAGTATATCAACACAAATAATCCCTGGTCCAGGGAAGGCTGTTTTGATGTCAGTGTAGCAACTGACCTTGGTAATGGTTAAGATTCTCCATCATAGTACTGATTTTGAAGGCATCATAGAGATCAATTGAAGACTAGCACTGTGAGGAGCCATTAGGGAAGGTGCTTCCCCAGTTGCTATGGAAAACTGAGGATACTGGACATGTTAGGACTGTAAAATGATCAGTAGGAAGTTTCAGGTGTCAAGTGCAGATGGCCTGAGTGTGTTACAAATAAAAGAACTGTAAAAGTGGGTCCTAAGCCTCTAAGGTCTCAGGAGACAATGAATGAATCTCAGAAGTTGGACACTGGGTTTTCAGCAGTTGAGTTCTTTAATCTGATTTGTTTTTTGTTTTTTTTTAAGACAAGGTTTCTCTCTTGTAACTCTGGCTGTCCTGGAACTCACTCTGTAGACCAGGCTGGCCTTGAACTCAAAGGGATCCTCATGTCTCTGCCCCCCAAGTGCTGGGATTAAAGGCATACACCACCACAGCCCAGCATTTAATCTGATTTTTAACAGTGCCCTTGTTCTTACCATTTTCAGTAAGAAGTATTTAAACTTGTTATTTCTTTTACAGAAACTCATAGTTAAGAGACTTTGGATTTTTAAAGTATCTTAGACTTTTAAAGTGTTGAAAAATTTAAAGACAATGGGATCTTAGATGATGGACTACGTTTTATAATGTGGTATTAATGTTAGCAGGAGATTGTGAGGACAAAGAGAGAAAGATTATAATTTTACATTTGTGCATTTGTGTGTCAAATGGGCAAGGTGCAAACTTGTGGCGTCTAATCATGGTTGTTAACTTGATATACATGGAACAGACCTCAACTGAGAAATCACTAACATCAGATTGACCTGTGAACATGTATTTTGGGTATTTTCTTAATTGATAACTAATGTAGGCATTTCCAGCTTACTGTAGGGAGTGGCTGTCATAGGCAGGTGGCTTAGAGATCTATAAGATAGTTAGCTCAGTAAGCCAAGGGGAACAAGCCCATAGGGATCTCTGATTTATGGTTTCTGCTTTCAGTTCCTTTCTTGAGTTTTGGTATCCCTCCACAATGGGGTACAGTTTGTAAGATAAAATAAACTCTTTCCTCCATTAAGTTGCTTTTGGTTTACCACAGCAACAGAAAAATCCAAGTAGGACAGGAGACAACAGAGTGGTTATTGTACCTCATGAGACTCTGTTCTTCCCCCAGCCTGAGTCCTGAGTAAGCCTCATGTTTAGAATAATAACAACAAGCACAAGGACAGGTTACACATTACACTTTACTCTCTTTTTCTCCAAAATGTTTAGATTTAAGCTAAACCTTACTAAATGGATTATCCTAAGGTTACAAATGTAATCGCCACATTTGTTCTAGCAAGAAGCTCTTGAGGAAACTCCACAATATTTGTATTTAAAATTTAATACTTCTGTTCTAGATAAAGCTATTTATTAATCAAACAACTACTTTCTCCTCTTCTTATTCTTATTTAATACTTTAAAAAATGTGTATGTGTGTGAGCTGAGAGTAGAAATATGCCCAGTATATACATCTGCATACCGCATGGTATGCTGACACCAGCAGAGGCCAGAGACAGTGGATCCCGTGGCCCAGAGTTGCATGCAGTTGTGAGCAGTTGCAAGGAGTGTGAGAACCCAACCAGCATAACCTGGCTCATCTCTCTTATCTGCATCAGCAAAACCTGGTATATCTCTCTCGTTCCCGAAGAGAGCTTCTTAATATCAACAAAAGAGAAACTTTTTTTTTTTTTTTTTGGTGTTTTGACATGAGGCCAAGCCTAAAAATCTTTTCAATAAAGAACAGTTTTATTAGGGACACAGTGTGTGCCAAACTGAGGTGAACATACCCAGTGTCTTGCTTAATCTTTTTAATTACATAAATGTTTCACAAACTTTTTATAAATGACAAATATCGTGTCAGAAAATTTTAAATTATTAAGTGCCAGTTTGAACTAAGATAATATGAAGCCAGCCTTGTTGCATTTGTGGCTTTTGTGTGTATGTGCATATATAAGGAAAATAAACATTCACACCCAGAATTCCACTTAAACTTAGTCTTACTTGTATCATTAAAGCTTCGTTTATTTTTTGCTTACTTGCATTATGATCTAAGAGTAAATGGCATGTTTGAACACCTATACAAGAAGAACTTCCTGAGGTTTTGATAAACAGTTGTCTTTCTTATCTGGTATTATTCTTTGCCTCATTGGCTGATGATTTACAACTCATATTTCGCTATGTGCCTCAAGCACCTTGATGATCTATAAACAGTGAGAAATCTGGTTCACCGATTTACTACTCATTCATATAATTGTTCAATTATATTATTCATGTAAAGAAGTATCAGAACTATGACCTTGTGCCCTCATGAGCAACGATATTATCTGAATGTAGTAGTAACGAGTACTTTAATTTGCCTTTAATCCTATATATTCCACTTACATATTTGTGTATCTTTATAATTAAAGATACATGTTTATATATAGGTTGGCATATGAATATAAACTATTTGCTCTATCAACTAAGAAGATCTAAATCATGCTATCCCAGTAACACCTACACTGAGACCATAAATCTTGGTTACTAAAGCCATCCAATAACAGAAGGAACCAGTGCCTATTGGGGTAAAGGCTTCGATAAGTAAACAAAGCATTGTATTTAGGGAAGACCCAACAGGCAAATAGAGGAGGAAACCAAATCATGTGTAGACTCATAAATAGTGAAAATGGCAAATAAGACTACATTTTATTGTAGGTATTGTTGGAAATTTTTCTTAATAAAGAGAAAATTAATTCTAAGTATAATTTACATAATTAAAATCAAATTCACACTGAAGATTTACATTTGAAAGGTTGACTATGAATCTATTAAAACTGTGTTTGGAATAATCTTCTAATGCTTTGGTAGATTAAGAATGTTCCAAACAACCTGAAAACAGAGAAATATAATTGAAAAAGTGTACAGATTTTGACTATATTTAAAATGACCCTGTATAAAAATGCAAATATGGAGAAACATGGAAAACATATTTTCAATATCCAAAATCATCAGGTCATTAACACTTAGCACATTCAAATTCTTAAAGCAACCAGAACATAAAGGAAACTCCATAGAAAATACAGGTAATAATTAGAGTACTTTGTGGAAAGAAAGGGTAATTAAGAGGTGTCTGAAGAGGTTTTCAAGTTCAGTAGTAGTCAGAGAAAACAGGAACATTGTTTTCATGTGGACGAAACCATAGAATTAATTTTCAAATCAAGCATTGTTAACTGGAACTGGAAACTTTGGTGGTAACTTGATATGGACTGTCACATGTCTGTTTTCTTTCTTGCAAACTAACTAAACCCTGATAAATACTGTGCATCAGAATTTAATGGCAGACCTTGTGGGGCTTATATTTTTAGTAGGAAAACAAACATCTATAAGATAAATTAATAAGCATTACATTTGGGATTTGGCTGTCAATAAAAGCAAAAGTTAACTCAAGAGAAATCCAAGATAACACTTTTATGAGCCTAAATGATAGTATACCATAAACTACCTCTTACAATCAATACACATCTCAATAGTATGAGTTTTGGTTTGGAATTCGTAATGTGGTATGAAACCTAAACAAACCTTGAAGATTTTAGGGGAATAAGTGTAGAAACATGTTCTTTTAGTCTGTATACTCATGAAAGAAACCAATTAAGTACAAAAATGGATAAAAATAAAACTCAGTATTCTTGTTGCCAAGCAAAGTAATTTAGAAGGTGACTGCCAAGTCTAACTGTCCTGAGAGATGAAACAATTCCAGGAGACACTACCCAGGTAAACATCTCTGACACCAGAGATCTCCTGGGCAGAGTCAAGTGCTTCTAATACTTAGACAGGAACATTCCAATTTTCAACATCAGAAATATTAAATGTTCCTGAAATCAAGTATCATCTTTGCTTTTTGGTACAGGGGATGTATAAAGGATGCCTACATCATGGGTCCCTTTTTTTTCCCTTTTAGTACACCGTCGTTTTGTCTGCATGCATGTCTGTGTGAAGTTGACAGATCTCATGGGACTGGAGTTACAGACAGTTATGAGCTGCCATGTAGGTGCTAGGAATTGAAGTCAGGTCCTCTGGAAGATTATCCAGTGCTCTTAACTGATGAGCCATCTCTCCAGCCCCATGTGTCCTAATTTTTACAGTATCCAAATCATTCTGGAGCCAGCGTAACTCTCATAGGGTAGAAGGTGGAACAGACAGAATTGCCAAATTACAGATTTCTGCTAGTGCAAAAACCTAGGTTCCTAGCTGATGCCTTAACATCTTAACATTTCTTTTTGGGCATGAAGTATTTATAAACTCATGTTGGAACTCTTCCTTATTGGTTCAATTTTTAGTATCCATACATGAACAATTTTTATTATAACTCTCCTGTATGATTATGTGCACATGTAAATGAGGAGTTAGACAATGGGTATTTTAGTATATTACACCGAAGAAACAAATTAATGAGGAATGGTTGAAAGTTCAAGTTGAGGTTTCTGAAAAGTGTCACCTTTTCATGCCTCAAGCCATGCAGTTGTGTCTTTGATATGGAAACCATGACACTGTTGTTCTTAGCTCAACT
>JAMJFZ010000708.1:0-67225 GCA_026225945.1 Cricetomys ansorgei
ACTACCATAAGTGTTTTGTCTACAGTTTCCACTAAAAATGGACAGCTAATCTTTCTGATATGATTTGTCATATTCTAAAATAATATCTTTGAAATCTTTATCGGATTGTCCTTAATTAAATTTTCTGAAAAGAAAAATCACAATATCATCTTTTAGTAGATTCCATGATTCACAAAAAAATCAAAATTTCTCTTTCCTGAAATATAATCCCCTTTTGTGCTTTGGGATGTATTAGGGCAAAAAAACAGTGTATTATGGGAGATCTGACTGGTAGGACTGGCTTTCAATATTCTACTTTTGTACAGTTGGGGAAATTAATTCACTGCTCTAAGGCTTACTTTCCTTATTTGAATAATGAAGAGGTTGTAGTAGATAAGGCATTAGAATGGTCACCAACTTCCATTCCAAACTGTGAATTCAATGAACATCTGTTATTAAAAATAATTTTTGTATGCCCACAGGCTATTCAGCAATAACATCTTAGTTTAACAACCACTCTACTTCCCATTTTAGCTTCCCTTTTCTACGTAAAGAAATATTCCAGAGACATGAATGGAAATTATTATGCATTTAAATATACGATTCCACCTAAATAGATTATCTAATTACCAGGGGAATCATACAGTACACTAAACATCTAAAAGTAGAATCCCAGAATCAAATTAGTTGTTTCCTAATAAATCTCCAATGTCCCTATGATGTATTGTAACTCCAGTAAACATAGAAACTAGATATATAGGAAAAAGTCATAAAGAACCAAAAATGAAAATCAATGTCAAAAAATATGTAAGTAGTAATATGCTATAAAAGTGGCTTTTGCAAAATAAATTTAATATGAACTATTGGTTAGAACTATACTAAATATTTGAAGTATAACATTATGAAGATTAACTTAAGTATAAAAAGTAATTAAAAATACTTGTTTTATCTGGGCCTTGGTGGTGCATACCTTTACTCCCAGCACTCCAAAGGCAGAGGCTAGCAGATCTCTGTGAGTTCGAGGTCAGCCTCTTCTACAGAGTGAGTTGTTCCAGGTCAGCCAGAGTTACAACAGAGAAACCCTGTCTCAGGAGAAAAAATAAAATACTTGTTTTAAAACACTGATGATCACTTGGGAAAGATGTGTGCTGTGTAGTGTAACAGCCCCTCAACTCTGTTTCTTGAATTGTTTGTAAAATAAAGGCAGGTTCTTTCCATATGTGGTCACTTCTTGTGGAGGGGTAGCAGGCAAAGTTTGAGAGGATCTGTATCATGCTGCTGGTGACAGACTTGGAGTTCAAGTCCCTTGTGCAAAAAACATCTCACCTCCTCCCTTTTTTTTCAGTAATGAGATGGTTTGGATGAGAAAAATAAATGAGAAAAATGGGGGGAAAGCCTCTGCTGACGTATCACTTCTTCCTCTTCTCTCACCTAGGTTATAGTACTTGTTCATAATAGAGGTGGCTCTGGAAAAGAGTATGTAGGGACATGATGAGGTGGAAGATGCTCTCAAGCTCTCCAGCTTCTGTCATGCTTTTGTTCTTCATTAAATATGTCTGTTCATGAGACATATTGATAAATACTTTGGATATTTTACATTAGCATATATTCTTGATTTTCTTTTCTTAGTAACTCTACTGAAAACTATAATAAAATTGGAAATTGTAACTATTCTAGGCTGAAGAAAATTTATTTTTTCAACCATCAAAATCCAATATGGCTAGCTACAGAGCTAGGTGTACTTCACAGAAATATGTTCTTTACCTCATGTGATTCAAGATCCTCATAGGGCTTAGTTCTTTTCTGCATTGCACAGCTATTTCTTAAAGGACAGAGTATTGCAGACACATTTTATTGTATGTGTATGGGTGATTTTTCTGCAGGTACGTCCACGTACTACTTACATGCCCAGTGCCCATGGAGGCCAGAAGAAGGCATAAGATCTCCTGAAACTTTAGTTACAGAGGGTTGTGAAGTACCACATAGGTACTCAGGATTGAATAGGGTCCTCTGGAAGAACAGCGCTTGTTCTTAAACATTGAGCCATGTCTCCACCCCAAAGCACATACGAATTTTTATTATCTTGTCAGAAAATCAATAATTATTATCTCTACTCACTACTGACCAGAAATTTACCTTACTGTTGCTGTAATCGTAGGAGAGGCCACAGAGATCTTTATGAGCTTTCTCCTAGGAAGCAGAGACACATTGAAGTTCTACGGCAAGGATATAAGTTGACACAGAAGGCCAATAACTTAGTTTTTGCTAATAATGTTACTATGAACATTTTTATAACAATTCACATCCACTACAATGTTTGATCTGAAAAGAGTATGACAATAACAATACGGCCCCAAATTTTCCTATCCTTTTTGCTATAATCTAAGTCTTCAAGGATGCCTGATTCAACGACACGTTCGCACACTGAGCTATTTGGAAGGAGGTAGAACTGTTCCTGGGATCCTCTCTTATATCAGCTCATGGGAAATGGGGGCTGTACATGGCTATGGATTCCAGTGGGAAAGCATTGTTTGTTCTATAGTTCCAAACAATGAATGAGTACTTACATGTAAAGGCCGAGTCATGAAAATTAATATTTAAAATGCTTTTAAGCTGAGTGCTGTAACACAGCTATTTGAAAGATTTAATAGTATTTGTATTATTCTTACCAAAATGAGGCAGATAAGCAGAGAGTCAAAGAAAACCTAAGAATCAAATTTAAATAAATACATAAATTCTATGGCTTGTTCTTGGAGAGGAAGGTTGCTAATTTAAAACACCCATAGCCATAAACACTCATCTAACCTTTGTAGTGATTAGTCATTGATTCAAATTCCATATCCTTTCCAATTCAGGTTCCACCTGAATTTGCAATTTCAGCTAGATGTGGTGTATATATTTCTTCCCGTTGACTTTAACCACAGCCATTTGACTTACTTTGGCCCATGGCTGCTAGTGGATGAATATGCTCATGATATTCTTTCCTTTGAAATCCTACCTTCTGCATAAGAAGATCCTAACTCAAATAACACATTCCTTCAAGTACAATAGAAATTGAGGTAGAGTCTGACTTGTATTTTAGATCTAAGGATATCTAATTTTCCTTAGCTAGATGATCATTATACAAGAATAAACAATGACTGTTTCAGGCTACTCAATTGTATGATGTCTATGGAAGAATAATAGATGAGACATTCAATATTTAACAAGTTAAAAATTCAGTCTCAAAGAAAGTCAGTCCCAAAAGTCAAGATCAAGGCTATGTAACCAGATGACTTTATTCCCAAAAGGTTCAAACTTGTAATAATATTTTCAGTTCAAATATAGTTTACATATAAAACAACTTTATGCCATAGCTTAAGTTTATATTACCAAAGCTTATATATATTCTGTGTAAGTATAATTAAGATACTATTTAAAAATTAAGCTGTGTTTATGTGTTTGCTTATAGTTTTTTAGAGTGTGTTTTAAGCATTGGCTACAAGTCACATTGGGACATTAAGTAATCACAATGCTAGCACATTTCAATATTCAGCTGGCAACAAGGCCTACAATTATAGTTAAGCTTTCATTCTCTGTGTCTGCAATTACCTAACCAGTGATAAGGAGATTTTTTTCATGATTGCCATTAAGGGTTTAATTATGACTGAGTTAGATACAAGAACAGCTGTTAGCAAATATCTACCCATTCCTAAGGGTAAATTGGCCTATCATAGGACCGGGCCTAGGAAGGAAGACCAAATGTACAGCAGCCAATGACTTTTATTACAGAGCATCCAGGACATATTTTTACCACTCTCTTCTGGCAGCTTCATCAGATATGAGTCTTAAATCCCTCAGTACCTTAGAAGAGTCTATGGATCCAAGGTGAAAATCAGTCTCTTCTGCCAGAGCTTCTCTTCTCGTTTTTGAAAGTCTCACTATTTTCCATATAACAAAGCAAAGAAAGTTTTTAACCACTAAGAAATAAAAGACCAAATAAACATTTGGAAATACTTGAAAAACAAATGACGACAGGAGCACATATCTCTAATTCATGGGTCTTATTTATTGAGTATTCTTGTGATTTTTGTAGCCCATTTTCAAATGAAACCCATGAATGAATGTTTAATTACTTTCCTATAAATCATATGAAACGCATCTTGAGCAGAAACACGGTCAAGAGCAGAATGTCATAGGTTTACTTAGTTGTTGGATTGGCTTGTTTGTTGAAAAACAATAAGCCAAAAGTGCCATTGTTTTCATTTGAGAAATATGTAGAATCCAAACTATTTTATGAACAAAGGATTAACTAGGAAAGAGCAAAGGTAAGGCTTCATTGTGAAGTGCTTTGGAAGAAGTACTATGGAGGATGCCAGCTCAAAATGTAACTAAGCAAAGGTAAAGCTATTTATCTGAGAATCTAAAGTATGTACTGTGCTGATTAGATATCTGTTTAAACAGGATATCAACGATCATAATGCAGACAATAAACAAGGCACATTGTTTCAGGAAAAGAAATAGTATTTAGTATTTAGTTGTTAAAGGTCTTTGAAAATATTCTACTGAAAATTTTCTATATAACAGCTCTAATTATTTTTCTATATCTAACACATGCTGAATATTTTTAGGGTTTGAATGAATATTAATTTTAGGATACGTTAGGACACTAAAAATTCCTGCTTATAATTTCATTACACAATAAATTTTATTTCTAGAAAAATTTTAAGACTGTTTTTTTAAGGAAGATGAAATTAATATTTTGCATTTTACAGTGGCCCTAAGATAAATTTAATTTTAAGCATATTTAAAAATATTCTAAATCAATGTTAATTGAACAGCATAAGAATCATGCTTTAATTAAATTTAAAAGCATTAAAATGAACACTTGCCAAGTTTAAAATTAATAGAAAATATTTCATGAAATTTGCTCTTAAAATAAAATTATGTCATTTAAAACAATGTATAATAGGAAAAAGACAAAGTATCTCAAACAGCAAACTCTAATCAACATAAAGCCACATTAGAAAACACATGATTATGTGCTTAAGCAAGATAAAAGTTCTTAAAAACTGATATTTTAAAGATCCACATTTAAAGTATATACAGCGATGAAACAGCATACATGAGAGTAAATAGGTCCTCTCTCTATCTTAGATCTTAGACATCTTTTCCATAGCGATGACTATTTTACTGATTATTCTGGCGCTTATTTATTTTACAGTGTAGTCTGGCAGCATTCCCTATGCACCAGACATTAGCCATTAACTCAGTCTCCCATGGAATTAACTTATGAGACCATCACTGTAAGCCGTTAGGTAGACATGATGTCTCTACTGCAGAAAAGAGCACAATACCATGGCTCAAGACCATAATATAGAAAAGATGTGGTAGGACTGAGAACTGGTATTCAGACAGAGGGAAGTTGGGTGTAGTGTAGTTTCACTGAAACTCTGTGATTTATTGCTTTGTTAGCAGTACAAATAGCAACTGTCTTATTTCTATTCACTGTGCTATTTTGGTATTTTTCAGTTTTGTTGTAAATGAATTGTATATTTATTTTAATAAACTAAATTGCAAATTCAGACCACATTGACTATGTTCTTTTACGTAAGGATATATTCTCTCCAATGGTCTGATACCATATTTGTCTAAATGTACAATTGGAATTCTGCCCAAGTATTCTGCAGAGAAATATATTGCATAATTAAATTATTCCACAGTTTATTTGGAGAAAGCCAATGATCCAGAGACCATCACCATCAATATTTGCTTTGCATGATCACAAAGGTTACCTGTGATTTCTGCAACTAGTTCTGCCTTTTTTACGAGTTGGAATGATAACCTGTCATCCCTGGGAAAAGCCTTTTTCTTGTTGTGGACAACATTGCACACAGATTTATCACAGATCACTTTAAAAGGCAAGTGTCTCGTTACATTATATATATCACATATTATAAAACTTCTATACTAACAAAAAATTAGTGAAGCAACAAAAATCAGAGAACAGCCTAATAGGATGCAAAGAGTCATTTATGACTAGACAGGACATGTATAATGACAGCATCATATATTGGTTTTCTTAATTTTAAGTATGAATGACATTATCTGAACAACATGAAGGTAAAGATGTCTAGAAGCTCTGTTCAGATGACAGATGATTTACATTAATAATGAAGAGACTGGTGATGTCCATGTATCAGAGGCATTTAAAATAAATAGTTTCATAGTATGGGAATAAAAATAAATAAATAAACAAGCAAACAAAAATGCTCCTAACTTAAACTTCCATTTCCTGAAGTAAGTTCTATTAATTTATATTTTAATTAAATATTTACAAGGCATACTATATATTTGACAGTTTCATCCACATTTTCACTAAAAGTTCATCTATTGTATATTTTGTGAGCTAAGTGCTGACAATGCAGATTGTTATTGTTGGGAAGAAATTTCCTCTGAGATAAAATATTTCATCTTAGAGAAAGTTCAATAGACTTGAGTTGCCATAAAATGAAATGAAACATTCCATCCTAAGGGAAACTCATTAGGCTCAAGAAATAAACAACTCAAAAGCTTCTGGAAGTCTCCCACACTGATTAGGTACACAAGGCCCCTTCTTCTACAGGTATATATAAGCAATGAGGACTTCTGAGGGACTCTTAAAACTAGCTAGGCTCTAGGAAGATTCTCAGAGAAATTGAACCATCTTGAAGAGTCAAAGACCAGCTGAGATATTTGGGAGAGGGTCAGATCTCTACCAGCTGCCTGGTAGAGAGACTTTCCACCTGTTGAACTGTTTGCAAGTTGTGCTGAGTGCTCCAGACTTCCTGCTTTTGTAAGCCAGCACCCATGCTGCGGTGGACTTTTGGTGTCTCAGTTGTTTTAAGTCATTTCTGCTTCTGTAAGTAACACTTCACCTCTAAGAATCCCAGTAAAACTCATTGGTTCATCAAGTGGTACTTGGGTGGTATCCTTATTTTTATCTGTCCAAGTTCCCTATCTGGGGTGAGTAGTTTCAATGTTTGACCATGTCTTCCTGGAAATAATATTCCACAACAATTATGTATAAAAGTTTAGTGTGTATTTTTCAAATACTTCACATTTGTTTCAGCTGTTATCTTAGCTACTGCCCTAATTGTTTGAATAGTAGAAATAAAGCAGAACAAATTCACTCCTTTTGGTTGTGATGGACTTTTGTATTCTTTTGAATACTATTGATGGCTAAGCAACTCAATTAAGGCTGAAGCACAATACTACCCTTGCACTGTGCTTTTAAACATGCTTAACTTTGAAAATCGAATAAAACATGTGTCCTTTTACTTGTGTCAATATATAAGTATATCACAATTCTTAAAATATAATGTGCGCATTCATTGCTGTTAGTGTTTTTAAGCTGTTATGTTTGACATTTGGGCTAATACATTCAGTTTCTGAATTTGTGTTGGAAAATAAATGTATTTGGCACAGCATGTACTAGAAATGATGGAGAAATATAAAACCTGTGGTATTCTAAAAAAGATAAGAAAAACAAGCCTATTTACTGTAGCATACCTTACAAATAATTGTCACTAAATATTTTAAATACATGTAGAATTTATAAATATATCATAAAATGTAGGTTTTGATGTGTGTTTTCATATGTGTATGTGTGTGTGTGCATGTGCATCATAGCATATGTATAACAGTATCTCGAAATAAATTACAGTCGATTAGATTATAGAATTAAACTGAAGAAAAAGACATCTACTCAATTGTTTTTTGGATGAAAATAATTAACTTGTTGGGTAGATATTTCGTTTCTACTTCTAAGACCATTAAATTGCCTGTATATTTTTTTTTTATTGATTTCTTCTTCCTGTGGCATGCATGTGCAGGTCAGATGACAACTTGCAGGATTCAGTTCTCCCTTGCACCTTGTGAGTTCCTGGTATTGAACTCAGGTAGTCAGGTTTGATGGAAATGCCTTGGAAGCTGAACCATCTTGCTTGCCAGAAAATGATCTCTCATTAAAATGATATGTATAATTATGTGTTGATGAGCTTAACGAGTGAGAATTGAATTCTATGCAAATAAGAACAGGGAGTACACTTGTGAGATGATGAGAAGAAAGGACTCCGTGTTGGGGGCTCTCTTGGAGAAGGGTAGGGTAACATATGTATACATTGTCAGTGTAGTATAGTTATGGAGAGATTTAATTTTTGATTACTAATTACACAAAATAAGTCCATTTTGAGCTCTAAATTTGCATTTTCATTTTAATTAAAAATTCCATTTATTCATTCATTACCAGATTTGCAATGAAAAATCAGATATAGAATTAAGAAGGCTGAATTAAAAATTAGTCTCTGAGAACTCAAATAGAAAATGCTTCGACACAAGGTCAATTCCTAAGAGACTGGTCAATAGTGCCACCTAGTGTTGATGATCCAGATTTGTGGTTTGTTTTCAATTATTAATTTCTTTTTTTCTGATGCCCGAATACAGAAGATGTAAATATAGACCATTTAAATCTAACTTTAAAAAATAAACTGAAATACTGAAACAAGAACTAACTCAACATTTTAAGACGGTCCTCCACTAGTCAATTTTTCTGCTCACTCTGTTGGACTTTAGTGTGTTTTGCCCCCTTCTAATCTATGGTCAATTCAGTTGCCATAGGGAGAGGTACTGGGAAAAGATGAATTATGTAGTAAATCTAAGAATAAATAAAAAATCTTCCAAATTATTAGTCATATATCTCTGAAAAGGGACAGAACTTAACTAAGGCAAGACAGTGTTGCTTTATTCGTGTGACGTAGACTCTTGCTATGTTGCCCAAGTTAGTTGTAGAACAGTAGAGGCGCAAGTAAGTGATGCTCCTGGTTCAGGCTTTCCAGTAGCTGAGGTTACAGGAATGCATCGCCAGGCCTGGAAAGTGCAACTCTTTCATTCAAAACTCAGACATATCAAAATGCCTCTGGTGTATTAACTGAAAAAAAGCAAAGGCTTAGTATGTGTTGTGTTATATATCCACAAAAAACCAAATATGCATGGTTACAGTTATATGTAAGCTTTAATATAACTTTTAAATATATACAAATGACATAGATTTGTAACATTAGTGAAAACATTATTGTATATGTTTTTAGGCTGTGCTGATGTTATTGTGCATTCTGTAATCTCAGCACTATGGATAATGAGGTTAAAGCGTTCCATAGTAATTATACATGAGGAAATTATATAGTGTGTAAGGGCTATTTTACTTTTTAAATAATTGTTATATGAAGACTTCTTACCTTCTAACACCCAAGAAAAATAATTTCAATTCCTGAGGTTTTAGGGCATTAATTAAAAATTCATACTTCTATGCCCAATTCAACAATATTCTTCACTATTACCAAAGAGTATTAGGATTTCATAAAAAGAACTTTATTAAATGACAAACAAGGAGTTTTTCACTAGCAGTTACTTAGAATGTCATGCCTTTTCCTTCCTTCATAAACATTCTCTGTGTGTTATTCAGAAGCATAATTTTGTCGATTTGAAGTGCATTAGTTTTGGGGAGAAGCTGCTTGACATATTTCAGAACTGGAGTTAGCCAGTAGATAACCTAACTACATAAGCCCCACTATGCCTAATTATAATAGATGAAGGTTTTGAATTTGCATAATTGCAACTATTGGTAGGGGTCGGTAACATATTTGCATTATCTACTTATGTTCCATACCAACTCTTTTAAGCACCACTTTACAAAACGTCTGCTAAGGCAGACATTTGTAGGTGTCAGAACAGTGTCACCTACAATGCTGGGGATGCCTTTTTCTGCCCACGTCTCAGGGATTTGATGGCTTTCTAACATCAATTTCTAGGTTTGGTTCCTATCCTAGATTCCAAGCTTTTGAAAATAAACAGCTTTCCCATCCACAGCCCCATGTAGAAACAGAAATGCTAAATAAAGTTCCACATACTCATTTATGCCTTTTATAAACAATCATTCATTTTCAATAATTCAGAGTAATTAATGCACAAGACGACAACATCCGCACAATGAAAGTACAAACAGTCAAGAATAGCGGTTGGTATTTGCTTTGAAATCTAGCAAAATGCCTGTATCTTAGAGAAATGAACAATTTTTATAACTGCTATGATTTTAATGTCAAAATAGCATGTGAAATAATTAAATTAGTAAATGAAAAGGGATGTAAATTAATCAGTGTTGAACATTTGCTAATAAAAATAATGGTGTTAATAGCTACCATTAATTTGGTAGCGTCCATGGTCAAGGCCCAAGCACTTTACGCATATTACTGGCAATTCTCATTAAAACATGGTAAGATGGGTAATTTACCATTATTTCATTAAAAGAACCGGGAGCCAGAGAAATTTGATCAGTTGCCCAAGAGTTTATAGAAATTAAACCTGGAGTTAAACCTACTTTTTTATGATTATGGCCTGTGGTTTTTTTTTCCTTACTTCTCTCTTCCCCCGAAATTACAACTATATTTTATGAAAAACACCTTCCTGGCAGAACCTTAAAAATCTAGTTAATATGATAGATCATTGCTTCGGCATTTCTTTGCTTGTAGAGATTAGTTGTCCTCAAAATAGTACCAAATGCATTTCATTTATTTCCCCACTCAACTAACACTGACTCTCTGCTCTGTGCAATATGCTGTTATAGCCATAGTGGGGATATCAATTAGGAAGTGAGCAGAATCCCAGAGTCTACTAATAAAACACTAAACATTATTACACTAGTTTTAAAGAACATCATAAAAATGAGCAAACAAAGCAAAATCAAATAGGAATTTAAGGAGAGATGTTGGAGTATAGATGGCCAAATTCAGTGTTCTGATGACTGATAAATTACTAAACTGTATTTACTATAATAAAACAAACTACCCTTACCTTCTGTATTACTAGATCTGCTGCTTTTCCTCTTTTCTCCAAGTAGATGCCTGTGCAGCGTTAGCACTACAACAGGCTGGCAAGACTTTGAGTGTGCATCTTTGATATATCTGCAGGTCCACAAAAGAAAACTTTTCATTCTAAATATTACCAAAAATACATGTCATTCCTGAGAGATGGATGGGAAAAAGAGAGAACAGGAACCGAAAAGGGCATTCTATTCTCACAATAACTCATGTTTTGTAAAGGAATTCTAGGTAGTCAAATGGTCCATTTTGCTTTTCTATACATATGTAACTGAAAGATAAATTATTGAAACATAGTACCATATTCAGAAAGAAAAATATACCATTTTCACAAATTAAATAAGACAAGAATAACTTTTTCCTAATTAATACTACTAGAAGTGTATTGGCCATGCTTAATAGGTGAAATTGTCACAGGAAGTAAGGTTCCCTCAGCTGACCTCTGGGAAGCACATCCAGTCATTGACTTTATATTTACAAGAAATCACAGGCTTCATGCTGGTATTAACTTGGTTTCTTTCAATTTCTGTTCTCCAGAGAAAACACCCAAGCTGTGTTTTCTTTTTTTGTTTGTTTGTTTTTGTTTGTTTGTTTGTTTGTTTTGTTTTTGAGGCAAGGTTTCTCTGTTGTAACTCTGGCTGTCCTGGAACTTACTCTGTAGGCCAGGCTGGCCCAGAACTCACAGAGATCTGCCTGCCTCTGCCTCCCAACTGCTGAGATTAAAGGTTTGTGCCTCCACCACCTGGCTTCCAAGCTGTGTTTTCTACAACTTGGTTTCTCAGCACTTTCCAGGAAACAAGGGAGCCAGGGAACCTCTGGTTAATTGTGAGCAACTTTTAATTGTACAAAATATTTTAGCCTTGTTAGTAATTGAAGAAAAAACATGAAAGGTCTCTTTTACATACATATTGATTATATCATAAAGAATGATAAAACTTCATGCTTTGATTTTTAGAGAAAACAAGTGTGTGTACATGAGTGTGTGCTGTGCACCTCTCCTGTGCTTCCTGTCATATCCACATTTGATGACAATGACAATCTGTGGCTCTGCAGGAGTGATTCTTTCTCACTGCAGATTTTGATTTGCTGGTGTTTGTCTCTTCACAAGTTTGATGACATTGTGACTGGCCCACTTTATCTTTGCTTTGTTTGGAAATGGTCTTAGTCTACAGCACCACTTCCCCAATTCTACTGTTTAGAGGAAGGAAAAGGTTCATTGGGCCTGATCTTGCTTAGTCTCCTTTCTTCCTTCTCTTTCTTCTTTCTTCTGCATGTTGAGCTCTGGGATTTTTATTCCTCTGGTCTCCTATAGGTTAAGCCCAAACATTTATACTTCCTATTCTTTAACTGAGCCAGCATTGGCATCTGTATTCCATCACCCTCTCTATGAATAAATAAATGCAGGTACCAGACTCTCAAATCTCAGGTCTGACTGGAAAACAGCTTGAGATGCAGCTCCTGTCACACTTTCCTCTCACCTTGGAACAAAAGCATCCCAATGGCACCAAAATGCACCTGACTGAATCTTTAGTTTTCCAGTGTGTAACATTGCCAGACTCTTAGAGAGCCAACATGTAGCCTACAAATAATTAGCATCCAAAGAAAGGCAAGTTATGCATCCAAAGGACAAATTAAGGCAGAAAGAATGGCTATGTCTGTGCATGGGGTATTAAGGCCTTCTGGATAGATGTTAATGCTTTTTAGAGGGTTTGATCTGTCAGGAGATAGTCGAGCTATAGTCTAGCCAGCTTGAACAGCTAGGTAAGCAATTTACTTTGTTGAGACTTTTCAGGTCTTCTGAATATTTATGCTTCTCAATTCAAATAAAATATTTTCATTTTGGACACAATAGGCTCCTTTGAAATTCTTACAACATCAGAATACTATGAAAACAAACAGTGGGAGCTGGGGTTTGGGCATATTTCCTTTCATTTTAATTCAGATCTAAACAGAATTAAACTGTTTGTAGTCTAAGTTCAGGGAGAATGACCATACTTGTAAATATAAGTCCTCTCCATTGATAAGGTTGTCAGCTTTACACTTGTTTGTATGTTTTAATATAATATTTTAAATAATTCTTTAAGAATATCATACACTGTATCTTTATTATGTGCACCACCAACCCCCTTCCCAATTCCTCCTGATCTACCTTTTACGTTGGCACCTCCTGCTAACGTCACACCCTCTTGTATTTATATTGTGTTCTTTTACATTATCATTTACTGTCATACACATGGATCTTTTACCTGCATGTGTATCTGTATCCTACCTGCATACAGAGACCACAGAGCCCATGGATCTTTTTACCTGCATGTGTATCTGTGTCCTACCTGCATACAGAGACCACAGAGCTCATGGATTTTTTTACCTGCATGTGTATCTGTGTCCTACCTGCATACAGAGACCCCAGAGCCCAGACGAGGTCATCAGATCACGTGGAGCTGGAGTTACAGACAGCTTTCAGATGTCGTGTGGGTGCTAAGAATTGAATCCTGGGTCCTCTGGAAGAGAAGCCAGTGTTCTTAAACACTGAGGCATCCCTCCAGCCCTTCTAGATCATATTTTTAATAACTCTCCCAGTCCAATTTCTACTTCCCATATATTCATAGATGTGGGACCATCCACTGACACATGGTTAACTTAACAGTGTCCACAGCCTTTAGGAAGATTGAATACCCCTCCTCCAGAGTATATCAACTGTCAAATGTCTACTTGTGGTTGGGACTTTTAAACCTCTGCATCGCCATGTTATAATGCTTACTGTCTTGTTAAAATGTTGCAGGTCTTGTGTAGGCAACCATAGCTGCTCTGAGTTCACGAGTGAACTGATCCTAAATATACAGAAGATATTATTTCACTGTGGTTTTCCTTGATTCCTGGCTCTTACAATCTTTCTGACATGCTTCCACAACAGACCCCAAGCCTTGATTGCAGGATTGGAGGTAATATAGGTGTTCTCTTTATGGCTGAGCATGTTACTGACACTTACTCTCTGCACATTATCCAGTTGTGAGTTTCTGGGTTAACCACCATTAATGCACAAAGAAACTTCTTTTGAGGAGGTCTGAGAGTTACACTAATCTTTGGGTATAGAGATACAAATTTAGATAGCAGTTTGATACCATGTCTATTAGAGTAATAATGATAGGTTTGTCCCTGGGGCTTGTAAGTTCCTCAACCTGGGTTCTTGGCCAGATTTACTAATTTTCTCCTATGAAGTATACCTTAAATCCTATCAGAAAGTATATGGTTTCCCCAAAACACTCATGCCACAATTACACCCATGGATATACCTTACAATCCTGGCATTATAGCCCACAGGATTCATGGTTGAATAAGACGCTTGATAACTTTTCCCACAGCAGCCTACATAGCACTTCCCTCTATTGTGAAATCTAGCCAGCTTGGAGGAAGCTTCCTTGTTAGTACCAACCTGATTTCTTCAAATCCTGTGACCAACGTGCATGGTGTCTTCAATAAAAGTATCTTATCATCAAATTCTAATAGCAGCAGTAATATCTTGCTTTGGGGCAGGGGAGAGGTGCTCTGTGACAACCTGAGCAAAATATGAAGGGAAATATCTCATACTCAGTTTTGGGCTCTCTATTTGTTTCTGGGAGGAGCTTTAACCCTTGTGGACAATAATTCTAATTTAGCTCTTTTATATGAAACACACAACACACACACACACACACACAATTTAGCTCTTTTATATGAAACACACAACACACACACACACACACATAAATCTTTGTATATAGATTTGTATATAGATCTTATAGATTATTAGGCTTCCATGTAGCTCCTTCAAACATCATTATTGTTAATTATCCTACCCCTCACCCCATCCTTCCTCTACCTTACCCATCCATTCCTCTCTCCCAACCCCCCCAGCCCCATTATTTTCTTTTTCCCATCCATATCACCTGTACTCTATGATCTGTCTTCCCATAATTTCTTTAAATTCATTTAAACAATTCACTTTGTCCTTGTGTTCAGTTCTACTTACTACTTTTTGAATAGTCTATTACTTCAATGTATAAATTTTTGCAATATTGTGCCTTTATCAAATAAATATTGTTATGTATGCCAGTATTATAGGATAAGTGATATTTTATGATGTTTTGTTTTTCATCCTTACCAACTCTATTGTTAATATCATAGAAATTCTTTTTGTGTATGGAACTCGGTCCTTGTTTTTGATTGTTTCAAAATATTTATATGGAGAAAGTACCTCTGTTTCCCTATTCTCTTTTTCTTTGAATAAAGAAAAATAAAAAAAATGCTTTTGGATTTGTGGGGATCTGGGGGAGCTAAGGTGATATAACTCCCTCATTTAAGGTTGAAACCAAAAGCAGTCTTTTAATTAAATAAAATTATGGTGCAGGTACTTTTGACTCACTACATTCAATATTGCACATTATGAGAGTCCTCATGGTGACATATCTACTTACTAACTCCATGCTTTAAGTAAAGTAACTACAATAAAGGTACTTGAACATTTAAGTTTTATGTGCTTTATCTGCAATATGGATGTTAAGCTGATGTTCCATGTTGATCCCGTCTAGATTGTGGTAATTTCAGATCCCCTTTCTTCCTATGCTTGAGGGTTTTGCACCACAAATAAGTTTATTACTTATGCTACATTAAGAGCCAGTTATGATACAGTCTGCTGTCATCCTCACTAAAGAATCTATGAGAAGTGCCTATCATGTGAAAGAATTCTGCTTCCTAGAAAGAAGATTATGGAATTCTGGAATATCACAGAAACTAATAAATTACCAACCCTCTGATACAACTATACTCCTCACAATTTATGAGACAAAATTATTCAAATGCTACAACACTATACAGCAAAAGGGGAAAAAAATCTCACTTAGTGCCCAGTAATTTCAAACTTCGATAGTCAATGAACATTCCCAGTGACAACCATATGGTCGCCAAGGATTCAATACTTTTCAAGGATTAAAGGAAGTATTTATTAATACCTGGTTAGTAAAATCCCAAGAACATTGTAAACACTGAATAAATATTAGCCATTATTTTCTAACCCTTAGTAAGACTTATCTTTCATGCTCTCTCAAAACTTTCTCTTTGAAATTTATATTGTATTATTTCCAAATCCCACTTTTAATTCATATGGCACATGAATAGCACATCAGTGTTTTCCTCAAGTGTTCATGAGCACAATATTGTACTCATTATACTCTCTTGACTTCCTTAACATGGAATAAAAGATGTATCTACTATTTACTTGTGTATACTTCCATCTTAATTACACCTTAACCTTGGCATGCTTTACTGGTATGGTGCCAATCATAGATGATTTTCATATATCTTTATTGTTTTCATTTATGGTTTTATAATATGAATTGCATAATTGCCAAAATTAACACATTTTTAATAGCAAAACAAGGCAATAAATGAAACTTGGATTGTTTGGGAGGAACTGGGATAGCTATATATTTATTCCTCTATACAACAATATATTAGGGGCTATTTTAATAATATATCATGGCTCTCTTATTTCACAGAGGGTCAACGTACCAGGCAAGACCTAATCTTGAGTATTCTTTCATTTTTTGGTTGTCTTTCAGGAATCATTTTTTCTGTTCTCCCTTAGTGGACCTCTCCCAGACTAATTTAGTAACTTTTTTCCTCTTTGTTCTAAAATCATCACAAATGTTCAGTTGTAGTTAAATTATTTATTTACATTTCTATCTGCATTTCCAAATTCTGATGTCCTTGAACACAGGAATCTCATTTTACTCATCTTGGTACCCTAATGAGCCTGTAGGATCTTGACAGTTGATAAGCAATGAATGTTGTTGTATGAAAGAATGCCATTTCAGAAATGCAACACTTTAATTAAGGTTACCAAATCATCAATGATCTAGGACGTGGCCATTGCAAGCACTGTAATTAATGGCAACTAAGGACAGATTTTTCGGAAGAAAATATTGTAGTAATTGTCTTAAGATCTTATGCCAATCAACATTCTAGATTACATTTGAATCCTAAATCTAACTGATGGATAGAATATGAATTCATTATTTTAAGAATTAAAATGCTCTTAAACTATTTAGAAATTGTAAAATTGTAGATATTTTAATAATATCCTCAATCATATACTCATTTAGAGGACACAAGACAAGACACTTAAAATAACTCCATTTTTCTTTTCTTTTCCTCCATATCCTCTCTCTCCTTTTGTGTTTTGGTTTTTCTCTCAACGTTTCCTAGGTGGGTCAGGATCTCATAATTCTGCCTGCTTTGTTCTCCAGCGTGCCAAGGTCACAGGCATGTACAACGGCAATCATACCCAGCATATTTTGAAAACAAATAATGATCCCAGTTCTACCACAAGAATTCAATGGCCTTCCAGAAAGAAATTGTTCCCCTTCTGAATATTGTACCTCCCATGTTTCCCCCGCACTCTGAGGTCTTCGTTATTGCATCAGCACCCTACATGTTTTGTGCTGTAGTCTCCGGTGCTTCCACCTCATGCATCCACAGTCATGTGGGCAGCGGCTGCAATCCAGTAATTATATCACATACTTCCCTCTCTTGAAATTATAGAAATAATTATGGTTTCAAAACAAAAGGATGGTTAGTCCATCCCTGCTCCCCTCATTGCTCACCAACTTTCTCAGTACACTCAAGTCTTTCACTCATGTGATCGCTGTTCTCCAGTTACTCGAGCGCATGAATATACTGCGTGTTGGCACAGATGGTATGGATCTTTATGTAATATTTCTCCTCCTCTTTACTTTCTTTCCAAAAAATAAAAGATAACTCCCACTTTTAAAATATCCAAATTGAATGTCACATTCCTCTGTCATATTTCATCTTATTTTGATAGTGCTTTAATTTTACCTTAAAATATGCAGAAAATTTTAACTTTCTAAACAAGAAATCTCATGTGCTGTTCTTCTGTTTTTCATCCAGTGTCTACTTATATAACTGAAAATCACAGTTACTTATTTCAATTGAAGTAAATGTATTCAGATTAATCATTGTATGTTAAGCTATTAGTTTAGATCTTCAATTGTATTCACAAGTTTTAGTAGTTATGATGTAGGGATGGGTTGGAACTTCACAATTTACCATTCACAATTATTTCACCCAGCTCCATTCTATTCAGAAGTTCATATTTGATAATATTGCTTGACTTTATTTTCTTCTGTATATTGATAGGACTGGAAAATAACAAAAGAATATTCTTTCTACAAATATAAAATTATTTGGAAAATATACAGAATTGTCAAGAACATAAAACTCTTAATATTGGTCAAACTTAAATTTCCAATTAAACCTCTTAATTATGTGAGGTATAGGATAGTGGCATCTGGTGGCTGACAGAGACTAATACATTACCAACTCATGTTTTAATCCACAAATGTGTTTCTATCTTAATAAGGAATTTTGTAAATTTATCATTATATTTTTGGAATATTTACCCCTCCCCTTGCTGAGAAAATTAGTACATTATAGTAGTATGAACGTTTCCTCTCACATTCACATTCTTAAATTCAGATTTTCACTTTGTAAACACAAAATTGTACACACAAATTATTCTAAAAGAAATAGGAGATTATCAAAATGTCTGTTTTTGATTTGTAATCCATATTAAGTAACCCCAAGTTCAGCCTATCCCAAATATCTCTTAGAATATATATGTCCTAATCTTTGTACTCAGTATTCTCAAGGCAAAAGAAAACAAGAAGTCTTGAAAACTAAAGTTCCAAACCATCCTTACTAGGATTGAATTGAGTAACCTTAAATCAGGACATTTAATCCCTTTGACCTCAGTTTTCTCTTCTTAAAAATTTAGACTAGAAGCCTAAAAGTGGTGACACACTTTTAATCCCAGTACTCGGGAGGCAGAGGCAGGTGGATCTCTGTGAGTTCAAGGCCAATCAGGTCTACAGTATAAGTTCTAGGAGAGCCAGAGTTACAACAATGACACCTTGTCTTGAACAACCCCACACAAAAAAATTTAGTCTAGAAAGACACATGTTTAAACAATTAATGGTAGAAATTTAATAGATGGTGATGATTAATTTCAATGGCATAGCTGTCCTCTGATATTTAGCATTCAGTATGTAGAGGACTGATATTTTAAAAGATAGTAATAAAGCTTCTTTAAATTCATATTCAATACTTACATAACATTCATTACCAGAGGACCCAATGGATACTGATGTGGCCCAGAGCCACTGGCAAAGAGCCAAAGTTTTTATACGCACAATTGTGAATAAATTAGCTACAGCTTAGGCACAGTTCCTCACGCACATGAATCCACTAAGTACCTGCTCCTCTGCACCCATTCATTGATTTCCCAAAACTGTTAAGGACTAGATCCTCATCTCTTGATACACAGCTATCTCTAATGCTCTTCATTGAAATTTCCACATTTTTAACAAACTCTGGTGGTAAAGTTGAGCTGACTTAAGATCTAGAAAGCATATAGATTAAGCAAAAAAGATAGTGGTCTTATAGTTGATGAAAGAGAATCTAAACCCAGGATTTGACAATTGAACTGGTGATGGAGCCCACAAACGTAAGTTAAGTAAAAGAATATTGGCCAATCAGAAATCCATGGGAACTCTAGAAAGCATGGCCCATGCAAGACAGGTTGCTTTAATTAGCTCTAGTGGTTGTTGTCAGGAGGGGTTAACTTCTAGGGTTTTACCGTACTTAAGAAAGAAAGAAAGAAAGAAAGAAAGAAAGAAAGAAAGAAAGAAAGAAAGAAAGAAAGAAAGAAAGAAAGAAAGAAAGAAAGAAAGAAGAAAGAAAGAAAGAAAGAAAGAATTAAAGAAAGAAAGAAAGAAAGAAAGAAAGAAAGAAAGAAAGAAAGAAAGAAAGAAAGAAAGAAAGAAAGAAAGAAAGAAAGAAAGAAAGAAAGAAAAGAAAGAAAGAAAGAAAGAAAGAAAGAAAGAAAGAAAGAAAGAAAGAAAGAAAGAAAAAAGAAAGAAAGAAAGAAAGAAAGAAAGAAAGAAAGAAAGAAAGAAAGAAAAAAGAAAAAGGGATGAAAGTAGGATTCTTACCTGAAATCATCAATTTGTAGGAGTCATTCAGTGCAAACTGACTAGAACACAGGTAAGGGCTTCAAATCCCACTCTTTATGCTAGATCTCATTCTCGTGTGTGCCTTTTAGCTCACACTTTTACTTTCTCAGCAGCTCTCCAGTTTCAATCTGACCAGTTTCAATCTGATGTGATTTTGTTACTTTTCTCATTATGACAGCAACTATCTAACACAGACAACACAGGGGAGGAAGGATTCACTCTGGCTCACTCTTTCAAAAGGTGTCAGTCTATTGGGACAGGGAACATGTTGCAAAACTGCAACTCACCCCATGGCATCCAGGAAATACAGAATACTTGTGTGCATAATTTTCTCCATTTTCCTTTTATTCAAAATGGTATGTTAACTACATTGAAGGCAGGCCTTCCGCAGAAATTTTTCTCTTTAAATACCTTCACAGCCACATCCAGAAATTAGTTTCACTAACCTCTCAGCGGCTTCTCTATCCAAGCAAGTCGAAGCTCAAGTTTAACCATCATAAATCAATCTGCCCAAATATCTTAATCTACAGACCCATCCACACAGAATGTGCTTCCCATCAGTTATACAATCAAATCCTTTTAAATTATTCCCTTTCTTGCTTATTGAAGGAGGCTCTTGAATTCACTTGTTCATAGCCTGGAATGTATCATGACTCAAGCTTAGCCCATCAGCCAGGCTGGCCTAGAATTTGTGATCCTCCTGCTTAAGCTTCCAAAGACATGCAACACCACACTTGTCTCTTTCAAGTCATTTTAAAATCTGGGACTTTGTTTAATTTTAAAGTTGTGTCCTTCAGATCTATGCAAGCATCTGCAAACATACTCTCTCTTAGTGGAAAAACTCAGACATGTTTTGTATTCACTCAACATCCCTTAGGAAAGGTGTTACTCAGGTGTCATCCTTTACAATATCAAAATGAAAATAACCCAGTTAGAAAGTAGAAATAGATATCACCATGAAGTATGTTTTAGCACTGAATGTAGCATGACCAACAGCTCCATCACAAGAACAGATCTGGATTAAAAACTGAGAAAGTTTTGTAAGACGAGCATTCTCTCTTTTGCTTCAGAGAATATTGAAGACTAGACAAGGTAGGTAGGTAGGTAGTGAACAAATTAGGTATATTTTTAATGTTTTGCTAGTTGTTTTTGGTGATGATGATTGGTAAAGAAATATTTTCAGGTAACATGGAACTATCTGCAGTTGCCATTAGGAAAAAAAAGTAAATAAAGACATACTACAGTTATAGGAGATGTAAAACAACAGTAGGATGTATTAGACACCTCTGTGTCTAATAGGAATTTTGAGATTTATCACAACCTGGAGCACATCCAAAAGCCACTAAATTTCTGAATATATGACACATCACCAGGACTTTTATCATTGTAAAATGATATGACTCAATTAATTTGAATGAAGATAAAAGATACCTAAATTTTATGTCCTATAATAAGCATCACTTATGTGACACATTAGTACAATTTATTAAGGTTGATGATTTTTTGAACATTAACTGTGATCATGGCCTTGGATGAGTAACATGGCCTTGTATGAGATATTGGAGAAATAATAAAAATAAACAGGAGACCAACTCCATTCTAGAATAGCTTGAGCTCAATTTAAGAAATACAATTTAAAAAATTTAAACAGCATAATTATAAACAAAATCATCCTTTAATAATAAATCAGTTGGTTCATTTTGTTTCAAGAAAATAAAGGATAATGGTTCAGCTGCAATAGCTGGAAAAATTGCGTAATCAATCTCAATAGGCCAGCAAAGCTGACTAGCTTTGACTCTTCTGATTCAGGCAAGCATGTTTTTTTTTCATTCCAAAAGACATTGGCTCAGGGTTTTCTGCATTTTTATTAAGTGATCAATAGCATTGTTCAAAGTCAAATATATAACAAATTATACATATATATATAATATATATAAGATACACATATTATATATATATATATAAAATATATGTATAATTTGTTATACACACACACAAACACAGAATATTATACACACTGGTCTTCACCTTTCTGCATTATCGTGCTCTCTATGAAATAGAATAATATTATGTCATGTAGCTGTATGGTTATTTCACACATCCCAAAGATAGAAACAATTTCATTTTAATATTTATATCAGTAGCATTGTTCTAACCACAACCTTGTAGATAATTGATTCATATTTCCTAAGTTTTCCTACAAAGCTTTCTATGAATTCTGATTATTTTAAATAAATTCTTATTGGCTCAGGGGCAAAGAGGACACAGAATGGGATTATGATACACAAATCCAGAGAGATAAGATAGTTATAGTAAAAGGGAGTTTTCAAGTTTTGTTAGCCCTGCTTAGAATGCGGCCTACTATACATATTATTCTTTCATCTCACAGGAGCTCTGGTCTTGAAATCAAAATAATTAATTTTCATTAATCCACAAAAACAAAATTCTTAGTTTAGTTGTTTGTAATATATAATAGGTGTGTAGAATGATGGAGCTGGCGGGGCAGAGATCTCCGTGAACTTGAGGCTGACCTGGTTTACATATTTCCAGGACGGCCAAAGGTACATGATGAGACCTTATTTAAGAAAGAAAGAAAGAAAGAAAGAAAGAAAGAAAGAAAGAAAGAAAGAAAGAAAGAAAGAAAGAAAGAAAGAAAGAAAGAAAGAAAGAGAGAGGGGGAGAGGGGGAGGGAGGGAGAGAGGAGGAAGGAAGGAAGGAAGGAAGGAAGAATAATAGAAATGAATGAACAGTATAAACCTCATCAGAGATCATTGCTAAACAGTTTTAAACAAATGTATGCATTTTTAGACATCTTGAATATTTAAATAAAATATTATGGCGGATATAATTATATCTGTGTACACATATATACACACAACTTAAAATTTTTTGTTTGTATTATTTATCTTGGTAATCTCCAAAATAACTAATAGTATGAATTATACTCCAGATTTTGGAAATAATTTTTGAAGAAACTTAATGCAGCTAAACTTTAAGAGATGACTCTCCAGTAATGGACACAGTATTTTTGTCTAGTAATAACCATATTTTCTATCTTAATATCATGTTGGTATTAAGTTGTGGATCATTAAACAGTCAAATCGTTAACTGAATCATGTCATGTCCTGTGGAGTTTTATAATGTTTAAATTTTCAAAACTTGACTTCATGTAGGAAAACGAAAGGTATTAAAAAAAAAAAATCTAGTTCTTCCCAAGCTCTGACAGCTTGAAAGGAACTCCAACAGAGAATCAGAAGTAAAACGAAAACTCCCAGAGCCTCAGCCCGCCCATACAAGTCTCTAATTGGCAACCTTCACAGGGGATTTGTCTCCATTCAAGTACTATATACATTTATTTCCTGAGTAACTTGAAAATAAAGACATTGATTTTTATTTTAAATCAAAATTAAGATATTAGATCTATCTTTGCCAAAGTTTGAATTTAACATATGTTAATTTAAAACATACTTGATATGAAATCTTTTAATCTTTTATGAATGTGGTTGTCTAAATACCTACTTTAGATGCTGATACTTTTGCAAAAGAGATCATGTTCACAGGCCCATGGCTCATGTCTTAGTTAGGGTTTCTGTTGCAGTGATAAAACATCCAAATCAGAAACTTAGGTACGAAAGGGTTTATTTCATCTTGCACTTACAAGTAGCAGGCCATCACAAAGAGAAATCAGGGCAGGAATTCAAGGCAGGGACCAGAAGGCAAGATTTGAAAAGGAGACCATAGAGGGCCATTGCTCACTAGCTTGTTTCTCGTGACCTGTCATTCCATTTTCTTATACAACCCAGGACCATTTTCCAAAGGTAACACTGACCACAGTCTGCTGGGCTCTCCCATATTAATCACTAATTAAGAAAATGCCCTACAGGCGTTCCTACAGGGACATGTGATGGAAACACTTCCTCAAGGGAGGTTCCTCTTTCCAGATTATTCTACTTTGTATCAAAATGATTTTTTTTGAAGCCAGAAAATAAATTTAATCGATTTATTTTTTAAAAAATCTTCTGCCTAAATGTCAAATATTTCAAAGCCTTTCTGTGCATTTTGGGAATGTAACAGATCAATCTTGACATCTTCCTTTGTAAACCTATGTGGTTTCTATTTTATTGGAAAGAAATTACTGGTATTTCTTCAAAATGTCTCAAACAACTTTCAGATTATCTAGTGTTAAAATCTTACATTTTTGTGAGAGACCGATATTATTTTGAAGAATATGTGCTTTCTAAAAGCTCAGTGTCAGTAACAAAGCTCAAGATAGACTGGATAATTCTTTCCTCTTAATTTGCTTTTCTATTTAGCCATATCACTAGGAGAACTTCATTCATCTGTATACTAATAATATTACAATATCTTGTGATGCAACAGACTAATCACCTCTTTGGAGAATTATCTGAGAGCCATACGGTGCATGTTTAAAAAAAAACACATTATGTGCTGACATAATATATAACTTATAGGATGTCGAAAAATTAAATAGTGGCTGTCTGTTTAGGTGTGGGCTTTCACTTACAGTGTTTTTCATTTTATATATAGACACAGGGCACTTAGAACAGCGATATATCTTAAATTCACAAAGTAGCTGCTTTCCAGATACTTTGGTTATCTCATACATAGATCCCGAAAAGGGAGATGACTTTCATAACCTATCTTGATTCTAGATTTATTTTAACACAGATACTGAATATGATCACTCAAGATACAAAGGAAATTGGTTTTAAATAGGACTGTGAATGTAGGCTACTTAAGTTCAAATGAAGACCAATGGATTTTCCAATTAATATGACATTTGAGAAATAGCCTTACTACTAAAAATTCTAGTACCAAGCTATTTCACAGCATTGCACAATCTTCTGCACCTCACTTTGTGTTGCTATTGTTCTCATACTACATGACTATTTTTAGTTTCCTTTGTATTTTAAATGAAGGGTTGCCTAGATGATCTCTTCTTCAGATTCTTTGTTTATCTCACAAATTTGTTTGGCTTCACTTACTTATAAAGTCCCTTCTAACGCATATATGGCTAGCCATTTCCTCCTGGCTTTAATTCAACATGTCCTGGGCTTGCCTGAGCCTTTTAGTGGAGAGCATCAACCTATGCATCTTCAGTACCAACTAATTAATGTCATATATGTAAATGATTCTTATCCATATTGCCTTATAGTTATACTTTATATATATTTTACCACATCATAATTGTCAGCTCATTGTGAAGTTGGTCTTACTCTTCTTTGTTCTCCTGGAACACGTCACAGTGAATCACTCAACAGACAGTAAATTTTGGTGGGTGAATAAGTGAATGATTGCTTTTTGGGCAAGGGACTTCCTAAATGTTCAGAACACAGGAGATGAAGGATCTATTCTTTATAAGAATTTTCGGTCTTGTCTCTTCAGATACTGCCAGAGGATAAAATGGTAAAGACCACTACGTTATATGAGAACAGCATCATTGTATGAATATTTAGCACAGGACTCTGGGATAATACTTTTAGTAAGACTATTTTCTCTTATTCATTCAACTTCTACAATGGGTGTTTGTCTCCTGATGTCATTTTTCTAAAAGAGTGCCATTTGGTTTATGTTACTAATGTGTCAGACATTTAGAATTTTAAAGGAAATACAATTGAGACAAAAGCATTTCTAATCCAATAGGATTTGATTAACCATTAATGCTAAATGGAAAGTTCATGACCTGGGCCTAATGGGCCCTTTACAAGTTGTAGTGGACAATTAGGCAACTCAGCAGTGAAACTGACTTCAAGGAGCAGATTTTGCCTGCCAGCCGTTCTCAGGTTTGGATTTCACTGGATCGAGTTCTGAAAGGTCAGCACTGGCCGGATGAGTGGTCCAGAACTGCAGATGGCAATATAGTCACCTGACAACTCTGGGGCTCCCCAACCTGCTGCACTGGCTCAAGTTCACAGAAAGGTCACAGCAGGCCCTGTATGATGACTCTCCAATACAGAGTTCCCAGAAACTCTCTTTTCTTCACCGTATGGAATAAAATATTTGTGTTGTTTCCAAGTCTGGGAAAAAGAGAATGCCAATGTTGGCATAGTGGTGAGGCTATAGCTTAGTTGAGAAAGCAGCCCACTGTGGGGCCTCCTTCTTCAGAGGGATCTCCTTACCATAACCAAACAATGCCAGGAACTTCAGAGACATGCCCTGCATTTGAGTCCAAAATCCCAGTTACAAACTATGTCCTTGAGCCTCTCCTGTCATCATCTTGAATTTTGGTTTCATTTCCAGCTATAACATGTGGAAAATAGTATTATCCATCTCTTGCCTTGGAATATTTGGGAAGCTGATAAACATGCTATGTACATCGCTAGCAAAACCATTCATACATGAGCACATTTTTCATTTCTTTCTGACTGAATGATTTGATTAGAACTTCTAGGAAAATTAGTGAAAATAATATTTCCTTACTTATAAATATGTGAGTGAAGATTAGTAAGTTGAATGGCTTTTACTTGTCACCCTCAAACACTATAACCATTCCCCAAAGAAAACAAGATGACCTCAACACATGTCTGGCCAATGAGTCTCTAGTAAGGAATGCATATACATTTAAAAAACTATTTTAACTTTCTCAGGCTGTTTTTAATTGGCTTAAGACAGTCATATTATTTATATTTCAATAGCATTTTTAAAAATATCACAGTTGCATAAATTGAGGACATCCAAAAGTAGAAATAGTAGAAATAGGGTAGAAAAAGATTGGATATATTGTTAGAACATCGTTTTACCCAGAAAAAAATCAAATAAAATCTTTTAAGTTTTGTTATTTTTACCAAACTCAAAGTTAAGTTTCATACCAACTTTAGCAAGTGTTACAGTTGGCCACAGATCTGAAATCCTCAATGTTTCTCATCAAGGTAGAGAGAGAAAAACTGCACCTGTACTTGGAAGTAACATCTATCCAAAAGGAAAAGAAAGCTCTAGAATCTTAAACAATGAGGTTATTTCCCTCCCAGGGAGTCTCTTAAGTACAATTGAAAATAGACTAGAGATCTGGAAACAGCTCCCCACACCCCTCTTATATAAGCCTTTGACAAGGACTGCAGATTTTATGCCTGAAAGTTTTTGGAAAAGAAATACTTTTTCTTGGAGATCATATTATAAATATTTAACTGAGAACTAGTGTAAAAAATAATTTTAAATCTACACTTGTGATACATTTTTCGTAGAACAGAAAGCAAAGATGGATTGGTACTCACAATGTGTCCAATTGTTTGTTTCAATCAGGTTAGAAAACACAAAGCTTCTATAGCTTATTTAGTCCCTCTGAAAGTCTCTGGGAATATCACCAAGAACACAGTGGAGAAGGGTCCAGAGATACAGTCCTTCAAGCCTCGGGTTGGCTTATTGTGGCTTCATGTGCTAAAAAATGCTTATTATGTGGTTGATGCAGGTAAAACGGAAAGGTTCATCATCCTTACCTTATGTCTGAGTAAACACTTCTGCCTTCTTGGAACAGGAAGGAAAAAGCAGTAATTAGATGAGTTTCCCCTTTGAAACTGTTGGGTTATAATTTCTACCTTGTTATTTTAGAATACGATAGACATGCATGTATAAAAGGAAGGAGTAATGCCTTAGAGATAGAAACAGAGGGTTGCCATTTATGTAAGGGCTCCATCCAGTGTGTGGGCAGTTGGTATGCTGACAGCTTCTGTCTCAGAGTAGCACTTGCTCTGAAGATGTTTTCTGAAGTGTATGCCTATACATATATAGTCAAGATTTCGTTTCTTGGTTGTCCTTCATGTTTTCTTTTGTAAGGTGTAGTTCCAGGAACTAGAACTCCTCTCTTCTACCAGATTTATTTCCCTTGAGGCAGTTGTTGGGGCAGTTGGTACAACTCAGCCCTCTGAATTTTTTTGTGCTATTCTTCCGCTGCTCAGAGGTCTTTCAATTATAGAAGGTGCCATAAGTGCATCACCTTATATGGTTCCTATGGAAGCCACTCTAGAAGCATTACCCCCTTCCCATCGTTAAAGCCAAGCCTCATTTGTTTTTCCAGCTCAGGTGTCTGCACAGTCCCAATGCAAGCCTAGTCTGACTTGTAGGGTCAAGCTGTCCTTTCATAGTCGGGGAAACACTGATGAAAATCCTTCACACTGAGGTTTGCAGAACTTAACGTCGAACACTCCCTTGAGGATTTTCATTTTGAAAGAGATTGCCTGGACAGGTTATTGATTTACACTGAGAAATGGATTTCTAATCCTGGAATTTCATCCGATGAAGGGAAGGAAGTTTATTTGGTGGGGAAAATCTGTCACCCTTCTTTCTGTCCAGACTCTGAAGTAGCCACTGCATCTGTCCTCGGTAATAATGTCCTCTAGTCGATGGCAGAGCCTTTCACTAGGATGCCATTATAACTCTGATGAGAAGTATGCAAAGAAAAGAAGGAAAGGAGAGACTGCACCATCACCCCATAGGCGCTTAAAGGAGAGGTGGCACTCTAGAAGTCACGCATCTGTGAGAAGATACTCTTGAAGACTATATTCAGAATGCTTTGGTATTTTTCTATAATGGTAGAGTTTCACACCTGAGCTAAATAAAAACAAACACACATCAGTAATAAGTATAACCAAAGCATGAAAATGATAGAGTCTATTGAATCCATAATATCTTCCCTTTTTTGGAATGTACTTCAGAGCTTCTAAGACTTAAAAGGTTCACCCACCAGAGGTCAAGAATAAAACAATACAAAGCAAATCCAGCACAGATTAGAACAAAATGTGATTGTGGTAACTGAATATCAAAGATGACTTTAAAAGATAATGACATTATATGCAGCCCATCAACTTAAAAATAAATAAAATTGCCAGTAGCATTGATTATTTTTATTTAAAACAATGATAAATGTAATACCACAAGACAATTCTAAACCCTTCCTTAACTAGATCAGAAGAAATTAAGAAATTAACTCTCCCAGCAGAGAGAAACCACAGAAAGTTGATAGACGGACCCAGGAGCACATGGTAAAGCCAGACATTAGCCTTCTTCTTCAGTGCACTCTGAGACGACACATATGCATTACACTATACTGGTCCTAGACAGCTGCTGGGCCCTCAGTGGTGGTCCCTGATGTACTACAAAGACTGACTTCACAACATTCCAAATGGTACCTCAGAAAGAATAGTGATTTGAGAGATTTCAACCAACCAAAGTTGATTGCTTAAACAAATTAATAAATAACAAATAACCAAGCAAGAAATTACTCATCACTTTCTTAGATTAAACAATGATAATAAGGTTTTGGAAGTTCTCATTTAAAACTTGGAAAAGGCCATACAATGGTAGCATACGCCTTTAATTCCAGCACTCCGGAGTCAGAGGCAGTTGGATCTCTGTGAGTTTGAGGCCAGCCTGGTCTACAGAGTGAGTTCCAGGACAGCCAGAGTCACAACAGAAAAACCCTGTCTTGAAAAAAAAAAAAACCAAAAAAAAAATCTTGTAAGAGATAGTAGAGCAATATCCTGTCTTATATAATCCCTTCACACATAAACAATCTCAAATCCTAAAGAAATCTCGATGACTTTTTTTTCAAAGTGAAACCTAATGATATTAAAAGAGAATAGTTTCTAGAAGTAACTGTACATGACATTAATCATTATCTCCTTGATGATTCTTGGTATAGTTAAATTAATCTAGGTTAATAGAGATATCAAGTTCAAAATGGGCATCATGTCACTTCTTTGATGAACTTTCATTCATTTGATCTACTTTGGCTTTAAATTCAGGCCCCAGAATCACCAGATACTTTTCTCGTATAAGAATAAATATTGGTCTTTTAGGTATCATGCCATTCTTTCCTTTATCCCTCCTTTAATGGACTTTCATTGAGAATTATAGCCGATAACAAGCATATTATTGGGAGAAATTTCTATCTCCTCCCCCCACCCTGTGTGTGTGTGTGTGTGTGTGTGTGTGTGTGTGTGTGTCTGTCTGTCTGTCTGTCTGTCTGTCTATGTGGGTACATGTTCATGTGAGTTGAAACCAGACATCAACCTCTTGTGTCATGCCTTAGGAATCATCTATCTTGACTCTCGGCTTAGAGCTCCCCAAGTAGGCTAGGCGAGTTGGCCAATGAGCCCCAGGGAACTGCTTATCTCTACTTATACAGTGTTGGAATTGTAAATATTCAGTACCATGTCTAATGTTTTTGTTCTTTTATGGACGATGGTGATCAAATTGGGTCCTCATGCTTAGATAGTATACACTCTAGAAGCTGAGATATCACCCTAGCTTTAAGTTACTTTTCTCATTTGCTTCATTTGTGTTGTAAGAATATATCTTTTATAAGTCCAACAAAGAAGTTCTGATTTAAAATATTTGGCTATGCTCCAATTGTTGGTCAGGTTAATTCAAGTAACTCACCCAAACAACACAATCTAATGCTGTTGCCCTGGGATGCCTCTCAGAGGTTGAAAGTTAAATCTCTATTACTGAAGACATTGTCCACTTAGGTCAAAGGCTTGGTTTTGGAAGATTAGACCTGGATCTAACTTAAAAGCCTTTTTCCTTTCATGTAGCCCCCATACTACCTGTCCATCTGCCAATGAACAGACTCAGTCAATAGTGTTGTCCTGTCCTTATGACTATGAACTGCAATAATGCCTAGCCTGGTAAGAAAGCCCTAAATGTATAATGGTGGAACTTATAACATTGCAGTAACCAATAGACATCTAGTTGGACTTTAAGCCTTCTCAAAAAGAGAGGGATTACATAGCTACTGAGTTCATGAGTCCATAAGGAGAGTCTACCACCACTTTCTTAGACCAGCATAATTCCTAACTTCATTCTAAAACTTATCATAAACACACGTGAGTGTAGCTCTCACTCCTTATTAAATAAGCTTGTCCTTAGAGCAGATAGAGACCATTACAGAAATCCACAAGTAGTCATAATGCAGAGATTAACCAATGATAGGATGCCTAGCCAAATAAACACATCTACAACATAACTCCTGCACATCAAGCTCAATACATCCTGTAGAAGAAAGATTGTAAGAACCAGAGAACCAGAAGTGTCCTGTGATATTGTCTACTAGAAATGACAGTGAAGTGACACCCATGATACTTTAACAATCTGACTGTTTAAACAAGATCTAAATTATGATAATACCAGAAGACATACTAACATGGAAGGCTGGAGTGATCAAGAAGTATTACTGTTTTCCTATGATATGTTAAGTATTTAATAATATTATTACTAATGCCATTATGTTGTTACCCATATTTCTAAAGTCTCATTTTTTTCAAAATCATGACAAATTAAAGAAACTTTTTTATTTCCAACCTACGACTGCATTTTAATGTGGAAAATTACACACAATCTACTTGTGAAAGTAGACCATATACAATCCCTGCTTCAGGTGTTCAATAAATTGTCCATACTCCGGCTTTGTTTTTATGCATAGTTTCTGTGCAAGGCTTGCTTTTACAATTTTCCCTAAAAGCTCTAGTTTCTAATTAGGCTAATCAGCTTATTTCTGTAATTTCTGAGAGAAATATAAAACCATTAATGGCCTCTGATTTGGAAAACTTAGTTCTTCCTGTAATAACCTTTGTGGCTTTGATTAGTTCATTTTTTACACATAAGACTCAGTTTCTCAATCCTGAAATAAAGTGCCTAAATGAGATCTCGAATGTACCTTTCATCACTTGCATATAGAAGTCGTTTTCTTGAGGCCATTATGTGAGGGAAAGCCATAGGGCAATCACCATTTGCCACAAAAATGTGTGACCACTACTTTAATTTTAGAGTCTAATGTGAAATAATCCAATCAGGTCTCCTGTAAAAGCAGTGAGTGCCACTTGAAAGTCAAATACTGAACACCTCTAATTTAAAGATAGTTTTTAATTCATTTCATTTCCTCCCTTTTCTAACCTAGTCTTCTGGTACAGAGTCCAGATAAAATAGCCTGAATATATTAATCAGGCAGTGAAGCTCTCAATGTAATATATTTAGGGTTTTTTTTCTTTTTAATGTCATTACAAATTTTCTACAGTGTCAGCCCAGACGTCATTGTATGTGGAAACATAGCATGAAGAATCATAATCTGATGGGTCTTAATACAATATATTAGTAGTTTTGCCAAAGGAAAGCCATTTATTAAGACATTTACTATTGTTAAATGCATGGAGTACAGTGACATCTATAGGGCACTGTGAGCAATATAACAAATGATATTCAGCCCAATCTGGATGCTAAGGGTGTGGTAAGAAAGATTTCAGTATCTGGAAACTGTGTGAAATTGAAACAGAAAGCTAAAAACTCAAGAGTAACACTTCAGTTGGTGTGGTCTCCTTGAAGAAATAAAGATGCTAGAATATTTTTCAAAGCATAAATAGCTTCAGATGACTGAAGAAATTGTTGGGGAGAGACTAATTTCCATGGAAACAATATAATGGGAAAAAAATAGAAAGATAAGGTACAGTGGAGAAATAAAAGAAACCTGTATAAAATGAGAAATACTTGGCAATCAAATAAATAGTGTAGAAATGACTTAGTTAAAATATATCTATGTCCAATACTATTTGATCCTCTGCAGGAGGACTATCATTGTAGTTATGCTGTGTGCTATGACATTGAAATTACAACTGCTAACACATTTTCATTTTGCAGGCATATCTGCTAGTGACCACACCCAATGGAGAGAACTATAGACTGCTTGCCACTGTGAGTCTGGACTCCAGGTCAGCAGCAACCTTCTGACCCTTAGTTACTTTATCCATGAAGGGGGAAGGATGACAAGGCAATTACAAAGGCCAAATCCAGCTGTAAACTTTTCCATCCATAACCTTAAAGCAGTGAATACTTTCCTGTTTTAATGATTCTGGGATTCATAGTTGACTTGATGTGCGACCTTACACAAAGCTCTCAACCTCTCTGTGCTATGGTTTTCTCCTGTGTAGTTACAGCTGTGTGGACTAGATGACCTCTAAACTGTCATCTCCATGACCTGGTTATTCTTAAGCACTGTTCTAGATTCCCAAGCCAAGTTTGATCTCTATGTAAAATAAATACAAATCTACCTTTGGGAAGAATGAAGAAGATTGGGTGAAATCCCAAGCCTAAAAAAACAAAAAGAAGACCTCCAATTATTTTACTGATGAACTGGTTCCCAAATGCATTTATATGAGCTTCAGGTAGAAAGGAGGTACTTCAGATTCTTCCTTCCTAGACCTCAGAGCTACTATGTGATTGCTGATTGGGAATGTGACTGCTAAGTTGTTTTTGGTGGTTTTGTTTATCACAGCAATAGAGAACTAAACCAGGGCAGAGAGTAATACTAGGAAAGGGAGGTCTTTCTGTGACAGACATGACCACAAGACTTTTGTGCATAGTATTATTTTGTTTGAGGAGGTAGAGGATTTTGGCGCCTTCGTCTAAAAATATCAGAGAATGTTCAGTGCTTATTGAGCTGTTGTGGGAACTACGAAGTTAATGCTGGAGAAATGCTGACATTGGAGACCTGGCTTGAACTAAGAAACTGAAAATGGGCATAAGAGGTGGCTCAGTGGATAAGGGATCTGACTCCTCTTCCAGAAGACCCAGGTTTGAGTCACATGGCAGCTCACAAATACATATAACTTTAGTCTCAGAAGATCTGATGCCCTCTTCTGGCCTCCTCCAGTACCACACACATGATCTATAGACAGATGTAGAGGAAACATCTACATACATAATGTGGAGAAAATAGAATTCTTAATAGTAAAACATTTTATTTACTGGGATAATGCTAACTTGGGCTAAAAGTCCAAATATAATTGATAAGAGGCTAGAACAATTGAGGAAAAATCTGAGAAGTATATCAACACAAATAATCCCTGGTCCAGGGAAGGCTGTTTTGATGTCAGTGTAGCAACTGACCTTGGTAATGGTTAAGATTCTCCATCATAGTACTGATTTTGAAGGCATCATAGAGATCAATTGAAGACTAGCACTGTGAGGAGCCATTAGGGAAGGTGCTTCCCCAGTTGCTATGGAAAACTGAGGATACTGGACATGTTAGGACTGTAAAATGATCAGTAGGAAGTTTCAGGTGTCAAGTGCAGATGGCCTGAGTGTGTTACAAATAAAAGAACTGTAAAAGTGGGTCCTAAGCCTCTAAGGTCTCAGGAGACAATGAATGAATCTCAGAAGTTGGACACTGGGTTTTCAGCAGTTGAGTTCTTTAATCTGATTTGTTTTTTGTTTTTTTTTAAGACAAGGTTTCTCTCTTGTAACTCTGGCTGTCCTGGAACTCACTCTGTAGACCAGGCTGGCCTTGAACTCAAAGGGATCCTCATGTCTCTGCCCCCCAAGTGCTGGGATTAAAGGCATACACCACCACAGCCCAGCATTTAATCTGATTTTTAACAGTGCCCTTGTTCTTACCATTTTCAGTAAGAAGTATTTAAACTTGTTATTTCTTTTACAGAAACTCATAGTTAAGAGACTTTGGATTTTTAAAGTATCTTAGACTTTTAAAGTGTTGAAAAATTTAAAGACAATGGGATCTTAGATGATGGACTACGTTTTATAATGTGGTATTAATGTTAGCAGGAGATTGTGAGGACAAAGAGAGAAAGATTATAATTTTACATTTGTGCATTTGTGTGTCAAATGGGCAAGGTGCAAACTTGTGGCGTCTAATCATGGTTGTTAACTTGATATACATGGAACAGACCTCAACTGAGAAATCACTAACATCAGATTGACCTGTGAACATGTATTTTGGGTATTTTCTTAATTGATAACTAATGTAGGCATTTCCAGCTTACTGTAGGGAGTGGCTGTCATAGGCAGGTGGCTTAGAGATCTATAAGATAGTTAGCTCAGTAAGCCAAGGGGAACAAGCCCATAGGGATCTCTGATTTATGGTTTCTGCTTTCAGTTCCTTTCTTGAGTTTTGGTATCCCTCCACAATGGGGTACAGTTTGTAAGATAAAATAAACTCTTTCCTCCATTAAGTTGCTTTTGGTTTACCACAGCAACAGAAAAATCCAAGTAGGACAGGAGACAACAGAGTGGTTATTGTACCTCATGAGACTCTGTTCTTCCCCCAGCCTGAGTCCTGAGTAAGCCTCATGTTTAGAATAATAACAACAAGCACAAGGACAGGTTACACATTACACTTTACTCTCTTTTTCTCCAAAATGTTTAGATTTAAGCTAAACCTTACTAAATGGATTATCCTAAGGTTACAAATGTAATCGCCACATTTGTTCTAGCAAGAAGCTCTTGAGGAAACTCCACAATATTTGTATTTAAAATTTAATACTTCTGTTCTAGATAAAGCTATTTATTAATCAAACAACTACTTTCTCCTCTTCTTATTCTTATTTAATACTTTAAAAAATGTGTATGTGTGTGAGCTGAGAGTAGAAATATGCCCAGTATATACATCTGCATACCGCATGGTATGCTGACACCAGCAGAGGCCAGAGACAGTGGATCCCGTGGCCCAGAGTTGCATGCAGTTGTGAGCAGTTGCAAGGAGTGTGAGAACCCAACCAGCATAACCTGGCTCATCTCTCTTATCTGCATCAGCAAAACCTGGTATATCTCTCTCGTTCCCGAAGAGAGCTTCTTAATATCAACAAAAGAGAAACTTTTTTTTTTTTTTTTTGGTGTTTTGACATGAGGCCAAGCCTAAAAATCTTTTCAATAAAGAACAGTTTTATTAGGGACACAGTGTGTGCCAAACTGAGGTGAACATACCCAGTGTCTTGCTTAATCTTTTTAATTACATAAATGTTTCACAAACTTTTTATAAATGACAAATATCGTGTCAGAAAATTTTAAATTATTAAGTGCCAGTTTGAACTAAGATAATATGAAGCCAGCCTTGTTGCATTTGTGGCTTTTGTGTGTATGTGCATATATAAGGAAAATAAACATTCACACCCAGAATTCCACTTAAACTTAGTCTTACTTGTATCATTAAAGCTTCGTTTATTTTTTGCTTACTTGCATTATGATCTAAGAGTAAATGGCATGTTTGAACACCTATACAAGAAGAACTTCCTGAGGTTTTGATAAACAGTTGTCTTTCTTATCTGGTATTATTCTTTGCCTCATTGGCTGATGATTTACAACTCATATTTCGCTATGTGCCTCAAGCACCTTGATGATCTATAAACAGTGAGAAATCTGGTTCACCGATTTACTACTCATTCATATAATTGTTCAATTATATTATTCATGTAAAGAAGTATCAGAACTATGACCTTGTGCCCTCATGAGCAACGATATTATCTGAATGTAGTAGTAACGAGTACTTTAATTTGCCTTTAATCCTATATATTCCACTTACATATTTGTGTATCTTTATAATTAAAGATACATGTTTATATATAGGTTGGCATATGAATATAAACTATTTGCTCTATCAACTAAGAAGATCTAAATCATGCTATCCCAGTAACACCTACACTGAGACCATAAATCTTGGTTACTAAAGCCATCCAATAACAGAAGGAACCAGTGCCTATTGGGGTAAAGGCTTCGATAAGTAAACAAAGCATTGTATTTAGGGAAGACCCAACAGGCAAATAGAGGAGGAAACCAAATCATGTGTAGACTCATAAATAGTGAAAATGGCAAATAAGACTACATTTTATTGTAGGTATTGTTGGAAATTTTTCTTAATAAAGAGAAAATTAATTCTAAGTATAATTTACATAATTAAAATCAAATTCACACTGAAGATTTACATTTGAAAGGTTGACTATGAATCTATTAAAACTGTGTTTGGAATAATCTTCTAATGCTTTGGTAGATTAAGAATGTTCCAAACAACCTGAAAACAGAGAAATATAATTGAAAAAGTGTACAGATTTTGACTATATTTAAAATGACCCTGTATAAAAATGCAAATATGGAGAAACATGGAAAACATATTTTCAATATCCAAAATCATCAGGTCATTAACACTTAGCACATTCAAATTCTTAAAGCAACCAGAACATAAAGGAAACTCCATAGAAAATACAGGTAATAATTAGAGTACTTTGTGGAAAGAAAGGGTAATTAAGAGGTGTCTGAAGAGGTTTTCAAGTTCAGTAGTAGTCAGAGAAAACAGGAACATTGTTTTCATGTGGACGAAACCATAGAATTAATTTTCAAATCAAGCATTGTTAACTGGAACTGGAAACTTTGGTGGTAACTTGATATGGACTGTCACATGTCTGTTTTCTTTCTTGCAAACTAACTAAACCCTGATAAATACTGTGCATCAGAATTTAATGGCAGACCTTGTGGGGCTTATATTTTTAGTAGGAAAACAAACATCTATAAGATAAATTAATAAGCATTACATTTGGGATTTGGCTGTCAATAAAAGCAAAAGTTAACTCAAGAGAAATCCAAGATAACACTTTTATGAGCCTAAATGATAGTATACCATAAACTACCTCTTACAATCAATACACATCTCAATAGTATGAGTTTTGGTTTGGAATTCGTAATGTGGTATGAAACCTAAACAAACCTTGAAGATTTTAGGGGAATAAGTGTAGAAACATGTTCTTTTAGTCTGTATACTCATGAAAGAAACCAATTAAGTACAAAAATGGATAAAAATAAAACTCAGTATTCTTGTTGCCAAGCAAAGTAATTTAGAAGGTGACTGCCAAGTCTAACTGTCCTGAGAGATGAAACAATTCCAGGAGACACTACCCAGGTAAACATCTCTGACACCAGAGATCTCCTGGGCAGAGTCAAGTGCTTCTAATACTTAGACAGGAACATTCCAATTTTCAACATCAGAAATATTAAATGTTCCTGAAATCAAGTATCATCTTTGCTTTTTGGTACAGGGGATGTATAAAGGATGCCTACATCATGGGTCCCTTTTTTTTCCCTTTTAGTACACCGTCGTTTTGTCTGCATGCATGTCTGTGTGAAGTTGACAGATCTCATGGGACTGGAGTTACAGACAGTTATGAGCTGCCATGTAGGTGCTAGGAATTGAAGTCAGGTCCTCTGGAAGATTATCCAGTGCTCTTAACTGATGAGCCATCTCTCCAGCCCCATGTGTCCTAATTTTTACAGTATCCAAATCATTCTGGAGCCAGCGTAACTCTCATAGGGTAGAAGGTGGAACAGACAGAATTGCAAATTACAGATTTCTGCTAGTGCAAAAACCTAGGTTCCTAGCTGATGCCTTAACATCTTAACATTTCTTTGGGCATGAAGTATTTATAACTCATGTGGAACTCTTCCTTATTGGTTCAATTTTTAGTATCCATACATGAACAATTTTTATTATAACTCTCCTGTATGATTATGTGCACATGTAAATGAGGAGTTAGACAATGGGTATTTTAGTATATTACACCGAAGAAACAAATTAATGAGGAATGGTTGAAAGTTCAAGTTGAGGTTTCTGAAAAGTGTCACCTTTTCATGCCTCAAGCCATGCAGTTGTGTCTTTGATATGGAAACCATGACACTGTTGTTCTTAGCTCAACTGGAGTTGCATTGTATTGTGGGTAGACACATTCTCAAAGTCACACAGATGTGTAGTGAGCCAAAGTCAGATGAATAAATGAATGAATAAAATATCCCAGATTCCAAACACATCCTTCACCAAAAACAGTATGAGAATTAGTTGCTGGTGTTTGCAGGACCTCTTCTTAACAGAGGGTAAAGAATGTTTTATGTGAAGATGATGTGACTTTGGGAAGAAATGTGATTGGCAGATAATCTGATTGGCCTAGATTAGCTCCAATGTCAAATCCAAGCCAATAAACTGAATGATAATCTTCTCTTTTGTTAGAAGAGTAGCATATGATTTAATCAGTTAACTGTAAAGCCTAAACAGCTCCATTCCTGAACTCATTCCTTTCACTAATTTTGCTTTCATTCCTTGTAAGCAAATAAACAACAGCTTCACAAAAAAAACAGGACTGGGGATACATCCTGGAATGTGATGGTGTGACCCACCTTGCTTGTTGCCTGAGAAGTTCAAGGTGCTCTGGTGCTCTGAAGGACTTTTGTTCTTCTTTTTCAAATGAACTTGTTCTCTGTTTGAAATCAGTGCCAATTTGTTCTAAGCTATTTTTACATGTTTACAAACACAGAAAGCACAATGATCACACTCTGTCAAATGAAAGTGACATGTTCAAGGCAAATCATTTTATTACTTGTAAAAAAGACAGTTGTAGAAACAAATAATCAGCAGCCAATCAATATTGAAAATAGTCCCCGGATGAGATGTTGACACACACTAACTGACATATTATTAAAGATCCTTCATATGAATCAAACCATATGAGCTATTTTTGAATCAATATAATGTGCCAATAACTGTTTTTGAAATATTTTGGTAAAATCTTTGTAAATATTTACAAAATGTTGTCAAAAATATTGTATATAATAACAATAAAAAAGGTTAGAACTTGAGTTGTAGAAGGAGGATTGGTAGAGAAACACAGTTTCTTTAGCATTTCTTCAGCCTTTCTTACTCTTTGATTAGAGTATTCCTGGTATGAAAATGTTTCACAGTTAGCACTCAATCCATATATCCTGAGTCATCTCATTCTTCTTCTTCTTCTTCTTCTTCTTCTTCTTCTTCTTCTTCTTCTTCTTCTTCTTCTTCTTCTTCTTCTTCTTTTTCTTTTTTACTTCTTACGTTAAGTTTTTGAAATTTCAGTTGGCATATTCTCAAACCTAGAAATTTTGTTCTGGTGTATTTAGTGTCCTAACAAGCCCTTCTAAGACATTCTTTATTCCTGTTGCAGTGATTTGTCCGAAGCATTGCTTTTGAATACTTTCTTATAATTTTTATCTCCCTCAAATTATCATCCTTGTTGATTGCTTCTGTAGGACTTCCCTGGGAAATGTGAACAACCATCTGCTCTTCCCAGATAGAGTAGTAATGATAGGCCAGAGAGATAATTTCATCCACATCTAGCTTAGTGAGCCAGTGGATTTGCAAGGGTTAATAACTGGAGCATGGAGGCCCCTAAGGCAGCGATATCACCAAAAGCTACCTAAATGAGTGATGACTCACAAAAGCTGCTTCCCTGGGCAACCCCCATGACTTTGGGGCAGCTCTGCTGGTTGTAGTCTTCTCAAGCCAGCATTATTACCACATTGGATCATGTTAGGGACAGACCTTGTGATTCTTACCAGTGTCAGAAGCTTCCCAAGAGTTGGAGTTTTGTTCACTTCCTGAGTCCTTGAAGTCTCATTTACTTTCTAAATCTTGATATGTTTCCCTACATTACAAATATTTAAATCCAGAGGACAAAGCTACACCACACAACCATCCATTTATCCTATTAGATATAATTTACTGTCTGGTAATCCCAACATACATCCCTGTTGTATTTGGATCTGATGATTACTTACTCTCCTCAGAGGATGTTTTGGTTTTTATTGCACTAATAAGACTTTATTAGAAGGGAGATATGGTGTACCAGGTAAAATGAAATGTGGTAAGTAGTCCTTCAGGGGTAAGGTGATAAAAGGGGTGAGTCTATAATATTATGATTAGGACTTCTTGTTTACTTGAGCATGTATCACATGGCTGTGAACTTCACACATAGTCTATAAAATACAGGATGACTACAGAAAGTAAAACTGGTGTTTCCCTTCTCTTGATTTTGCCACACTCTAAAAAACAAAACAACAAAAACAACAAAAACCAGTATTTCTGGTTAAAATTAGCCATGTGCCACAAGACAATATTTCAATGACAAGCTGAACATATGATGATGGTTTGATGAGAAGCTGCAGCATTAAATTCAGGATCTAGTGATATCACAAAGCATTATGAAATTGGACTAGAGAAATCAGAAATTGCATAGTATTCTAGAACTTGAAAGTTTTATATCTAACAGGTTTTAGTCTTCTGTTATATAAAACTAGCTTTGTTATTTTTTTTAACTAGAAAATTTTACTAGTCTCCTAAAATTAGTTGAGTAGCTTGGCATTGTTTACCCATCCTTTAAATACTTGCTGGGCCAGCTGCAGAACAGTCTCTATCTGAGCGATGTGGTTCTTAGGGTTCTACTAAACAGTCCTCAGATTATGTTTGAGTAGTACTTGATTAAATTATTTCAGTGTTTTACTTCTCTGCCCTCAGCTATTCTACCAAGCCATTTATTGTGCCCAATACACACAAAGCAGACCCAGCTGAAATCACTTAGTGGATTTTTTTTTTCCTTTGATACATCAATTGGCAATCAGCGCCTCTCCCACAGGTTGGCGGTTGTTATAGAACCCTGTGTTTCAGGAAGCCTTCCTAGGCTAGAGTCAGATTTGCATGTTCCATGAGACTATGTAACTGTCTGTATTTGTTCTAATAGCTCTTATCGTTCAGTTTTATTCACAAGAGACACGTCAATATGTTCCACTAATCCACTATAAGTTTAAAACTAAGCATAGTTTTAATTTCTTTATCCCTCGTGAATTTAAACATCATCAGCTCTTTAAAATATTTGCTTAAAGCAGTATATTAATAATTGAAATGTGTTAGTCCATTAGTGTTTGTTTTTTTCCCCCCATGTCTTTCCTTGATACATTTATGTAATTGCTCAGTTTACACTTTACTGTGGTGAACGTCTGCCATCTGGTGGCCATTATATGATTTGCAGTCAATAGCCGCATGGGTAAGTGAATGTATTTTAAGTCAGTATTTCTACTTTAAGGAGTGAAGTTCCATACTGTGTGGAAATTAAGCACCAACTCCCTAATTACATATTTTACTTGCAATCTCATGACTCAGAGTCTTTGAAGATAATTTCTTTTTCTTTTTTCTTTCTTTCTTTCTCTCTCTTTTTTTCTTCCGACAGGGTTTCTCTGTTGTAACTCTGGCTGTCCTGGAACTTACTCTGTAGATCAGACTGACAGGACTTTTCTATCATTATGGAATGTTCTTCTTAATCACTCTTTAGCTCTGGTTTTTACTTTTAATGATTTTTGTAGTGTGTCTTTTTTCTACTACAGCACTTGCAAGCAACCTACATCCTAATATTGAAAGTGTTTAGCTGTCACTGTTTCTGTCCCACTGGCTCTGCTTTGTGCTCCACACATGCCTCCAAAAGTGGACACACCTCTTATCACAATGCTAATATTCTGTAAGGCTATTTAGCATTGAAAAGGCATGGCCACAAAGAATGACCGTTACCAGTAAGGTGTTCTACAAGGACTCCACACTGCTTATGACTTAGAGGGGAAAGTAATGGCATGAGAAACCCTGATAAAAACCACAAGGTGGATATTTAAAAATTAGTTTCAGAAGCGCCTGAGCAGTAGAGAATATGTTCAGTTTCTAACTATAAGATTAAGTAATCTGCGCACACTGATTTTATTAAAACACATCTAGAGATTTCATGTAAAAGCAACAATTACAATGCTGCTTCTCGCCCTCCCATCTTCGTATATGTGGACAAAATAAATACAAAAGGAAGAATAGTAAACCAAAACTTGAAAACAATATTGGAATGTGACAAACTTCTGGACAAATTGTACAGAAGTTCCAGAAAGAGATCCAGACATACATGAAAACATGATTCATGATATATATACCAATGTATATAAGAGGCAAAAATCATAATAATACCATAAATTGTACAAAATAAACCACAAAAGGGTTATTTTTTCTTTTCTCTTTTTTATAGTTTATTTTTCTTTTTTCATATAATACATATCAACACCACTCCTAACCTCCCTCCACTCCTCCCAGCTCCCCCATCTTCCCTTTCCTCCCATTAAATACCCTCCCCATCCCCACACACTTATCACCCCCCAGCCCCTGCTTCTCCCATAGAAGAGAGCAGGCCACACAGGGTCATCCCTCCAACAGGGCACAACAAATGGGGCAAGGCCAGGCACCAGTCCCCACATCGAGGGTGGACCAGGCAACCGAGCTTGAGGAAATGGGTCCCAAGGGCAGACAACGGTTTCAGAGAACCCCTACCTACACTCTAGCCCGCAGCTCTCTGCAAGAACAGAAAGCCAGACAACCATGTGACAAATACAAGAGACCCTGTAGGTTCTTTGTCTTCCACTTCTGGCTCTGAGGGACCCAAAGAACATTGATCAGCCTGAAGTTTTTGCTCTTTTAACTAGAAGCAAAGTCTTTGGAAAGGAGGGAAGCCTTGTAATTTTTCCCCAATGGGCACATTGTTATTTTTGCTTTCTCTAACTCTTAATCTTTCTAAGTTCTAGTTTCTTTATTTTTTATTAATAACAGATTAAAATGAAATATTGCAACCACTTGTCATAACTTTCATTGTTTATTCTTCGTGGAGACTGAGGAACCCTCCTGTGGACTAGAGCAGGACTTGACCCCAGCAAATACATCCCAATCACATCATCCCCTCCACTCTCTTCCCCCACTGCTTCTCTTCAAAAAAGAGAAGCTTCCCAGGGTTATCACTAAAGAAAGCTATAATAAAATGGAACAAGGTGGGGATGGACCCTTACATCAAGGCTGGACAAGGCAACCCAGTCCCAAGGGCAGGGCAGGTAAAAGTGTCAGAGACCCTCATAGATACTTCAACTTGTAGGAGTTCTAAAAAACACCAAGCCTGACAACCGTAAGATATCTTTAGGGTTCCATGTATATTTGATGTCTGGTGCTTCAGTTTCTGTGAACTTCTAAGAATACTGGTCAATTGAAATCACGAGGCTTGTTTTCCTTATGTCCTTAACCCCTCTATTCTCCCACAATCTCTCCTCCCCTTCTCCTGAGGGCTTCCCAGAGTTCTGCCTAATGTTTGGCCCTGGGCATCTATATTTGGACCCACTGGAGGATGCCTCTCTGATATTGATTGGACTAGGCACTGATCTATGAGCAGAGGAGGATATCATTAGGCATCAGAAGGTTATTCAGTCTCTGATTCCTGGCCAGCCCTTCAGTGTTAGGGATGGGCTCCCTCCCTTGGCATGGGGTTCTGCCCTTCCATTGTCCTTGCAGGTTCTGCAGGCAGTATAGGTTATAGGTTGAAGGTTTTATGGCTGGAATGATGTTTCAGCCCCACTACTGGAAGCCTTCCTTGTTGCAGGAGATGAACTACTCAGGCTCCTATCTCCTGACCACATTCCTAGAGGTCCTTGCTAGGGCTATCCTCACAGGGAATTTCCACTGCACTGGATATCAGGATCACCTGTAAATGTTGTCCAGTTCTAGTTGTCTCTCCCTATATTCTCTCCCTCTGTCTCTCTCTCTCTCTCTCTACCTAGTCTATCCTGTTCCCATTCCCATCCTACCCAGACACCCTGCAATATCTGTTCTCTTTCCCCTTCATAGGGAGATCTGTGTTTCTCCTATGGGGACCTCCTTGCCACATAGTTTCTCTGGGTGAAGATTATAGTGCCCTTTTCCTTTGCTTAACAACTAATATCCACTTCTAAGTGAGTACACACCGTATTTGTCTTTCTGTGATTGGTTACCTCACTCAAGATGAATTTTTTTCTAGTTCCACTCATTTGCCTGCAAAATTCAACATTTTTTAAAAAAAGAAATAGATGAATAATACTCTATTGTATAAATGTGCCACATTTTCTTGATCCATTATTTAGCTGAAGAGCATAGATTGTTTTCAATTTCTGGCTATTATGAATAAAACTGCTATAAACATAGTTTAGCAAGTATCCTTGTGGTAGGATAGGGTGTCCTTTGAGTATATGTCCTGGAATGGTATAGCTGGGTTTTGCAGTAGGTTGATTTCCAGTTTTCTGAGGAATCACCATATTGATTTCCATTGTGACTGTACAAGTTTTCACTCCTACCCACAATGAAGGAGTCATTACAGACCTTGAAAGAACAATACTCAACTTCATAAGGAAAAAAAAAAAAACCAGGATAGTGAAAACGATTCTGAACAATAAAAGAACTTCCAGAAGTATCACCATTCCTGATCTCAAGCTGTACTACAGAGCTATGGTAATAAAAACTGAATGGTATTGACATAAAAACAGACACAATGATCAATGGAACCAAACTGAAGATCCAGATATAAATCCACATACTCACAGACATGAGATTTTGATAAAGAAAGATTTTTTGATTTGAGGATTTTGATGGAAATTGAATTGAATCTGTAGATTTCCTTTGGTAGGATGGGCATTTTACTATGTTAATCCTACTGATCCGTGAACATGGGAGATGATTCTGTCTTCTGAGATCTTCAATTTCCCTCTTCAAGGACTTAAAGGATTTATCACACAAGTCTTTCACTTGCTTGGTTAGAGTCACCCAAGATACTTTAAGTTATTTGTGGCTATTGTGAACGGTGTTGCTTCACCGGATTTTTTAGAGTCCATTTGTCCTTTGTATATAGGAGGGCTACTGATTTTTTTAGTTGATCTTATAGCCAGTCACTTCACTGAAGTTGGTTGTAGGAGTTCCCTTGCAGAATTTTTGAGGTCACATTTGTATACTATCATATCATCTTCAAATAAGGATACTTTGACCTCTTCTTTCCAATTTGTATATCCTTGATCTCCTTCTATTTTCTTGCTTCTCTAGTTAGAACATCAAGTACTGTAATGATTGGGTATGGAGAGAGTGGAAAACCATGTCTTTTTCCTGATTTTAATAGAATTGCCTTGAATTTCTCTCCATTTAATTTCATGTTGACTGTGGCTTTGCTGTAATTGCTTTTATTATGTTTAGGTATATCCCTTACATCCCTAATCTCTCTAAGACTTTTATCATGAAGTGGTGTTAGATTTTGTCAAAAGCTTTCTCAACATCTAGTGAGATGATCATGTGTTTTTTCTTTCCAATTTGCTTTCATGGTAGATTACATTGACTAATTTTCATATGTTGAACCAGTCTTGTTATCTCTGGGATAAAGCCCACTTCATCATGGTGGATGATCTTTTTGATATATTGTTGGATTGGTTTGTGAGTATTTTAATGAATATTTTTACATCTATGTTCATAAAGGAAATTGGTCTGCAATTCTCTATCATTTTGGACTCTGTGTATGCTTTGTGTATCAGGGTGACTGTGGCCTCATAAATGAATTTGGCAATGTCCCTTCTGTTTCTATTTTATGAAATAATTTGAGGAATATTGGCATTAGCTTTTTTTTTGGTCTAATAGAATTCTGTCCTAAAACTGTCTGGTCCTGGGCTTTTTATGGTTGGGAGATTTTTAATGACCTTTTATATTTCCTTGGGGGATTTATCTATTTAAGTTGTTTATCTGATCTTGATTTAAGTTTGGTAGGTTGTAACAAGAAAATTATCCCTTTTTTTGATTTTCCAATTTTGTGGAATACATGTTTTAAAGTATGACCTAAAGATTCTTCGGATTTTTCTCTGTGTCTGTAGCTATGTCCCCTTTTTCGTTTCTGATTTTATTAATTTGGATATTCTCTATCAGTCTTTTAATTAGTTTGTTTAAGGTTTTGTCTATCTTGTTGATTTTTTTCAAAGAACCAATTCTTAGTTTTATTGATTCTTTGTATTATTCTCTTTGTTTATTGATTTCAGTACTCAGTTTGATTATATCTATTCCTCTCAGATGTGATGACTTCTTTTTGTTCTAGAGCTTTCAAGTATGCTGTTAAGTTCTTAGTATGGAATAACTCTACATTTTGTAGGTACTTGTTCTATGAATTTTCCTCTTAGCACTGCTTTCATTGTGTCCCATAAGTTTGGAGATGTTGTGTATTCATTTTTTATTGAATTCTAGAAAGTTTTTATTTTCTTTTTTGTTTCTGTCTTGACCCAGTAGGAGTTCCATAGAGAGTTTTTCAGTGTCCATGAATTTGCAAGCATTATGTTTTTGCTGTTGTTGTTGAAATCCAGCTTCAATTCATGGTGGTCTGAAGAATGTATGCATTATTTCAATATTTTTGCATCTGTTAAGACTTGCTTTGTGGTAGAGGATATGCTCACTTTTAGTGAAGGTTCCATGAGGTATGAGTAAAAGCTATATTCTTTTGTGTGTGGTTTAAATGTTCTGTATATATGCTATTTATGACATTTGATTTACAACTTCTGTTAGCTCCAGTATTTCTGTTTCCTTTTAGTCTGGATGGCCTGTCAGTTGGTGAGAGTGGGGTATTGAACATCCTTAGGTTGGAGTTTCTTGTTTGTTTATTTTGTTTAGTTTTGTTTTCTAGTACAGTCTGTAGGGCTGGATTTATAGATAGATAATGTTTGAATTTAGATTTATTATGGAATTTTTTTTCCCTCTATGGAAATTAAAAGTGTTGCTGTTGCTGTAGTCTAGGCTGGCATCTGTAGTCCCTTCTAGTCTATAGCACATCTGTCCAGATCCTTATTGGATTTTAGAGTCTCTGTTGAGAAGTCAAGTATAATTCTAATGGGTTTGCTTTTATATGTTACTTGATCTTTTTCCCTTGCAGCTCTTAGTATTCTTTTTCTCTCTCTATGTTTAGTGTTTTGATTATTATATGTTGAGGGACTTTTTTTTTGGTCCTCTCTATTTAGTGTTCTGTATGTTTCTTGTACCTTTATCACCTTCATCAGGTTTGGAATCTTTTTGTCTATGATTTTGTTTAAAATATTTTCTGGGCTTTTGAGATGGTAATCTTCTCCCAGTATTCTTAGGTTTTGTCATTTCATGGGGTCCAAGATTTCCTGGATATTTTGTGTCACGAATTCTTTTGATTTAATGTGTATCTATTTCTTTTATAGTATCTTAAACTCCTGGTGATTCTTTCTTCCATCTCTTATATTCTGTTGCTGTACCTTGCCTCTGTAGATCCTGATTGCTTTTCTAGATTTTTTATTTCCAAGATTATCTTGGTTTGTCTTTTTTTTAGGGCTTTTACTTCTGTTTTTATATCTTGAACAATTTTGTTTATTTCCTTCAGTTTTGCTTTTTTTTCCTTGGATTTCCTTAAGAGATTTATTCATTTTCCCCAAATATTTGTGTTTTCCTGTGTTTCCTTGATGAGTTTTCTCAATTGCTCCAACTGTTTGTCTTTTCATTGATTTATTTTAGAGATATATTCATTTCCTCTTTAAGGGCCTCTGTTATCTTCATAAGGTTGGTTTTAAGGTCTTTTTTTCTTCTACTTCAGCTATTTCAGAGGGTTCAGGACTTGTAGTAGGACAGTTGGGCTTTGGTGGTTACATACTGTCCTGGTTGTTGTTGATTGTGTTCTTGTGCTGTCTTATAGGCATCTGGGCTTAGGGTTATTACAGGTTTAAGTGTCAAGTCTCTGAGGTTTTCTTTATTGGGTGAATATTTTGTTCCTTAATTTCTTTTCTCTCTGATTTTCTGTTCTTTGTGGCCCCTTGTCAAGCAGGGATTCCTTGCCCAGGTTGGGGGCTGGGACACTGTTCTTTTAGCTCGCTGCCATGGCCCACACTGGAGCAGATGTCTGTTCAAGTTCATATGTAGGACTAGGGAGGGCAGTGGCAGAAAAGGATGGGGCTGGCGGTGGGAAGATGATGGTAGATTGTGTGTTGGGTGGCTGGTCTGGTCTACTGGGAAGATTGAACAGCAAGCTTCCTACCCAAGAGATGTCTTCCTAAGTTGGATCTCTGTCTGCCCACGTTGGTATCTCACACATATCTTATGATACTCAAAATTATAGGGGTTTATCTGAACCCAAGATTTAGAATATTATATAATATAGAAATCATCTTTTATATCACATAGAAGCATATTAAATGAGCTTCTAAGCTAAACAAATTAAAAATAAAATATAATAAATAAAGGTTTAAAATATATAAATCATATGTAACACACACTAATATTAAACTAAATTTTCTGATCACCTAAAAATTTAAAATATTAAGGATAAATAAAGATCTTTCTATATTTCTTATCACTATTTTAATAATAACACTATAAATAAAATGTAGTGATAGATAAAAGATATTGTTGTGGGATATTCACCAGAGAAGACTGTTTAGACACAGGTTTAAGCCAGTAGAAAGTCTTTATCAGTCTGCTGACCAGACAGCACTGAATTCCAGTTGGCTCCAGATCCCAGTATAGTTCTGAGCCTTTTTTAGGGTGAGCTTTTAAGCATAAAAAGAAAACCGTATTTTGAGTTGACATACTTAAGTTAACAAGAATAGTTAGCCAGAGGCAGAATTACAGAAGACAAAAGCAATGTTTGTGCATTTGAGACTTTCTCAGAACTGTATGGACTTTGATGGAATAGACCTTTGTTTTAATTTTGGCAGGTGGTACTGTCTACATGCTGAGTCTTACAACCAGAATGCCTCTTCTATCATGGAATCAGTTTTGGTAAGGTCTCAGAGCCTACTCAGGTCTGGGACCCTGTTTCTTTTCCCAGTGGTCTTACTGAATGAATCAAATCATGGACTCATCTTGCTTTAATCTAAGATATAAGGTCCTATTTTTAATCTAGTAAGAATTAGAATTAAAGTCCTAGTCAATACTGATAGCAAAGTATCAAAACAAAGGAGACTGGTACCAATTATAGCAAGAATTATTTTTTTAACCATGGAACCCCTTACAAGATTTTAACATTAATTTGGACTTCCCCCATTCACAGTGAGTTTTGTCAGTCTATGGACTGACAATCTGGTTAGTTTTTATCCCTCTGTAGTATAGAGGCCAGACGTTTAAGCATAACCAGCAATCTTGGCTGCTTTTTTGGCTGGGAATGATTAACCATCTCTAGATAGTTAATGCCTTTCTATGCCTTTCTATGACATAGAGTCTGATTTTTCATGTTTTTCCTATTTCCCAAAGGCCAGGACTTTTTAAGGGAGTTTTTTTTTCAATACAATCAGATACTCACAATGGGCATCAGTGAACAAAGGTCAAGATGGAATATGGATTGTTGGTCTTTAGCTATGTTAGCTACCACTTTCTCTGTATCTACGTTTTATATACCCAGGTCCAAGTACTATAGTGAGGTGCATTGGACCATTACATTGTATTCAAATATAAGAATCAGGAGGCGATAGAGGGGCAGGGAATGAAAGGGCCTGGGGCCCAATGAAACCTTAATTTCAGTGGATCTATATTTCATAGACAGTCCATTTGACAGCATCCATGGCTTCCATTCTTTTAATGTGGATGTGGATCTATGGTGTAATGTCAGCTACCTTCACAGCCATCAGAGCAGAGAGAATTACCATATAGAGTTGTTTTCAAGTTGGTTCTATTGCCCCTTTGGCTACCTGCTTGACCCAAAGAGTGTCACCAACTGGAACAAAGGAAAACTTGTGGCTGACTTGAAGGCTGGCTGATTCTCTTGGATAGTCCAATGAATATCATTTTTGAAGGATTGAAATGCCTGTAGTAACTTGAGAAAGGAATCATTAGAGAGTTCTGCCAACTGCCTGTCTTTGAGCCTGGGAAGCAGTGGGGGAGTCTTTTTAGGAAGTACATGGGGTGCAGCAAGCTAAAGCAAAGCAAAAGAAGAAGACCTATCCACGCTTTGTGGATTTATTATAGTTTCTGTTTGTTTGTTTCTTTGGTTTTTGTTTTGTTTTGTTTTTAATGTCCTATTTATTTTATTTACTTGGCCAGAACTCTGATGACTATGATTGAGAGGTTTTAGCTATGAAAGCCTGGCCATTGTCTGACCCCATTGCTAGGGGGAGGCCAAATAAGGGGACAAGTTCCTGGAGAATCTTCTTAGCTACTATTTGAGTAGTTTCTGTCTGGATGGGGAATGCTTCTACCTACCCAGAAATAGTACCTATAAAAACTAGCAAATACTTGTATCTTTACCCACAGGTAGAACTCTGTGAAGTCAGTTTCCCAGAGTTCACCAGGGTGTTGGTTTCTTATATGGATCTCTTTCTGGGTCAAGGTTCTCTGTTTTTAATTCACTTGAATACAAACCGGACATCTGGTTGTCCAATCTAGGTATATAACATACCTTGGTCTGAGCAACCCAGAAAGTTGATGAGTAGCCTGGTAAAGGTTAATTGCCAGAGTCCTGTTAGTTGTTTCTGGGAGACTAGGAGAATGATCTTTCCCTCTGATGTCCTATATCAACCTGTGGAATTTGAGCTGAGCTGTTCTTTTTATTTTTCATCTCATGACAGTCAGGAATGAAAGCTGTCATCAGGTAAGAGGTTAGCAGGATTGATAGTGGTGGGTTTTTCACATCTAACAAGAGAGTAGTGTAGGAGTAGGTCCTGGTACTACATCATACACTCATTAGAAAGCCAGTGTTCAGGTGTTCTTCAGAGAAGGGACTCAACCATGCTGTGACTATAAGATCTGAACCCAGAATTAACTTGTAGTTTTTTTTTGTAATTAAACTAGCAATAGCCACCACAACTCTTAAGCAAGTGGGCCATCCTATGGCTACAGGGCCCACTTGCTTGTAGAGGTGTGTCCTAGGGTATTTCTATGGCCTCAAAATTTAGGATAAAACCCCTTTCGTCTTTTGTTTCACAGACAAACACATGAGGCTTTGAGACAACTGGAAGTTTTAGGGCTGGAGCTGAAATCAGAGTTGCTTTTCAAACACTAAATGACTTTTGTTTTATCTTGTTCCAGATTAGGGACTCAGTGCCCCATTTTGCGTTGGTGTTTAAAGGATTTGCTATTTCTGAAAACCCTGGTATCTAGAGGCAGCCATTTCTAGCCCTGGCCTCTGATGTAAAAGGTAGGGTCTTTTGTTTAACTGACATTTTGTAGCTCAAGTTCTGTAAGCCTTGCAGTCGTCCCTCAGTGGCCCTTTTATAATCTATTTTTCCAGGAAACCTCTGATGGAAGGACAGGAATCCACATTTAGTGACTTTAAATCTTGGGGCAACCTGGCCCAGGTATGTTGCCCTCTGTAGCTTCCCACTGGGTCTATCCATTTAAAAGCAAAGATGAGTTGACTCACCTTTTTCAATGTGAAGCTGAAGAATGTACCTTTCAGGTCCAAGACAGTGAACCCTATTTCTCTGGAAGAATCAGATTCATAAGAATCAGAGGTAACCCTGAGCCTTTTTATGGTGAGCTTTTAAGCATAAAAATCATATTCTGGATTGACATACTTCAGTTAACAAAAAGAGCCAGAAGCAGAACTACAGAGGCTAAAAAGCAACATTAGTACATTTTGAGACTTTCCAGAATTGTATGAACTTTGATGAATTGGGACTTTGTTTTAGTTTTAGTAGGTGGTGCTGTCTACATGCTGAGTCTTACAGCTTGAAGGCCACTTCCATCAATCATGGAAAAGGTTGTCAGGGCCTCCTAAGGTCTGGAGCTCTGTTACTGAAATAATTGCACAAATCTTCAATGATATATAAATAGCACCTACAGTATTATTTAAGAAAACTAATTGTCAATGACAAGAGCACGATCTCAGAGTAAAGCTACGTAATATAGAAATATGAAAAAGAGCAGAAATGAGGAAATCAAAATCAGCTAAATTAGGAGGAAAATGTGTATTTGATATTGTTTAGGGGTCAACACATGAACATCAGGTCAGCATAAGATAGAAGTTAGAACAAAAATGCTTATAGTACAGGCACAATGATAAATAACTGCTGTTCTTCTTCATGATAAGTGGCACCCACATTGTGAGTTTCAAGGAAGATGGCAACGTAGAATAGTTAAAGATTAGTGGAAAGAAAATCAATACACTGATATGTGGACATCAGTGTACACAAATGGCCCATTTTTCACTTTTGACTCACTAGATGTATGGGTGAAAAATTGAAAATGAAAATATAGACAAGTCACATAATAATTTTATAAGAATTCATCTATGGGCATATAATTTTATGCTACATATTTAAAAGCATATATAGATGTGATGTGAGCTTGTAGTTTCCTACTTACTTACTCTAATTATAAGAAGCAAATCCAGAAATCACAACACAACAAATTCTGTCTTTTGGAAAATAGGTGTGAATAAAATAGAAATAAATGATCCTGAAGTGCTGGAACTTTCCAAAATATGTCAATGTGGAGAAATGACTGGAACTATGCTGCTTTTGCAAGTCTGGTCACCTTTGCTGGCTTTCTGGGTTAATGATGTAATGATATAAGCTATGGACTAAAGAAAACCTTTGTGCACTAATTTTTTGAACAAGAGGATACACACACACACACACACACACACACACATTAGATATATAAAGGACTCAAAGTTCTTGACATCAAAGAACAAATAATATAATCAGTTGATGGGTAAATGAACATAAAAGACTTCAAATTAAGAAGTGTAAATAGTCACTAAGTAAATGAAAAAGATGTTTAAAATCTTTAACCATTAGGAAAATGCTAACCAAAACTATACGAAGATTCCATCAGAATGAAAATCATCAAGAAAATGGAAAAAACAAGGTGAGACTGATAAACAAAGGAGTTATCATTCCCTGTAATAGAAATGAAAATTACTCCAGAAACTGTGGAAATTAATGTGTAAGTCACTCAGATAATTAAACACTAGCATAGCATGAGCAAACAACACAGTAACTCTATTATAATGTAATCTCTTTAAAATGCTGTAAACCCTTCTACTAAAACAGTAAGGGTATCTGAAAAATAAAACTTTATTCCGTAAATAGTGCTGCAACACAAAAACCCAACATACATGAAAAATGAAAACAACAATATATATATTTAGAGTCATCAATTCCACAGAAATGATTTCCAATGAGACCGAATTAGACAGAATTCAAGCCAAAGAATGCATAACAATGATCATATTTGTGCTCAAAGAACTAAAAGAGGACAAAAAAAACCCCAAATGTATTCCAAAAGACCATAAATGAACAGCTGAAGTAATAAGAAAGTCTAAAAGGAGATGAAATTCAAATTCAATAAAGATAGAAATATTGAAGAAAAAGCAAACTAAAATATTGGGAATAAAAATCTCAGCAAGTCAAGCTACAAGCTCCTTGGAAAACTTTCCTAAAGGAACAGAATATGGGAAGAGCAGAGCAGAACAGCATAAAAAAGTAGAATTTTAAGACTTAGATATTGACAAAGATAAACTAATAAAAAGATTAAAATTGAATACTTGCAATCTATGGGACACTGAAAATTCAAATAATGTGCATAAAAGGAGAATTTTATTCTAAAGTTATAGAAAAAATTCAGTAAATCATAACAAAAATATTCTGAGCCTTGAGATAAAGAAGCCCATTTAGATTCAAGAGGCATTTAGAATACCCAACAGACATAAGCAGGAAAGAATTCTTTGGAGCCATATTATAGATAAAATAATAAATATACAGAACAGTAAATGTATGTTGAAGTAGAGAGAAACACCAAGTCACATACAAAGGCAAGTCCATGGGAAAATAAATTAAAATACAAAGGACTTATAATACTTTATTTCAAAAAAAAAAAGAAAAAGAAAAAGACAACTGCCAAGCCTGACTACTACACCCAGCAAAGTTATTGTCAAAGTTTAAGAGTAAAGAAAAACTTTCCATGATAAAATGAATGAATAATATAATTCATGATTACTAAGCCAGCTATGGAGAAGTACTTCAAGGAGTCCTTCAGACTGAAGAGAGTGGTTAACACATGAGGTCCTGGAAAGAATGAACTATTAGAGAATAGTAGAACAAATAAAGAGTATGGAGCCACAAGAAACTACAAAACCAACAAAATGACAATTAATACACATTTCAATAATTCTGAACACTGATGGTTTTGATTGTTCACTAAAAAGACAGCCAATATTGATTTGGATTTAAAAACTGTAACAACACAGGCATATACGCACAGAAACAAATAGCTAAGTCAATCTCCTGGAATCTCATGTCATCAAAAAAGATGTTACCTTATGCTGAAATGATAGAAAGGAGAATTCCAAGCAAATGTAGCCCCATATACAATACAACCCATAAACCTAAAGTTCATGGAGATAGAGTGAGGGGAAGGGAGAGTTAAAGGTGCAAGAGAGAGGATTATAAACAATAGAGATACAGTGAACTCATATATGGAATTATCAAGAACACTGAAGTACTCACATGGAACACAGGTAAAGGAATTTTCATAAAACAAACACAACCCGATGTAAAATCACAGATGAACTCGCGTAAAATGACAGAAGAAAACTTCAATATCTCACTCTCACCAAAATGCAACCCATCCCTTTTACAAAAACAGACAAGTACCTGAGTCAAATAGTATCAGAAAACAACTAAACCTCAAAAGCAGAGCTTTGCATCCAAACATAGGTGAATAAACATTTTACTTAGAGGTCTATAGAAATTTCTCTAAAATTTCTATGTGAATCAATCCTTATCAAATATAGGATAGTTGAAATAATTTATTCTACTCTACCTGTCTATAATGATGTAACACAATAATTAAGGAAAAGAGAAATCATGGAACATATAGAAATCTTCTCATTTTAGAGCATGCTATGAAATGATGAATGAGTTATCAAAGAGATCAAAAATAAATAATATTCCCAGCACAAAATGAAGTGAATAGACAACTTACCAAAACCTGTGTTGTATAATGAAAACAGTACTAAAAAAAATTATGGACACACGTGCTTACTTGAAAATTTCAAATAGATAACTTAATGATGCCCATGAGATAAAACAAAAGCCAAACCCAAAAACATTAGATGAACTAAGGACTGGGTAGAAAGTAATGAGAAGGAATTTTCAAAATAAGAAATGAAAAGAAAAGATGGTTCTTCAGAAAGACAAATAAGATAGAAAATCAGTAGGTAAATCAACCAAAAGAAAGATTAATTAATTATCTAATTAATCAAGATAATTAAATCAGGGATGAAAAGGAGGTCATTGTAACATATACCACAGAATTTCAGAAAATTATTTGAGCATTGAAACTTATATTTTAGTAAGTTGGAAAAATCTAACATTAATTTTAGTTGCCTACCAAAGTTAATCCAAGATGACATAAATAATTTGAAAAATTATATGATGAGCAAAAATCTTAAAGCATTAGTAGAAAAACACACAAACAAAATTACATTCCCAGATAGATTTACTACTGAATTCTACCAATATTTAAGATAGAATGTCATTTCTTTAAAATATTCTATACATTGGAAAAGGAAGGAACTTTTTATGAAACTGGCTTTACAGTGACACCAAGACAAAACAAAGGCATAGCAACTAAACAAATGTGTACACCGATTTCCTTGACAAATCCAGAGGCAAAAAATTCTCAATAAAATCTTCTTAGGCAAAATTCACAAACACAACATAAAGATCATTCACCTTCTTTACTCTGGTTTCAATAAAGGGATTCAGGGTTGTTTCAATAAAAATCAATAAATGTAATATATCATTTCAGTGGATTTGAAGATACAAATCAGATTATCATCTAATTAAATACAAAAAGGCCTTAAACAAAATTGAATATCCTGTCTTGCTAAAGATTTTGAAGAGATTAGAAGTAGAAGAAACATATCTCAACATAATAAAGAATACATATGACACACCCATAGCCAACATTATACTCAATGTTAATAAACTCAAAGAATTTCTGCTAAATTAGAAACAAGACAAGAGTGTCCATTTTCTTCACCCTTACTCAATATGGTCCTTGAAGTTTTTGTTAGAGAAAGACCAAAGAGGGAAAGAGATTGTGCCAGGAAAGGAAAAATTCAAAGTATCCCTATTTGTACATTAAGTGATTCTATGTATGAAATAACCTGAAGACTCTCCCAGACAACTCCTAGAGCTTATAAACACTTTCTGAAAACTGGCAAGGTATAGCATTAGCATACTCAAATCAATTACACTCATATATACCAATAACAAACAGGCTGAGAAAGAAATCAGGAAAATAATTCCATTTGTGATTGTCTCAAAAACACATTTGAACAAACCTAACCAAAGAAGTGACAAAATCTACACAATAAAAACTCTAACACAATGAAGAAAAAGTTCAAGACTTTAGAAGATAAAAAGGCAATGATCGTGGATTAGAAAATGTACTATCATGAAAAAGTTATTCTACCCAAAGCAATCTACAGATCCCATGCAAATAACAATCAAAATCCCAATATCAATTTTTACAGAAAAAAAAGCCCTTAAATTTGGAAGGGCAAAGATCCTATATTGCCAAAGCAATTCTGAGCAAAAGGAGCAATGTTGATGGCATCCCCTTACCTAATCTCATATATGCCATAGTAAAATAAAACATCAAGGTAATAGAATAAAGTAGACACCTAGACCTATAGAATAGACTAAAAGACCAGGATATAAACGTATGACTCTATACCCATTTGGCTTTTTTTCACAAAATTAACATAGGAGAAATGATAACCTCTTCAACAAATGGTGCTGGAAAATCTGCCACCCACATGAAATGAGAGCAGATACTCATCTCTCACCTTTGCATAAAAATCAACTCAAAGTGGTCCAAAGACCTTCAGAGAAGATCAAGGCCTTAAAATATTAGAGCAAAGTCAGGAAAGCACTTTAAAATATAAGCAAAGGTAAAACTCTAAGGAGTCCAAATGCTCCAGAAATAATTTCAACTGTGGGGACAAATGGAACTTTCTGTTATTAAAAGCTTTTGTAGAGTAAATAGTTATTGAGTTAGTATAGAAACTAAAGCTTCTGAGGAATTCTGAGATTCTTGGCTAGTTATATAGCTAACAAAGGACCAATATTTAGAATACAGAAAACTCTAAAAGTTAATTAACAAGCCATCAAACAATCTGACCAATACTAGATTAATGAAGTGAATAGTTGCCAAAAGAAGAAATAAAAGTGGCCAATAGTCATATTAAAAAGATATCCTCAGCTATCAGAACAATGTGAGTCAAAACTATAGTGATATTCCATTAGTCAGAATGGCATTCATGAAGAAAAGAAATAGAAACAAAAAAAAATGGGGGGGGGGGTTTGTAGACCATTACAACCACTCTGGAAGTCAGCACGGAGATCCTAAAAATTCCGAAAACAGATACACCATATGATCCAATTACTCCATTCCTCAGTATTTTCTCAAGTGTCTTCAAGTAAACAACCACACATACACATCAGTGCTTATTATGGCATTATTCACAATAGTGAGGTCATGGAACCAACTTATGTGTTCAACAGCAGAAGAATGATGGATAAAGGAAATGTGGTGTTGGGGCTGAAGAGATGACTCAGTGGTTGAGAGCATCTGTTTTGTTTTGTTTTGTTTCTTGTTTTTTTGCAGAAGAGCCAGTTTTTGTTCTCAGCATACACGTGACAGATCACAGCTACCTGTAACTCCAGTTCTAGTAGATCAGGTATCTACTCTTGACACGCTGGATATCAGGCATGGATGTGGTACACATTCATACATGCAAGCAAAATACTTGTATGCATAAAGTAAAAATAAATTAATCTAAATCTCAAAAAGAAAATATGAAATGCATACACAAAGGAATTTTTAAGCCATAAAGAACGAAGTCACATCTTTTGCAAGAAAAAAGAAATAATTATATTGAGGCAGTCTGAAAACAAAGGTATGTTTTGTCTCACTATTATATATATTTGTGTGTGTGTGTATTTGTGTATGTATGTGTATGTTTGTATGTAAAATATCTGAATATATCACTTGAAAATTCAAGTGGAACATATTTAAGGGAGCATGGTAAATTCATGGAAACTTAGGCAAGAGTAGGAAAATGACAGAATTACGAGGGACATGCACAACATAGATTAAAAACATTTCCTTTTACATGAAAATAGATGCAGCCAGAGGTTGCTGTGTTAAATAAAATAAGCCATAGTCAGATATTGCATGTTTTCTCATTTATGTCCAATTTAGAGATTATAAAAGAGACATAAATGTAAAAAGAAAATTATTAGTGATGTGGGAGACAGATCTGGGGTACAACAGACTAATACAGGGGATGATTATGACCTAAGTACATAAAAAATTAACATATACATAAAAATTCCATGATGAAACATCATTTTGTACAATCAGTATGAATTAATAGAATCTGAAATTGCTCACAATTCTCCCAGAAATGAAAAAAGTGTAAGTATACTTGTGAAATGCTTATGACTATGGGTGTAAAAGACACAAGTGAGATGATCCCACAAGATTTTACTAAATAGGAAAGTTGAAGACCTATTTTGATATTATTTTCAGTTAATAACTAGAACTATTGTGTGTAAGAATTCCACTAGGAATGTACTATTCTGAAAAACTGTCAAATTTAAATCATGTAATAATTCCAAATGCTATTTTCAGTCATCTCAGAGCCCCTTACTCAAACTTGTACATTCTAAACATGGGAAATGGATGAGATTATAAATTGACTGTGCTTCTGAGGAAATGGAGACAGGGATAAACAAACAGAGGAGGGAAGGCAGAAAAGGGGACAATAAAACAGAGAGAGAGAGAGAAAGAGAGAGAGAGAGAGAGGGAGGATACATTAGAAATTATAAAAATCTACATCTTAGATGCAGTATTATTCTAAGAAAGGATAATGGTGTTCTAGACAAAACACACTTAAAGCTTATTCTGGCTTCTCACTCTATAGGTTGACAACAGTGTATCTGAAAATTAAAGAGAGACATGTTAACTGTGTAATATGAGAAAAACAATAAATATAAAAGGAACAGGGGACAGGATGACTATGAAATGCAAAAATAGTACTTAGAAACAAAAGCAAATCTCTGACCTTGGGGGTAGAAATAAAAAATCCATTCAACGAACTAAACAGCTCCAAAAGAGAGTTGTGGGTGCTAATAGAGTTTGAGTGACTGACAGCATTACATGGTAACCATTAAGAAATAAATAATGATCATTATAGAGGAAGATGTGATTTCTAGAAAGGGGTGTTGGACACATAGGAAGAATTGGAGGGTGATGATGGCATGGGTATAATGAAAATATACTGTATTTGTATATGAAATACTCGACAAATAAAAGGAATAACAGAACTCAGTGATTATCCCCTCTGTTTGTATTTCAGTGAATTCACCACATAAGAGAATATGTTTCCAATCTTCACCAAAAACCTTTCCAATATTTATTTAAAATGGGGTGGGATAGAGTAAGATATGGATTACAAAGGCATACTCTATGTAATAGTTGGATATAATGCCTTTTTGATCAACCTTTCATACATTCTTTAAAAAAAAAAAGGATTAGCTGACTAGCAGTCAAGACTGGAACTTGGGGATATGTTTCTTTTCTGATTTTATTTTTGTAAGATCTCAGTGTCTCAGCAGGGGCAGCACCATGGCATTTAAACCAAAGCCAGAATACAGAAGGGCACCGATGGTATGTACATTAAACTCACACACTCACGGTTGTGATCACTTTCGTCTATGTTTTGGCTTATAATTGTTCAGTGTTTCACTGGGATATTTACTTGTTGAGAACAGTGTGTTTCAGCAATAGTGATTATATAAAGTCTCCAGATTTCAAATAACTTATTGAAATATGACCATCTTCATTGTGCTTTAAAACTGAGTCATCTTTTTTTTAAATATGCCAAAACTATTTTCTCTACCTAAAGTACGTTTGCAAGTTCCATTGTATGCTGTATTTTAGGCAGATAGATGATATATATATATATATATATATATATATATATATATATATATATATATATATATATATATATATATATATGGATAGATGGATAGATAGACACACAGACAGATAGATATTGTCTGTCGTATATTTTTATAAACTGTGACACATTTTCTATTTTATTTATTTTATGTTTTAATCACTACCAAGTAATCTGAAAACCTAAGTGGAATGAAATTTTATGAGTTTGAAAACTTTTTTCCCATTCTTTTTTAAAGAGCTCACAAGGTTCATAAGCATAAATTTCACTCATGATTTCAAATTGCTCACTAATTTGTTTAACATTTACCCAAACTACAATTTTTATCCATGTGCCATTCTATCTGCTTCTTATATCACATCTTCTTCATTAAAAATTTAGATTTAGAATCACCATAAGCAAAAATGAATCATGATTATAAAAAGACTGTGAAGTCATAAATGGATTCTGTGAGAAACGCACGTATGACCTAGATTGAAAAGTTTGTGGGCACATACCTTGCTCTGTTAGGATCCACTACTATAAAAAGTCAAACTATCAAAACTTCGATTGAATATGTACATTGCAGCAGTTGCTAAGGTAACCTCTTTAAATTTCTCTAAATAGAAAAGAAATTAAATTCATTATTTCAGGGCACATTGGTTAAGGCTCTCCTGAGGCTTTCGAAATGTATTTTTGTAGCAGTAACAAATGACTGTAAGTAAAATGTTTTGGACTGGAATTGAGATTTAGTCACAGGTAAATTGTTAACTGAGCAAAAAAATAAAAAATAAAAATAAAAACAGAAGATAACACCCTTATGAAGTTTTCTTTAGGCGTCCTCAAGTAAGAGTAGCCTGAAGGAGAGCTGAAAACGAGGAAATTAAACCATGCTGTCATATTCATCCCTTAGGGTGAGTTCACTACCAAGATAGAAGCAGCTGGGGATAATTTTCTCACATCAGATCTCCTTCTACTCAAACACTGTCTCTCCTCTGGCGTGAACTTCGAAACTATAGATTCCTTACATAAGAGCCTGGAAGTGAGTGGAGAACAAAATTTAGATTATTAAATTATACTTTATTAAAAAACTAAAAGTATCTAAGTATATATTATCCAGTGCTGCAGCCACTGGATGTCATTGTAATGCCACATAATTTACCATCTCCTCAGTTAAAACATTCATTATATACATTCAAGGGCGTTAATGTTACCAAACATCCTTAAAGCTATGCTTTCAAAGTTTGTTTCATTCAGTGGTGACAGGGGTGAGATATTTACTCCACTATCTAGATAACTGATTCAACTTTCATTTTTTCTGTTTTATAAGTTAGAAAATAAATGCAATGAAAACTTGTGGTTAAAACTCTACTTGAACGCTTTGGTTATTTGAGAAAAGTGAGTTTGTTTTAATGACTAAGTGAACGGACATTTTACAAATTAATCCATATTTAAGATTCTATCAAAGCAGATAGTTTAGGCTTTGGTTTTCAGCCTGTGGGATATTTTAGCTTTTCTGTGACCTCTAGAAATTGGCAATGGGTAAGGTCTGTAGGCTCACTGCATCTAGACATGGCCTTGTGTACTCTATCTGCCTATGGAATTTGTGTCCACCACCACTCGGATACTTCCTTCAGAGAATCAGAAAAGGTCTTGATGTGCTTCAACGGTTAACAAGCTACAAGCTAAAGGAACCAGTCTCTTTCTATTTAGTTCCAAGTTGTATGCTAAGATCATCAGTAAGAAAACAGAATGGCTGGGATCATCGGTGATCCAGTTAAGGTGAATTAGGCATTTTGATAGTGAGGAAGGATCTTAATCCCTCTCTCTATTACTCATATTATCTACCCTTTGAAATTAATGATGAATCTAGTATGTGTTACCAAAAAATCCCAAAATAAATAGAATGAAACTAGTATTCTAAAAATCGCCCTGTGATGCATTTGAAACCACCCAATATGATTTTCGATTAAAAAAATATTCTGTAGTACTGTAGTACTACAGTCCCTCATTTGCATATGCTTAATATTAATTTACTGCATATCAATTTCCGTCTTAACTCATCATTCAATTTCTTCCATAGTACAACTTTCTTAGACACTATATCAAGTGCTAATGCATAATTGTCTATACAAATAATATTCCTAGATTTAAACACAATTGTATTCTTTAAAATCGTGTACATTATAATTAAGGTTTTTTTTAATACTTTGAAATAAAATTCTGGCCACAACTAGTGCTGTGAGAGCACAGGCAAAGCAAAACACACCCTTTTCTCCTCTGCCAGGAGTTTGGTGGCAAAGATATAAAAACAAGTATTACACAGCAACATTGAATCATATAAGTACAATATTTAAAATTAAAAGAAATTGAAATCTAGTGCACAGATATCATTCATAAAATTTCAAAGATTGTTTTGTATTTTGGTGCGTACCCAATTGCTTTCATTCTCCTTGTCTTTACAGAAAGGAGCAGGACTGTTTAACATAGACCTTCCACATGACTATAAATTACCTTCATCGACTAAGCCAGAGTTTATAATATTTAAATAAATTTACCTCAGCAATGTAAATGTTGGCAAAATAATTCAGCATATTAGCAACTTAGTTAACATAATACAATATAATATGAGCAACTTAAATGTAAGCAACTTAATTAATATTACTTAGTACCATATAATGAATAACATTTTACTCATTTATTTCTACAATATAAAGGTTGAACCTATTTTTAAAAGGGCAAGAAAATACTGAAAAGTAATGAGTAAAGATCTATACATGAGCTTGAAGCTTAGTAGTAGCAGAATGAACTATGGAGAGCAAACCTGAATTTTAAATGAGAAGGGATTTCAAATCCAGAAAGTAACAGCCATCTTTCCAATAAAAGATTTGCAACTAGTCATCATATGAATTGTAATAGTGTTAAAACAGTCTAAAATAAAGGAGGTTTCTACTAAACACTCAAAGGGATATTTGCCTTCGATAATATAGTAGTGATAGAGAGGTGGCCCATGGATACTTGTGTATCCATGAGAACCCGAGTTTAACTTCCCAGAACTGATGTAGAAGCTGGACTCTAGAACACATGTGCTTCAGGAATCCTTCCACATCTATGGAAGAGATGGAGGAACAGACAGAATAATCTCAGAAAGTGGTGGGCCAGCCAAATTAGTGGTCAAAATGCACAAACATCACAGAGTCCCTGTCTTAAATAAGGTGAGCAGTAAGAGTTACACAAGTTGTCCTTCTAATTCTACAGGTATAGGATGAATGCATACACACACACACACACACACACACACACACACACACATGAATTCTTCCCTCAGGCTTTGTTTCAACAGTCTCTTTTCATTCTACTCCTTTCTACGTAACACTTATTCCATGAGCTATTTCCATTATTTGTATCTCTTGCGTAGGAAGACAAGTAGAAAGTAATAATGCCATGAAATGAGTGGGAAAGTTGAGTACTTTTTGGACTTGTCTAAGGGCAAACAGTGAATTCTCTTTTTCATTTCCTTGACAAGTATTGCACATTTGTTTTGTGACAGGCAGGAACTGATTACTGATTCAATACTTAACATAAAGACATTACCTGACTCTACTATCCTACACTGCCATCACCATAATAAGCACTCAATGGCTCTTAACTTTTTGCTGAATATCTACTTTATCCAAGGCATTGCTCTATTTATTTATTCATACATGCTCCAAGACTAACTCATATATACCTAAGAAGTGACTATGATTATCAACATTTTATGCTGGGAAAACTGGAGATTTTCATATAACACTGTATTGCTAACAACTCACACATCTAGAGCTAAGTGACTCTTTGAGGCTAGGTGATTTATCTGAGTGCTTAGCCCCAAGAAGTGAAGCAACAGAACCACTTTTGATAAAACCATATCCTAAAGGCATCCTCTGCTCTCCATTTCACAGTCTTTAAGAGGCCCAGAACACATGACTAGACATACCACATTTAATTGGTAAAATAGGACACAGACACTGGTGCACTGAGCTTTCCGTGGAAGGCCCTATAGAACAGGTGAAGTATGAAGCTGATCTTCCAGGTACTGTTAGCTTCCTTTATCTGGAATCTGTGTTAGTCCGATGAACTTTTCACTGATAATATTTTTAATGTATAAAATAAATATATAACTGATATCAGTGAACTTAACCATATATAATAATAGTCTTTAAAATAAAAATTCATATGTATGTGGTTGCTAATTCGCTAATAGCAAAATATGTTAGATTTTTGGATAAGCATCCTAATTTGATGCTAATTTGAAAACTGTTTTAACTTCAAGTAAAGAAGAATCCAAATAATTTTCAACTATCTGTGACTACTATAAACTATAACGAAAATATCTAAGCTGTTGCTATCAAATGCAATCAGGTTACAATATTGGGATTCTTAGCACACATAGAATGTTGAAAGATAAGCTAAATTTCAGTTCAGAAGTAGAAAAAGTAAGAATGAGAAATTTCTCCTTACAATTCACAAATTCCTTGAATTCTTCATGAGCTCTTTTGGATTGAGAGATGCCAAGTTCAGAACATTTGGAGAAATGAAGAGAATTTCTGACTTGGACAATCATAACTTTTCCTATGCTATGAGTTAGAGAAATTTCACATGAAAGTTTATTCTGAGTTTCATCACACTAAAGTTGTGAGTCCCCAAGCACAAGCAATGAATTATCATTTTCCCGTCACAAACTGCAAGAATAGCTCACTAAGTAACATAATTAATTAAAGCATAACAGTATCAGGTTATTCTCTACAAATATTGGACTTCTTCATTAGAGCCAACTTAAAATTTATATGCCCTTGCCAGCATTTTCCTGCAGATCTCCATGTTTCAGTAATTTTATTTCAAGGTAAACAGTTGATCCTAATTATAGTGTAGTGTCTCCTGAATCCACAGTAAAAGAATACAAATTCTCAACATGGACAAAAATGTTGTCCTCACTTATATCAGGACCAGAACCTGGTAAACAAGTAAGAATGTTTTAGTGTTTGTACTTAAGACATATGAACTTGAGACATATGAGATCTTATGGAAGGGCTGATAAAGAAAAGAAAGGCAAAAATAGTCACTCAGATGGCCCTAATTAAACTAAATGGATAACACAACAAAATCAAGCTATGAATCTTGGAAAATATATGTAGAGAGACAGAGAGGTTGATGATGTGGGAGAGAGATAAGGGATGGGGAATGATAGTCAGATTGTGTTTTATACATGTGTGAACTTGTCAATAAGCTAATTTAATTAAGAAAGAAGGAGGGACGTATTGTTGTCACTATTTAAAGGCAAGGTGTCCTTTGGACATCACCAAAATTGAAGGTCCATGTATTTGTTTACCACCCAGCCCCTGCTGCCAGGTCTCAGTGTGTGGTGAAGTTCCCCTAGAGCGTGTAAGGGTTCCAAGCAGTTCATTAAAGCTTCTCACCTCTTCCCTGCTCAGCCTTATCTCTGGAGGTGTAAATTAGAGAGGCAGATGTACAATCTGGGATAGTTTCCAGCTACATTTTTAGAATGTGGAATGTTCAGCACCGTAGGCGTTGAACAGAGTTTTTTAGTCTGGTACATGTCCAGATTCAGTGCCAAGGAAAACCCCTAAATGGCCCCCAAATGCTTACTTCTGGAAGAGAGTATGCCTCCATCAGGGCATGCCACAGTCTGTGTATTGATCGTTGATGTTTAGTGGGTAACTTGATCAGAGTGAAAGAAAGGGGGTTTTCATGTTGTAGTCTAGAAAACTTGCTTGAGTTATGTGGTTAAATAAGCTCTGTGAGGAGAAAGATTGGAATGATTCCCCTTAGCGAAATTGGTAGAAAAGCCTTGTGTACCAAGAAGACAGTAGATAGCAGAAGGCTGAAATGACATATGAGGATAGTTACTCATATTGGAAAAAAGGCCTTTGAATTTGGAAAGTGCTATCATATATGTTATTTCTTATTATCCTTACAAAATTTCAAACCTATAAAGTAAATGTTATTTTTCTAAAGTTTGATAGGAAATTAATCTCTGGTAGGAAATTGTGCTCTGGTTGGGTTTGCAAAGCCAATGTCATGAAGCAAGGTTGTGGTGGGATGAAATCTCGGTTGCCAAATGCAATTGTCACCTTTTGTTAAAACACAGAGGAAAATAAAATAACATGAAGCTCTAGCCCCACTTCATCCTTTACATAATTTCCAAAATACTAATATGAAGGGGAGTTATCTCAGAAATGGAAATATCACTTTCAGACAGAGAATGTATGAATCCTTTCTGTAGACACAGAGAGGTGAAAAGATTGCCCCTTTGTATGCTTCAGTACATGGAGGTCTACACATCCCTCACCTTTTAAAAACATAAGTGAAGCTCAATTGATCCTTATTTTAATAACTTCTTTGATCTTCCATTCCCTCTAAATTATTAAGAGTAAGACTCCTTCACTAGGAGCAAATGTTTCCTTCTTTTTCTCTACCCTTCTCTCCATCCTTCATGCTTCCCTCCTCCTCAGTGGGACACCCTACATTACTTTATGTGGGTTACCAACATGACTGAGAGCCAGTTGTTCACCTTATGATCATCTCAAGAATATATCATATATTATAAAAAAATAATGACCAACTTCAATTTTCATTTTTTATCCTTCATGTCTTTTCTGTGAAGTTATTTTGAAAATAGTCCTGGTTTCAGTTTCCTGATTCTGTAAGATGGCTGCCCTAAAATACACCAAGCCATAGGTATTTTGTTATATGTAACCCAACTTCCCTAGCTAACTCTCAATGAAAATAGAAAATAATTCCATTGCTGTATACTAGAAATTCTATACATTAGTGGGGCTTGAACCAAATCATTCTAATAAAGGACATCAATGCCACAAGATTCTACATTTAAAAG